>JAMXBB010000004.1:71578835-71739143 GCA_024138015.1 Lumnitzera littorea
ACAATACTATCTTATGCATTCTCTATTCTCAAAGATCAAAATAGCTCTCAAGTAATGAACTATGCAACATTCAATCAAGAATAGTGAGGTTGATGCTCTATAGCTTCCTTATCTATCACAAGTGTGCCTAAGCTAGTGAGACCGTCTATTTCTTCTCTCAACCATTTTTCTCCAAGTCTTCCTTATAAGTTCCAATTATGTATTACTTCTCTGTGGTCACATGCAATACGACTTTCATGTAGCTTCCTTGTGACAATACTATCTAAAATCGTACATTTACAATAGGTAGGTAAAGTTTTGATCTTTATATGGAAAGTTAGGTTTTGTAAGATTCACATTGTTGAATGATTGATTTTCTTGGAAAATTTTGATCTTTATGTGGTGATGAATCTATCATATCAGTGAGAGGAGAGGAGGAGAGAAAGTCAAGCTAGTAGTAGTAGTCATTCAAGGGTTTTAGGATTCAAGTTTCAAGGTTATGACTGAAGAGAAAGGTGTTTGTGGGTTTTCTTTTTTAACTCTTTTTATTTTAGTCTCAAACTAATAAGTAATTGTCCTCATCCTCCAATTTCGTCATCATTTGTTGCTGTTGACCTCAAACAACAATAGAAGAGGGAGGTATGAGTACTATTATCCATTATCATTGCTAAGAATTTAAGACTCTAAAGATATTTATTAAAGTTTAATCAACTTCAACATTCCAAAAGGAAGTAGTGGTGGAGCTATTCATCATAAGGAGAGAGGAGAGGTGAGATGGAGACATTGGTGGTAGTGTTTCCTAGTTAGAGAGAGTGGGGAAAATTTTTTTTATCCATTCTTATATATTTTATTTTATAAAAATAGTTTTTTAAAGTCAACATATTAACTAATAATTTTTTTCCTTTAATTTTAATTTATTCAAATAAGGATAATATAGATGGCAATGAGCAAGGCTGTAAATAAGTCGAGTTACTCATAAATTGCTCGAACTTGACTTATTTTAAGCTCAGCTTAGCTCAAACTTTATTAGTAAATGAGTCAAGCTCGAACTTAAGATAGAACTCATTATATCTAAACGAGTAAAACTTGAGCTTTAGTTTAATCTCGTAAGCCAACTCGTTTAGGCTCACAAGTAAGTTTATGAATTTAATACATATTACAAATATTATATATTATACATTATATATTATTGATATTCAAAGGTTAATATCTATGTAATAGATATAAATATTAATATGTTATAAGATAATATATAATATATAATCTAATTCTTATTCACTATTAGCTAAACTATTTATTTATATATTTCTTTATGTTGTATACTTAGGCTTGTAAGTAAACTTGAGATCAACTCACTTTAAGCTTGTCTCGACTTAAGCTTGATTAGTAAACAAGCTGAGTTCGAGCGTTAATTATAGGCTCAATAAAAAGCTCGGTTGGAACTTGAGATCGATAATTTTTATACAAGCTAAGCTTATGCTTTCATAAGCATGGCTCATCTCATTTGCAATCCTAATAATGAGTCGAATATTAAAAGGTGTATTTTTCAATATATAGGACATTTGTCACAACATATTTGTTAAAAATGCTACATCAATTAACAGTTATTAACAAAGTTAGTTTATATATTAACTAAGACATGGATAAGTTGAATGAGGTATTAAAATTGACACTCTAAAGTTTAGATACTTAACTAAAAATTTACTTAAAGTTCAGGTATTAAATATAACATTATCCCAATTTCTTTTAATTTTTGTTAATAGGATCTACGCCAATGTAAGCGGGTTATGTAATTTATATAAAGATTGAAGGATTGGATTTTTGAATTCTTTGACAAAGACTAAGTTTTTTCCTTTCCTTTTATTATTTTTGTTCATGGATTGTATATTTCCTCTTATGATTTGTGTGCTCTATATAATTATGAATTAGACATTTGTTATGGATATTAGATTGATGAATCTATGAGGTTATTTTATTAAATATTTGAATATTTTATATTCTTGATTTTTTACCATCGAGCATGTGTTTTGTGATTTATGGAATACATGTTAAATTGGGTCAAAATCTAAGAAGAGTAAAGTTAATTCAATTGATTCCATGCCAAACTGATATCGAAGTACAAGATGTAAGAGATTATGCATTGTAATTAGGTTAAAAATTAGAATATAAAACGATTAATTAACTAAACAATCTTTTCTAAAAATAAGAATACTTAGTTAATAAATTTGGATAATTCATACTTTGAGAGAAGGTAGTTCCATGCTTAATTACTTTGATGACTCAAAAGGGAATTTAAAGGAAATAATCTAAATCAGTCAAAGATCCAATAGTCAAATATGGTATAGTTTAATATTATGATAGTTAACATCATATCTCAATATTCCAATTTACTAGTTCATTGATTTTATCCTCTAAGGTATTGGTAACTCGATATTTTAGATTAATTAGTAGCTTAACATTTTATTATTTAGTGAATTTATTTAAATCTTAACATTTTTCATGCATTATAATTAACCTTACTTTCACGAATTTATTTATTTTTATTTTAAATGACCTTTATAAGTTATAAACATGTTTTTATTATATAATTTTACCAAATATTCTGTAAGGATATATTATGTGTAAATTTTTATACCCCTTAATGTGATCATAAAATTATAAGATTATGGTCTTTAAAATTTTGTAATGGTTATAATATTAATTTTAAAAAATACAAAAAATAAAATGCTCATACAAGTTTGAATAAGGAAAATGACAAGTTTTAAATATATAATTTTAACGCAAACTAATACATTAAGGGGTATAAAATTTTACAAATAATATATTATTAGAAATTTTTTTTAGCAAAATTATATAATAAAAACATGTCTAGAATATATAAAGGTCATTTAAAATAAAAATAAATAAATTCGTAAAAGGTAAGCTCAATTGTAATGTATAGAAAATGTAAAAATTCATACAAGTACACTTATAAATTTTAGTTAAAAATAATAATTTTTAGATAACACATAATTTAAGCTTTCTAACTACTATGTAATTACAATTGCACCATACTTGATTTATAAATTATGAGATTATAAAGTTGTAAAAATTAGTATCTCAAAACCATTGAATATATAACAAAATATTATTATATAGAAGTAGATTGTTTGACAAGTCAAAAAATTCATATTATAAGGTCAAACAAGACTTAATTTATAAGTTATGACTACTTCAAAATTTTACTTGATTCATGTACCCAAAACATAATAAATCTTATTTTTAAATAAAAGTAGATCTTAAAACTTTAATATTATAAGATTTTCTAAAATGAAACATCATATATAAAAATCATGCATGATTGAAATTATTAGACATATAAAAAAATTGTTTTAATTTTGAATATGATATATTAATTAAGGAAAATCAAATATTGATTTTAAATAAAGTAACAAGTAAACAAACACTAAAATATATCAAAATTAAAGTTTAGACACCAAAATGCAGTAACAACTAAACTATAGACACTAAAATGCAAAAAATTGTAATGAGTTAACGGAAACATTAAATTGAAACCAAATTAAAAGAAAATGCACTAAATTAAAAAAAATAAAAGTTTAGACATTGAACTACCAAAAGTTAAAAGTATAGGTACTTTGATTGCAATTATCCCGTCATTTGTAAGAACAAAGAACTAGTTATTACACATTATTCTTTTAACTATGTAAGTAAATTTAAGTGAAAACCTACATTATCAAGCAAAAAAATAAGAAAACTTAATCAATCCTATCATAATCTTTCTCCATATTGAGCTTCATTATGAAGTTATCACCCCTTATGATTCAAATCATAACAATTCATGGACTAGAAGAATATATCTACGTTGTTTTTGCCCTTTACAAAACCCATTTGATTTAAGCCGATAATCTTAAGGAGGACAACACCAAGTCCATTGGTCAAAATTTTAGAAAAAACTTTTGATGTTGTGCTACACAGACTAATAACTGGTAAATCCTTCTAAGTTGAGGATTAGTATTCTTACACATACTATAGTAGTAGTACTATAAAATCTAGGTATTACATAACCCTCAAAGAATTTAATAGCTGCATCATAAAAGTCTTTACTTATGATTTTGCAACAGTGTTTGAAAAATAAACCTCCAAACCTATTAGGCCATGGCATAGATTCAAATTCAAGTTTTGAGATAACTTATGTCACTTCCTCATAAGATGATATGTCTATTAACTTTTCATTATCTAAGGTAAAAAAATTTCTTCAAACAATAGAGGAACTAGAATTGTTCAACGCAATGCCTTAAAAAATTGGTAGTAAAATTACCAAGAGCAGTGCATTTACTCCAATTACCACATATATTGGCATTTCTTAACTGTCTCTCTTTTGAAGATATATGTAGGTAGTTACATTATTGTCTATATTGTGTATAATTTCTGACTCATTCACATTTTTTATGAATGGTACCGTACACAATTTTATTCCAATCCTATAAACCCAAGCTCAAGATGCCACAAACACGACAAGCTAAATGAGTAATTAAAACTCCACAGTTAAGTCAATAACTTCAAAACTCTCAATATATTAAATTCTCCAAATACAATAATCAACTCACATTAAAGTCTCATAAATTGCTAGAAACTGAAAATTCAACATTACAACTAAACATTCATCGAAAGGAAAAAAAAAAAAAACATTACTACTAAACCAAGTCTCATAGCAACATTAACAAATTGAAATTATTGTCCTTTGTTCTTCCTCTAACGCTCGTACTTCATCATCATAATAGTAATCATATTCTCCTATATTGTCCCAGTAATAGTAATACACGTTGAGCCTGAATTTTTTAGTATTTACTTTCCTTAATATAATCAATACTAAACCATATCCATTCAATATTAACCCTTGATTAGAGACTAAGGAAAATCTAGTTTCCTTTAAAGAGTTCGAAAAATGTTTGGAGTGACCACCTAAGTAGGGCTAGAAGAAGGGTTAAGTTAGAATCAATTTGATGGATTGATTCTAACCTAGTAATTGATTTATGTGAAAAATCGATTTTGAAAACAATTTTGAAAATTAGAGATATTGAGTTTATGGGCTAACTTATTAAATCTTAAATGGGTACCACTTTATCTTTCTAACTTTAAATTTATTTTTTCAAATTAACCTTCTATTTACAAGTAAATAAATAAATAAAATTATATCAACTTTTGAAAGAGAAGAAATAGAACAATTATTTACAAAAAGGGGGGAAATGAATTTTTTTATATTTTAAGATGCCTCGTAATTACTTGAGGTGCTTACATACTTGCTATTCAGGATTAGATTTTCATTGTTTATTTAAAAATCTTTTAATGCGTTGAGTTCATTTTAGTTTTAGAAGACGGTTGGATTTGTTTTTAATCCTTTCTATTTTAAGAAAAAGTTAGAAAAAGAAATGGGTCTAAATTCGTAAGCGATTATTTTTGAAAACCCTAAATGAATTCTAATTTTACAAGTAAAGTCCATTTATTCATTTTTAAAAACATTTTTCCAAGTGTCAAATACCTTTCTTTCTTCTTCTTTTTTTCCCCCCTTTTAGAGAGCATTTTCTAAGGAAATTCTAAAAATTTATTTTATTATTTTTTTAGGACAAAAAAAATGACAATAATGTTTCTTATTTTTATCTTTTTTATTTGTTTTTTAGTTTTTATTATTATGATTATACTTAGATAAAAAGGAAATAAATAAAGAAAATTAATAAAAGAAGACTATCTTCAACTTGAAGACAGGTGAGATGCAAGACCTTGGAGTGGGTTCGAGTTAGATTAGATCTAGGTTGCCCTACTCAATCATGTGTTTGGCCGTGATTTATAGGGAAGAAGATGTTGCAATTACGGTAACATTGCACATGTGGTTCTACTAGTTGTTTTAAGTGGATAAGTGGACTATTACGAGGTTCTCATTATCAAAAAAATTATTGGTGTCTATGTTGCGATTTGAAGTGGTGGTTTTAGTGATGGTAAGAGTTCAACCTAGGCGGGTAGAGAAAGAAAGCGTTAAGGGAGTTCATTTGGCAGTTGTTCGAAGTGAATGGAGAGTGTTTTTCGAGGTTTTTGGGTATGTTGAGTTTGTTGGTGGTGGTGAATTACACCTAGACATGATGGTAGATGGTGGGACACATAGTGGTCGTATGGGTAGAGAGAGGAAGTGTTGCTAGAGCTTTGATGTTGACAAGTCAATTCAAACCAACGATGCTTTTAGGAGGTTTTGATGGTGGAGAAGCTGTTGAAAGTGTTGGTCTCTCTTAAAAATAGCCATAAAGCTTGGAAAATAGAGAGAGAGAAAGAATTGGCAGCCATGTAAGCTTTAAAGAGAGAAAACTTTGATTTTTTGTTGTATTAGTTATTTCAAAGCTTGCTTCTTACTCAAAAAGGATTGCTTGACTCCCTTTTATACTTATGTAACCTTGAATAAGTCATAAAAGCTTATTTATGGGGTTGGTTAAACTATATGGGCTTACAAAAAAAAAAAAAGGAATTTTTTTGCAAATTGATATGATTTATTTGTAACTAATGGTCAAATACAATCCCTAAGCTTTCTTTCTTATCGTAAATATAAAAAGGAAGCTTCAATTTGTAATGAAAAAGCTTGAACCAAGCAAAATTGAATTAGAGTGGAATCTAGGCATGAAAGTCTTTCCAATTTTTAGATTCAATTTTGACTCATTAAATGAATGAATCAAGCCATGTTATTGAGTTCACCATTAATTGGTAAAATTATGAAGAAAAATGGGTCAAAGAAGGCACAAAAGTAAGTAGACCAAGTTAAAGTTTCAGCTAGAGAATGAGAAAGAGGAATTCCAAAAAGATGTGTTCTTAAAACACATTTTCTTCTATAGCTTAAAGATAACACACGCGTACACACTAAGTGAATCAAACCCGAGAACTTCCTTATGCATACCTAACACCCTCATTGCTTAGCCAAACTTGTTTCTCAAATATACGTCACCAAAAATTATATTTATCCTTTACATACTTACCTTAATAAACTTTAATCCTTAAAAATTAGCTCAAGTTTTTGAGTCTTAAGAAAATCAATTCGTTCTCGTAGGCAATAGTTAAATTCATTAGGCATATGTGAAAAATCATTTTGAAATAAGAGTCAATTTGATAGAATTGCAAGCTCAATTCCATTTAGTGTTCGATTTAATTTAAATTTTCAATGCTCATAAAATAGTCAATTTAAGTGCAATTAAGGAACCGATTGAAGCCATAATCAATTCAAATTGTCTACTTTTTTTTTTTCAAATAAGCAAATCAAACTTGACCTAAAAATTCAATTTTCAATTAAATTACAATTCTATCAAATTACATATATTTATTTGACTTCTAATTGAGCCTTTTTGATCTTGAAAATTTTAAAGACCCCTAACATGAGACCTAATGACTCCTATTTCTCTAAAATCGTATATTTTTTTTTATCTTTCTAATTTTTCTTCATTTTTTGTATTTTTTTTCTAAATTTTATACTTTTTTACGTATTTTCTTGAATTTTTTAATAAGTTTTCTTAATTAAGACCCTTTTTCTTTATTCTAAAAATGAATTCTAAAACTATAAGAGGGCAAAAATGGGATGTCTAAAATATACATTCCTTGACTTGTCATAATCTATCTATCTATTTAGGGCTTTTGTAACTGAAAAAGATAAGGAATAAGCTAATGCTGAGTATGGAAACCTATAAGCACATGTGAATGTCATGCATCAACATAAGTTACATACATAATAGAATGCAATAGGAATATCAAGTTGAAGGTTTATTATCCTTTAGTTATCCATCATATAACAAAGCCTAAAATTATTTATGACTAATTTTAAACTTCAAATAACTCATGACTCGCTATACAGTTCCTAAGTTGAGATGCTAGTACTGTAAACCCCATCTAAATTGGCATTAGAACACTAATACTGCGACCCTTAGACACCACCTAACTTAACTAGTATTGAAACACTAGTAGTATGACCCTGTAACACTAATCTATCTACCTTAGATCATTTCTAAGGTTGACTCCCCTAAGGACAACATCATTAGAGAATCATCAAGGCGTCACCTTAGAGATATTGGTACTACGACCTCTTAAGCCTAGCCAAGCACAAGTAGGAAGTAATAATTAATAGTCCTAATATTTATTAGTCTAGTTTACTTTCAACTATACTATACAAGCACAAACAACAAACAAAGGTTCCACAAACCTAAATCCTAAGAATAACTTGTAGTATCAATGTCAAAAGTCCCTCTAAGCTCTTAACCTAAAGTACAAAACAAGAATAAGTATTTTTAGAACCTATCTTCAAGTTACTCTTAATCTTAGCTATCTTTCACTTACTTATCTTTACTTTGTTCCTAAGCCTTGATTTTGGTTTCATCTAAAATTTAAGGCTCAATTTAAACCCCTAAACATGTTTAAAATGGATTAGGTTAAGGTTAAGGAAGGAAGGAAACAAGAAATGAAAAGAAAAAGGGAAGGTACGAGATCATGCCTAAAAATCACGCATGGGATCTTAAACCGTGATCCTTCCTTAAACTCAAAATGTTAGATATGCCTAAGGTTCATGCCCATGATCCTAGCCGTAATTCTCTCTCACCTTAATTTCTTCAATTCAAAACTTGCTGAGGGATTTACGAGTAAGAATACGCTCGTGATCCTTATAAATGTGTTCCTAAATATGAAATCGAGGTCAAGACAATTCCTTACCAACTTGATTTAGGGTTTTGCTAATCTTTACACTTCCAACTCCTTTTCCTGAACCGTTCTTCCTTATGATACGTTAAGTCTTTACACTATAGGCTTCTTCTTCTTACGAAATGGAAATGGAACCGTTTTAATATATGTGAAAAGCATTGGCCAAAATATATATATGCGTGCGTGCGGGCGTGCGAAAAGCATTTCTAAACATTTTTATAATATTTATTACAATATTATTATTATTATTATTATTTACACACACGCACACACTGGCGGTAATCAACTAATTGTCAAGAAATTATGATCACAAGTGGCTTTGGTCTTCACAGAAAACCATAGGATTTAACTTCCCTTAAAATATCTGCTGAGAAAGAAAGCTTCAAATCCTTACGGTTGCAAGAAGAAAACATTCACATATTAAGGTTAGGCTAATGCAATTGTTAATTACACATTGCATAGGATTAGATTAGAAGGCATCTTCTACCTAAAAATTTATCTCCGGTACTTTGCTGCTCGTTGGAGCTCATCCATTAACAGATGCGCGACCGATTGGTATCCCATCTCCCGAGCTGCACGCGATTTCCATTGAAAAAGAATGGAAAATGATTTCAAAATGTTAACGCAGCAAGGAAATGATATTAATAAAGGGAAGGAACATATAAAAATACCTCTGAAGATTGCCAGTCCCGTTGGTGCCATGTTCCGCTTCTTGAGACATAATGAACTTCCACAACAAATGAATTAAACCAAACAAAGAAAAATCATAAGCACCGGAAGTATGAACAAACATATTCAGAATTTGACATTGACATTAGGGATAATGGTATATACCTGTTACATATCCAGTATGGTTTTGATCCTGTTTCTTCAACACAATGGGGGCATATCCATTCCTTGTTCTTCCTTACATCTTCAATATCTGAGAATATGAGTTGAGAGCAACAGCTAGCATCTCAGTAGTGTATCAGATTATAAGATTTCACTCCTAAGGTGCGCTTTTTCATGAAAACAACTTCTGTCGATATTATTTAATGTTTCTATAATCCAATCTTTTACAATTGAAAAATATTAATGTATTAGTCTCAGGAAGTTATGGCTTTTAGTCAGAGATGGGATAAAAGTAACGGTTAACTGAAAAAGAAAACGTCACATAAAATATAAGGAAAATGATCTCCTATCCACTTTATAGGAACAAACTCAACTAACAACATCCATTGCCTCCTTCGACAACCTTACACAAAGAGCTATTGGTATGCAACTATTTTTGATTAATGCAAGCATTCTAAACATTAGACAAAAACAAGTACTGAAAATAGTTCAGAAACATTTTCTGTGAAACCAGTGCATCTAGATGACTCAGAATTTTTTTTTTATTTAAAAAAAAAAAAATCCAAACATTATGCGATAAGTTGCTTAAGGAGTGGACTCACCTTCACCATACCTAACCTTTAGGCAAGCTCGACATAGAACACCGTCGCTAGAATGGCAGCTAGAACAATCTGTTTTTCCTGCATGTTTCACATCCTAGTAACCTGGTTAGTGGAACATACCGATCTTAAATGGAAAGAACATGAAGTAGACCACCAACCTATACATGGCTGATTTATATCAAGGTTCCCGCATCTTTTGCAATCTTCTTCACCACACAATTTTTTTTGCCTGCACATGTTTTCTTAATTAGAGCAGCACACAGCACTATCCATGGGCATTTAGTAGAAGACAGATAATTTTTTCATCAGTCATAGCCAAAATGAATATTTGAAACATGAAGCATATATAGGATGTTGGTGCTATACTATAGAAGCAAAAGAGACCATCTATCTATAAGCGCATTGACTTTATGACATGTAAGATGATAGGGCTCACAAGCAGGAAAATAGATCCTCTTTCACTCTATGGAGAACCCTCATATAGTAGATGCTGGTTGTAAAATAGATATAACAATCTATGCTGTACTTTTTTAAGCTTTTACATAAGACAGTTGCAGTTATAGTATTAATCATAATATGGTATTAAAACAGGAGTCCTAAGTTCATACCCTTGCATCGTCACTCAACCCCGTTGTCCACTTGTTGCCTTAGTTATGGTTTAGAACATGAGTGATGGGAATTCTTTTATAATAAATGTAATGGTCCATTCCACTATTAAATAAGATGGTTGTGGTACTAAGCTTCACAAATGAATAGTCCCAAGCCATATAACTTTTAGGCAAACCATACAGATCACCACAATGCATATTAATTATTCTCGGAAGGAAGAAGAATATTTTAGGTAAAAATTCTCAAAATAGATGTTGACAAACAATCAAGATTGATCCCTTTTCCTATAGAAAAATCCAAGTATGATCATATTATTGGTAAAAATTCTCAAAATAGATTTTGATTGATGACCTAAGATCGGTCCATTTTGTCATAGAAAAATTCAAGTACGGTCCTTTTCCTGTCGAAATAGATTTGGACAGATGACCCAAGATTGGTCCCTTTTGTCATAGAAAAATTCAAGTACGGTATTTATCAAAAAAAAAAAATTCCAAGTATGGTCCTTTTCCTATCAAGACTGCCAATAGTTATGAAATACTGTAGGATTTCCCTCTAATTTTCTTACTTCTTGTGTAAAACCAGTAAATGCCAATCCACGGTCAATTATCATAAGCATCAGGAATTGGAAAAGCCTAATGTCAAGACTCGAGTGGCATATATTTAAATATCCTTAAGAACAACAGATTTTTCTTATGGCAACCATGTAAAATTTCTACCTGCAGAAATGGCAACAAATTCCAAAGACAGGGTCATAAACACTACCCCTGCCCTTGCTATTACAACGTCTTGCAGAAGCCTCAGGAGAAAGTTGATAATCCATTGTCTCTAATTTCACAATAGGTTTATTTGCAGGCCTCACTTTTCTACCTTTGTTGGACACACCACTTTCACCCTCTTCAGAAATATTCCCTGTTCCCACAGACAATCAATTGAATCCAGCTTCAGAACTGTAACTTTGAACATCGAAGCCATTGGCTTAAACTCTTTCTGCTACTTGACTACATAGCTATATATGAACTAACTGGTTGAATATAAGAAAACAAAGAGAGTGAAAGTACCATCACAAATTGATGATTCGGGTGATCTTTCACTGAATTCGCACGGGGAAGACTGCTTTGTCTGCTTCAACCGATCTGATCGACGAAGAGAAGTACCTTGATCACTTTGCCCTTGCATTAAGCAACCATAAATGACTCATCATCAAACTTGTACCAAGTATAGACCAACATCTATCCAAAGTAACAAATTCTTAGGGTTTTGTCTTTGACCAAATATATTTTTTAATTTGGAAAAACGGGAAGCCCTTTGATCACTTTGCCCTTGCATTAAGCAACCATAAATGACTCATCATCAAACTTGTACCAAGTATAGACGAACATCTATCCAAAGTAATAAATTCTTAGGGTTTTGTCTTTGACCAAAAATATTTTTGAATATGGAAAAACGGGAAGCCCTTGGTTAAGGAAACTAAAATTTACACCATAGGAAAATGTTCCACTGGAAATTAAGAAACAGGACTGCATTTCTAAAACCGAAAATCATCAATGAAACTCTTTGCACATTGCATGATACATCAACTAACTGCCATTGTCACCTTAAACAACGTTCATCCACTTGTAGCCACTGGCTAATTCACCAAACTCTTTCAATAACATAATATTCAACCATCATGCATGCTACATTATGTGGAATACTGAGAGGGGGGGAGGGGGGTGTTGTGAGAACACACAGAAAACGTATATCACAGGGAAAAAAATTACCCTTAATTCCACTACTTAAACAGCATAATAGAAAAACTCATGCTTAAACTGAGCTAAGAAATACCCTTTTCTATAATGAGCCTGTAAGCAAGAGTTCCGCAACACTTTTCATGAAAAAAAATATACGTATAATTATAATATATGGAATTTTTAAAAGTTTCTTCTTTCAAAGGCACACAATCTCATTTTCCTCCTAAAAGTACCAAAAATCACTCAAAAAGTTCCATATTTTTCACCCTCACACATAAAACCAATGAAGAAATCAATCAATGAAAGTACCACTTTTCCCTTTGAAGTGATCAGACCGGCGAACAACTGCGTGCGTAGGGTTAGAGTTTGAGGTTGGGCTTTTCAACAAGCGATTGGAGCGGCGCAAGGAGGTAAGATCATACACCTTTTTGCAAAGTTTTCTCTTCTCTGGTTTCGCAGTTGAAGCTATCGAACGGAGATCGTCTATAGTCTTGTGTAACCCTAGAGACGCCAATCTTGCCTGAAATCAGGGATAAACATTACAGACGGTCACGAATATAGAAAGAAAAGGAGAAGGAGATAGTTCTAGAAATTAAATCGTGGAGATAGTACTTGGTTTTCGAGGATTCTTGCGGTTCTTAGGTCTTCATAGTCACTCTTTGGAGCTAGCTTTCCCATCGCAGTGTTGAGAGAGAGAGAGAGAGAGAGAGTTTCAGTGTTCTGTTAGAAGCGGTGGGGTTCGTGTGGGTTTCAATTTGCCAACGGCTAGTTTCTGTAGCGGGAGTATGATAATAAGCATTTTAAATGGGTTGGCTGAAAAAACAATAATAATAATAATAAAGCTTATGTTTTTTTTTAGACTACACCTTCCAAATAGAAATAAATATAAAAACATGAAAAATCCTCTTATTTAGGCTCTTAAAATAGGAAAAAATTAAAAATACTTTTTTTTAATAAAAGGGTCTTCATAATTCTAATAATGCCTCATCTAAAGTCATCTTTAAATTCATGATTTCATATTACATAGGCAACAACTTTATGGTCTAATGTAACTTCAAAAGCAACTCTTTCCTTTTTGTCTTACTACTTCCTCTTTCTAAATACAAGTCTTAACTCTCCTCTTCCTCAATTTACATCTTAATTTGCAAAAATCGGCCTTAAAATCAAACTCCTTAAGTTCATATTAGATTCATCTCATTGTTATGTTTTTTACTACTCCATGTTCTTAACTTCATCTCCAATCAAGCTTATTAAACTTCAGTTTTCCTCCTTGGTTTACCTATACAAGTTATTATATCCTATATGTCTATTATGATTATAACCCTAAATTGAAATTTACTCCTTTGATTCAGATTAATACCTAAGGAATGGTTAATGTATGGTAGAAAGAGATGAGTGAGGTTTACCTATGAGTAGCAATCCAATGCCTAACTAAGAGGATGATAGAGGCAATGGAGTAGAAGAACTCTAACATTAGGGTGATGCCTAAAGAGAGTAAGAGGGAAAGAGGAAGGAGATTAGGGTTCACTCCTATGCAACTTTAAAGAGAAACAAAAAGGTTGGCATCTTATTTAATATAAGAAATTTGAAGTTAAGTGTCTTAATTTGCCATCTTAAACTTTTTAAAATAGTTGGATTTGCACCTACAATAAAGAGGAAATTGTTTCAACTTAGTGGCATGTCATTCATTCTTCTCAAAGAGTTTATGCCTCTTACAAAAGTTTGCTAAGGTTTCATAGCGTATCTTTCAAAGGATGCAACTAAATTGAAGAACAATAACTAGTAGTCGTATTGTTTTTGTTCACAAGTGTTGTTAAGTAGTTTTGGATTTAAGCTCTCCAGGCTCAACTCGATCTTGATCCTACTTACAATCAACATGTGAGCCTAAATTGATGTGGGCTTTGCCTAAGCTAACTTAACCCCAATCCAAGTCACATCTAGGCTCACCTAACCTACCTTACGTTGGGCCTTTGGTGCTCATCTATTTTCCAACATCCCACTCTACTAGAGACAGTTGACTTACTCGGCTCCAATTGACCTACTCCTAATCGGCTTAATAGATGAAATGCCTCGGTCTCCACTAAGAAGCTCCTTGCTTCTCATGGCCTACAGCCAAGACTTACTATGCTCTAGATTAGTGCTCTTTTAAGATTGTGTAATCTCAGCTCTCCAATCAAGTTGGTACGAATACATATTTACTTCTATCTAAGGTAAATCTTTATAAAAATTTACTCCGACTTTCTAGAAGATGTATTTATTCAAGTAGACACTTTTCTATTCAAGAAGGTTCCTAATTAGGAAGATGCTAACTTAAAAAGATATGGAGATAAGACACCTAAAATATCTTGGCCTTACCCTCTATAAATAAGGGGTGAGACCTTCGAATATGATCAATAAGGGGTGAAGCCTCTGGATATGATCAATAAGACTCATATACTATTACTTTACTGCTTTCTTGCTAAAAATCTAATTTGAGTATTGAAGTGCTTGTACTAAACCAACCTCTAATGTCTTTTTTATAAGTCTTATCACTCATGAAGCTTAGGCATTCAAGGATTAAGCCCATATACTCCACTTTTTATCCTCAATAGAGTTCACAAACAACAATAGGTATGAGATTCAAATATTTTCTACTTTTGGGGGTAAAGGGAGGAAGAGACATAGTAATTATCTCCATACCAACCAAATAATCTTTTTAAACAAATTCCAAGTCGAATGACGGTTCATGACCTTTTAAAGGACAAAACTATTGGATCCAATTCTCAAATATTTTTTCTAAACATTAGATTCAACTAAGAATAGGTCACATTATTCTAAGTAATTACATTTGTGTTATCTAAAATGACATACGGATTCAATTAAAAGTCACAAACTATGAGTAAACATGAAGTTTGTCAAAATAAAGTGTTTTTAAGTAAATCTTCTTAAGCTTAAGGGAACTTTATTTAGATCTCATGTATTAGGATCTAAATGAAGTCTTCATTCATAAAACATAGGATTAATAGTTCTTTCATTCATAAGATATGCGAAAAAGAACATTTTACTTCATATGAATCTCATTAATGAGACTTGGACAAAGTAGTTAACTATGCTAGTTTCATACTTTGTTTGAATCTCATATGAGATTTAAATGATCTTTTGTTTTATCATCACACCAGCTAAGTGTTCAATCTCAATGTATATCTTGATTAAGTATTGAGTTCCTAATACTATCCAAATTCATTTAGACACTTAGTCATATAGTATATACATAATTGATAATCTATAAAACAAGCAACCTACAAACTTGCCAACATGGCAATAATCATGCAGAAACTAGAGGAAATGAGTCAATGAGCTCTTGATTGAGATGAGAAGAGAAGAAAAGCAAATGAGAGGTAAATCATGAATATGCTAGGGAATATATCATGCACTTGAAGTGCTACAAAGCTCCAAATGAGCATCCCTGTATCAAGGAACTCACTCTCTTATCTAAATAGGTGAGGATGTCATTTCACAATATTGATTTTGCTAATCAAGAATTAGAACATGCCTCACCATTTCTTCTTCCGATCTTGCCAAACTCATATTTTTTTGCAAAATCCTACTAATCATAAAAGCATTGGGTGAAAATTTGAGCAACCTTCATATTATTATGTCATGTTTGGTATACGGAAATGGACTCGGAACTGAATCATGATTTGGAATATTTTTCATTTCCCATATTTGGAAATATTTTTAAAAGGTAAAATCACAATTTTTTGGAATCGGCGATTCAACTTTAAGGGAGAATTCAATTTTGCCTTTTGAAGGAGAGAAATCATAATTCCTTTCCACTTTAATTAATTACATCAAATAGAAATTATTTATTTAACTTTTAATTAAATTATTATATGCAATAATTAAGGGTATTTTGGATAAATACTATTACATATACATTTAGTTTAATTCCATTCTGTAGGCAAAATGTAAAAAAGTACTAATCATTTTGATTCTCATTCCATTCCAATCCATTCATGGTTTTAAAAATGGAATTTTTATCAAGACTTAGAACATATGGAATCAATATAGTCATATAAAATCGTATAGAATCGATAAAATGTAAACTCATAAAATCATACGCCTAAACTCATAATTTTACTAAAAGGTTGTACTTAAATGGTTTTATATCTATTTTAATTAATAAATATATTATAAAATTATAAACTTATAGAATCATAAAATTAATTTACGATTTTAACAATTATGAATCCACTTCATGTCATTCAATTCCAAATAATTCATATATAGTATATGTAACATTAGTAGTTTCATTTACTGACAATATGATTATAATATGTCATTGATAGCATAGAATGCTATTTCAAATAAAAAAAAAAATATTAACAAGCACTTTGAGAAGACTTGCTAAATGTCAATAAAAAAGAAACTCTTATGATTTTTTGAACTTACATTTTCATGAAGCATACACATAGTGGTCGTAAGCATGAAAAGTTTATCCCTTTAAACCCTTAATAAATATACCATGCACCGTTTATTGGATACTTCTATTAATATAGCCAGTTTGCCTCCAAAATGAAATATTTCATGGTCAACCTTTATGAAGAAGAACTAGTTTTATGGAAGAAGCAGTATGAAGTAAGATATCTTCTTTGAGTAGAGAAAAAGGTACCGAGTTATGGACAACATATATTTGACATTTTCAGCAAGAAGAATGTTACATTTTTTTATCTTTGATGGTTTTTAAGGGATTTATGCCCTTGTGCCAATAAATCTTATATAAAAGACAAATTCCAACCCATGGAAATTACTATGTAGTTGTTAGATGGATAGGTCACCACTAATAAGACCATGTACATAAAACATATGGTATAAAATCAGCAGGTGATTGTTATTCTTTTTTTTTTTTACCCACATTTACAGCAAATGTTAGAGCCAATGACAAATCATCTTTAATTTACTTTCACACTACAAACTTTTACATAAAATAAAATTCAAACATGATAATTTTATTACCATATTTGAATTGGAAATGTTTAACATCACGAATTTGTTTTATGAAATAACATACCGACTGCGTCTTTAGGCCAAGTGTAAAGCAATTACACTCAATAACTAAAAGAGTAGATGCGCATGTTGTTTTACAGTTAAAATCCTCGACCCATATATCATTGTCTTGTTTGAATTATCAAAATAAATGTGATAAGATAGAAGGAGCAACTTACGGGTAAAGATAATAGAAAGATAGTACTCAAAAACTATGTGAGCATCAGACCTCATTTGACCATGTCTTCTCTCGAAAGCATGACACCAAGCACGGCAAACCCTAATTCAAATTTGTCTAATGATAAGGACAAGGAGAGTGATCTTCTACACAGGTGTAAGAAGCGATTTGCGATTTCGGAGGATGATAATTCTACTCCTTCATTTATCAGTGGAAATAGTTTTTCTGAGAACGACCTTGAAAACCCTAATGCAAGGAAACTATCCTTAGGGATACCGTGCTTACTAATATCCTTGTGGCATATGAGAAGTTCTGTTTTCAAGATCAAGTTTGTAATATTAATGAGGACCAAGAGAATATGAATGCTAGAGAAGAAGAGGATCTCCTGAATAAAAATGCAGCACAAGGTATTTGTTACGTCAATATTTTGAAAACAGAAATAGAAATGTTTAGTGCACCTTAGAAACATGCATTCATAGCAAAAGTTATGAGTCCCAATCCGGGATACAAATTTTTATGGGATAGATTAAATAAGATATAGACATATCAAGTGAAGGTTTTGTTTTTGAGTGGTGGGGATTGAAAACAAGTCCACTACAAGGGATTTAATAAATGGATGGAGAAAAAGAAATTAAAAAAAAATAGTAAAGAAAATATAGACATAACAAGTGAAGGTTTTATTTTTGAAGTAGGATATGATGATTTAAAAGTCAAGAGGCACCCTTTAAAGGAAATTACTAGACCACATAGTGAGGTATTGAAGAGTCACAAAGGTTTAATTGTTGAAAAGGATAGTGAAACAAGGAGACTGATGGATGATATAAAATATGTTTCTTTCAAGAGAAACCCTTTATATATAGAAAAGACACAACAAAAAAGAAGTTTTTTGAACTCTTTCAAAAAGTTGGTGAGTAAAAATGATGGCAATGCTAACGGTATCCATGTCAATTCAAGTTATGTAGGAGGATTCTCCTATCCCAAAAGTCCTTCTGAATTCAAAATTAGGGGAAGTGCATACAATATCAACTATGCGACTATTGAAGGTAGAAGTGATGGACATTACAATCTACAGTTTTGCATGGAAAAAACACTGAATCCAAGAAATCACATTCAACCCAACCGTTCTCATGGGAAGGAATCTTCTTATTAGGCAAACTACAATACAAACAAGAGCGAAGTGTTTACTAGTAATAAAGATGCCTATGTTTAGAGAGGTCCTGATTGGTCTGGACATTCTAAAGTTGATGGAATCAACATGAAAGGTAGTAGCTAAGGTTATAATGCTAGGTCTGACAGGCCTAATGAAAGTTTAGAGGTCCCTTTCATCGAGTCCTTAATGTAAGATTAGAGGAAGCAATTCCTACTAACAACATAGGAGTTCCAAAAGATGATGGTATAAGCATCATTTTGGCCATGCAGTTGGGGAGTAGAAATAGAGGTAGTTGTTGATGACTCTCTTAAGGAGAGATGGTTTTGGATTTATTTCAATCTTCTTAATCTAAATTTAATGGACACATTATCATCCTTAATGAGACTAAGACCATTTAAGATTATGGCTTGGAACACTATAATCGGGGGGAGGGAAGGTGCAATTTTGAGCGGCATAAGAGAGCTATTAAAGACCTGTAGATGTAATACAACCATCAAATCCTTATTATTATAGACTCTGATGGGGGTTGAGGGTACGGAGAGATTAAAGGATCATGTGGGCACTAGCTAGATGTACCATGTTGCTGCAGAGGATTATCAAGGTGGGATTGTCGTACTTTAGATTATAAAAGACATAGTGATCCGAAAGAGGGCATGCTCTAGACAACAACTCACCCTT
This sequence comes from Lumnitzera littorea, assembly GCA_024138015.1. Taxonomy (NCBI): domain Eukaryota; kingdom Viridiplantae; phylum Streptophyta; class Magnoliopsida; order Myrtales; family Combretaceae; genus Lumnitzera; species Lumnitzera littorea. Next base: position 71,598,333 of record JAMXBB010000004.1, read on the forward strand.
GAGGTTTAGTTATGTCATTCTCATACTTCTTGCCTTCTTTGTGCTATTTATGCTTCTTCTCGATATGAGGAAAGATGCATGTTATGGACAGAACTTGAAAATTTATTTGTTAGATTTAGTAGTGCTTAGGTCATGATTAGGGACTTTAATGAGATTATGTTCTATTACTAAATCAGCAATGTTTAGACAAATATCAAGGATGCATTAATGTTTGTAATATTTTGGACTTGGGCTTTGTTAGGCCAAAATTTACTTAGTCTAAAAAGTCATGTTTACTAAGTGATTTAGCACAAACTACATTGGACAGGGCTTTGGTGAATGAGGAGTAGAAGTTACTTTACCCTAAAGTAAGTCTTTTTCATCTAATGTCTAGCCAACTTCTGATCTTATTGAACACTGTCCCATCCATTAGGGGTAGGCCAAAGCTCGATAGACCTTTTTGGCTCTAGCCCATGTAATTGGAACACCTAGATTTTATTAATTTTGTTGAAAATCATTGGAAGGCAAAGGAGTTTAGTTATCCAGATGATCTAGCCCAGTTTATGAAGGACTTAAGGACTTGGAACAGAGAAGTTTTTGGGTTAATCCATGTTAAAAAAAAAAAAAGATTAGGGAAAGTGTTGTAGCTATGAGACGAGCCTTACGAAATAATCTAACTCAACATTTAATTGATAGAGAGATATTTTTGTAAAAAGAATTAGGGGAAACTCTGAATTATGAGGAGAAACTCTAGGCTGTTAAGACTAAATCTAAGTGGATCCTAGAGGGACATATGAACACTAAATTCTTTCAAGTCATTATGCTGGCCAGGCGATCTAAAGGGCATATAAGTGGGCTGGTAGACTCGATGGGAAATTGGGTATCTGATATTAGTAAAGTTCAGCTTTTAATAAACCAACATTTTTTGAAACGTTTCTCAACAAAAAATCCTTTTATAACCTTTTTGTTTCAAATTGGGATCTTGGTTATAATAAGTTATCTAAGGAAGAAAAGAATGATTTGCAAAAAGACATTTTAGATGTAGAAATCAAGCAAGCTTTATGGTGTATAAGGAATAACAAGACCCTAGGTGCTGATGGTTTAATCATAGAGTTTTTTAAATCTTTTTGGCATGTAGTGGGTGATATTATCTGTAAAACAACCAAACAAATTTTTAACTCATGCATTATGCATTATGAGTTGAACAGGACGTTGATAGTATTGATTCTGAAGCTGATTGATGCAAACAAGCTCCAAGATTTTTAGTTGATTAGCCTCTATACTACTATGTACAAGGTGGTGAGCAAACTCCTTATTAATAGACTAAGAGGCCTCCTTAATAAGTTAATTAATCTGGAGTAAGGGAGTTTTATTCCTAGTAGATCGACTGGAGACAACATTGTGGTCTTTCAAGAAATTCTCCAATTCTTATCAAAGAAGAAGGGAAGGAAAAATTAGATGTTGGTCAAGCTCGTCCTAGAGAAAGCTTATGATCAGGTTGAATAGCACTTTGTAAAGTTCACTCTCCAGAGTTTCAATTTTCCATCTAGTTGGATTAAGCTAATTTCATCATACCTATCAATTGCCTCATTTCAAATTTTGTTTAATGGGGCTATGATGGAGCAATTTAACTCTTCTAGAGGTTTGAGATAAGGGGATCCTCCATCATGATATTTATTTATTTTAGTGATGGAGATGTTTAGTAAGATTATCCACTATTTGGTTGAGGAGAAGAAATGGGTCCCAATCAGCTTAAAAGGCACAGATATTCAGCTTTCCTACCTATTCTTTGTGGATGCATGATGTATGTTATAAGCAATGGAATTGTTTGGTAAGATGTTTGGCCAAAAAGTAGACTTTGAGAAATCTTGTATAGTCTTCTCTAGAAATTCTAGTAAGGAATTGAAGGAGAAGATTTGCAACATTTTTGGAGTTAAAGTGAATGTGAGCATGGGAAAGTACTTAAGAATGCTTGTAAAGGAAGGAGGAAATTTGAAACAACAAGATTTGAGTTTTATACTAAAGAAAGTTTGAAGTAAATTAGTAAGATGGAAGGCCAAATTACTAAGTATGGTAGGTCGACAACTAATGATGTCCACTATTTTAGAAAGCATCTCAAGTTATTACTCATAAGCAATTCAATCTCCACAGGATCTTACTCGACAAAATTAAGAAACTACAAAGAGATTTTATTTAGGGATTGACGGAAGGACAAAGAAAATTGCATTAGATTAGTTGGAGGAAGATTAAAATGTTAAAGAAACAAGGGGTCCTTGGTGTTTTTGATATTTTGAGAAGAAACAAAGCTTGCTTTGTGAAAATGGCATGGAAAGTCAATAGGAAACAAATCCTTTAGGCAATGCTTATTAGAGCAAACTATCAAATTCATGAGCATGGTACCACAGTAATGAAGGGATTACGTTTCTTCAAATCTCTGCTCAAAGCGTTAACATGGGTTAATCAATCAACTAAAGTCCAATTAAGGGACGGACAAACTACTAATTTTTGGGTGGATAACAGGTCGGAGTGTTACATTATAAGTTGGTTGTTTAGAACACTCAATAAGTATGATGAATGCCTAATAAAGAGACAAGTGTGGATTGAGCCAAGGCTTTGGAAGGAAGATATAATTGGCTACCTGATTGATTGAGCAATTAGTTCACGCTTGGGTAATGTCATTTTAATTGATGAACTAGGAACAATAGATAAAAGAATTTAGCTTGACGAAATTAATGGTGAAGTCTCAACTAAATCAACATATTAGAAGATTTATATGGAATGGGTATGGAAAACTCCTACTGTATTGCATATTCAGATACTTCTATGGAGAGTTTTACATGGAGGATTGGCTATAAGAGACAACTTAAGAAAAAGAGGAATTATGGTTGATGAAGCTTATCCTTTATGTGGTAAGGTGGATGAATCCATTATATATTTGTTCTTGTAATGTAGTTTCAGCAAGAAGTTATGCAAGAATGGAGGATTTGCTCATGTAAAGGATGTTGTGAATGAGGAAAAGATGAGAGAGTGGTTGAAAAAGCAAACTCGTTAGAGGAGGAAAAATGGATAGAGGTATTGAATCTTCACCAAACAATGGCCTTGCTCAATTTGAGAGGAATTTGGAGAGAACGAAATAGGAGGGTTTTCGATGAAGCCTAACATCAGGGAAATTGGATGCAAAGAATTAGGGTGGAAGCTAATGAATGGTGGGCCAATAATAGAGCAAAACATACCTAATTGAGGAGTAACAGGTGAGATCAAGAGTGGCAAAGACCTAATGAGGGATGGATAAAAACCAATTATGATGGAGTGGTTATAGAAGGAAGTAGTGTGGGGAGCATAGGTTTTATGGTAAAGGACAATAATGGTATAGTTAAAGGAAGAATGAGTAAGAAATTCACTAAAGCCTCCCCTCTAAAAGCAAAATTATAGGTTATTTATGAAGGTCTTATTTGGGCTAAGGAGAAGAATGTTGAGAAAGTGATTATAGAATCTAACTCTTCCATGGCAATAGAATGGATAAAAAATCGTGATGTGAATCTACATTTATGTCACCTAGCCTTGGCTAGCTGTATCTCATCTCTTCTTTTTTTTTTTTTTTTTTTTTTTTTTTTTTGCTAAAGAAATTTTGTTCATTTAAAAAAGTCTCTACAATGAAAATTCCAATAAAAAGCAAAAGCTTGAACAATCAGGATGGGGCTTTATCAACCCTATAACTAGCACTCATCCCATTTTTGTCTTAGATTGTAACTTAATCGGCACTTGCTTTAGCTTCTTTACCAATTAAAGAAAAAGAACAAGATTGAAAGAAAGACTTTAAAGCTAAAATGTCCTCGAGAACTCATTCATAATGCTACGAGGCACTCAAACCTTTTATTAATTGATCCAAAACTCTCTCGAAACCTATTTCAATGATCACAAACTTCCAATTTCTTTGAATTGCTGACAAAATCCCCTTACGGATGGCTAAAGCTTCTATTGATTCAATATCATAGACTGCTATCTAACATGAAGTAGCTTGAAGAAGTCTTCCTTCTACATCCCTTACAATGAATCCTAATCTTCCTCTACTAGTCATAGGATAAAACGAACCATCATAATTTATTTTAACAAATTGACCCTCTGGTGGTCTCCAATGGCTTGTGACTTGAACTAGTTCTCTAGCAGCAACAACACATGAGGAATTAACTACTATACACACTGTAGGACTAGATTCTAATGGATGCATTGAATTTGTAAGCTATTGAGTAGCTGCATGGACTCTAATATCCCCTTACTGACGTGTTACATTTGCAACATATAATTCTCTACTAGCCAAATTTCTTTTAACAAATCTTTCCCAATCAGCCTGTAAAATGTTACAAAATCTATTGCAACTTGCTAAACCACTTTTGGAATTATCAACACATTCAAGCTGACTTATTTGTTTTTTAATTGTTAAGATCACAACAATTGAGTTTAGCAACTTATTTTCAAAAAAAACATGAATTTCTATGTGTCTAAATATGCTAAAGAATAATAAGGATGTTTGAGCATAGATTCTGTCTCATTGATGGAGATATACCTTCGTGGAGTAAGATCTTCTCTAACCACTGGTTTACCCTTATGAAATCAAACTGCTCAATATGCAAATTTGCACACTCAAACCACACATACCTTATCTAATTATAGTGAAAGACAATGTGCTCAGCCGTTTCAACCCGGTTGCAAAAATAACACAGGGGATCTTATCTCAGCTTCCTTTTGTATAGGTTGTAGTTAGTCACCATAGCACTTAGACAAACCCTCTAAGTGAAATGTTTCATTCTGGTTAGACATGAGCAGCTCCAAATAATCTTTTGCAATCACATATCAACACTAAGAGATGATGATGGCACATTCTCCATTCCCCCAGATGTTTTGTTTACAATGTTGGAGTAGCAAGACTTTACTGTATACTCCCCATTCTTGGAATTGGGCCAAATCAGCATATCGTTGCCTTCATAAATAGAAATAGGAATGCGCTTAATTACATCAGTTTCCTCCTAGGACAAAAGATGAGAAATAAATCTTAAATCCCAGCATAAATGATCCCTATTAATTAAATTTGTAACTTTTAAGTCTTTTAAATGCTTATCAACTATCTTGCAATTGAGTTTAAACTTATCTAAAGAAGGAATCCAAGCATTTAATCACATATTAATCTCATTACCACTTCCTACTTGCCACATAATCTCATCTTTAATTGTTTCCTTTCTAAGTTGAATACTTTGCCATGCTTATGAAGCTCTTCCACCCCACCTTGAATTCAAAAAATCTTCATTAAGGAAATAAATGCTTTTTAAAAACTAAACCCAAAAAGCATTAGGGTTTTGGATAATGTGCCATGTAAGTTTTCCCAATAGAGATTTATTAAAGCTTTGTAAATCTCTAAAGCCTAATCCTCCTATATGTTTTGATTTAGATAACTACTTCCACTCTTTCCAATGAATTTTATTTCCACCTTCCAAATTTCCCCACTAAAAATTTGCTATCATACTTGATACTTCTTTACACTACTTTTTAAGGAATGCAAATACACTCACAGTGTAGGTGGGAATAGCATAAGCTATTGATTTAATCATCACCTCTTTCTTACCCGTGGAAGGAGTTTTTCTTTCTAACCTTAGAGCTTATTAGCAAATTTTTTCCTTAATTGACTCAAGGACGCTATATTTCAATCTTTGCCGAATTAACTCCTAAATATTATTTTTATAACTTAAATAATTTTATCTCTAATGACTTGTTACGTTTTGAGACTCAAATGTTGAGCTCCTGGTAATTAACAAACGTATTCGGTAAAAATGTACTTCATTGAAATTAAATATTATATATATATATATATATATATACATACTATTTTGAGAAATTGATTCTACTAACATTCTTCGTTTAACTTGTATGACTTTATATAAAATTTGGCTCAATTCAAACAAAATTGTTTGAAGGCCCTAAATCGTTCCAATCACCTTAAACATCTTAACTAGGATTGGCCAATTTAGCAACTAGAATACTTAATCAACTACGGTCTCACATTCTACCTTTCTTACAAAATGTTTCATCCTCGAAACTTACTTATATAATAGGTTAGTTCACATATAAACAATTCTAACACACTATGGATAATTTATTAGAATCAATATACTAACCTTTAGTAAATAATCTAAGGTACCAGGCCTTCACACGAACTGCAGATTCCTACATTGCCACATTTTCAGTGTGTCGACTCTATAATAGTTTAACATATTCAATATGCCAATTCCTTAATCTCTACGTCTTGATATCCAAAATCATTATTAGACATTCCATGTATGTCAAATTCTCTTTAAACTCCGCAGGTGATACTTCCAATATAGTTTTAAGATCCCCTATAAACTTTCCTAGAGTCAAAACATGATAAACATAATAAATACTTGCCATTTCTTTTAGTAATTCCAATTCATAAGCCATCTTCCTGATTCTTCTCTTAATTTGATAAGGTCCCACATATTGTGGACTTAACATTCCTTTAATACCAAAACACTTGACACCCTTCATTGGAGATATTTTCAAAAATACCCAATCACCTACTTGAAATTCCAATGGCTTCCTTTTAATATCTGCATAACTTTTCTATTGGCTTTGTACTATTCTAATTCATTCTCGTATCACCTGTATTTTCTCCTTAAAATCCAATAGCATGGCTGGTCCAATCGTTTGTTTATTACCTACTTCATCCTAATATACCAGAGATTTACATTTGCATCCATACAATGCTTCGTATGATGCCATCTGAATGGTACTATGATAATTATTGCTGTAAGAGAATTCCACTAAGTAAATGATCATCCTAGTTTCTACCAAACTCTCGCACACATGCCATTAGCATATCTTCTAGTGTTTATATGATACTTTCCAATTGTCCGTCACTATATGGATGATATGCTAGACTAACACTTAGCTTAGTTCCCAATTCTACCTGTAAAGACTACTAAAATTATGACATCATTCGAGAATCACGATCGGAAATGATTGATATTGGTACCCCATGCAAACGAACTATTTCTCTACTATATACCTAAGCCAATTGAGGTACAATTGTAGTTTGCTTGATAGCTAGAAAATGTGCAGACCTAGTAAGTCTATCTACTGTAACTCATTTCACATCATGTTGCTTCTTTATTCTAGGTAAACTACTTATAAAATCCATTGTTACATGCTCCCATTTCCATTGAAGTATTGATAAAGGTTATAATAACCCGCTTAGCTTCTGGTGCTCTGCTTTCACCTTTTGACAAGTTACACACTTTGAGATATATTGTGCTACCTCTCCCTTCATTCTTATCCACCAAAACTTCTACTTCGAATCCTTGTACATCTTATCATGTCCAAGATGTAAATAATACTTCGCATGATGAGCTTCTTCTAAAATCACTTTCTTAACTTTCGCAACTTTTAGCACACACACTCTTTCCTTGAATTTTAACATTCCCTTATCACCAATCTAGAAGTCAGGGTGTTTTTTCAAATTATCTATGATCTTTTGTAATTCCATATCTTTTTTTCTAAGATTCCTTTATACGTTCCAAAAGTATAGGTTGCGTTTCTAAACTTACCAACATGGATCTACTCCCTTGGACCAGGATTTCTAACCCCATTCTTTCCATCTCTTTAATCAACTCCCTTTTATTAGTTATTAGCATAGTAATATTATTGAACTTTTTCTTACCTAAGGTATCTACAACCGCATTCACCTTTCCTAGGTAATAGTGAACTGAATCATAATCCTTAAGCTATCCCAACCACCTCCTTTACCATAGATTCAATTCTTTCTATGTACACCTTACATTTCTCACCATATAAGTAGTGTTTGCAGATCTTTAGGGAAAATACTACTGTTGCCAATTCCAAGTCATGCGTTAGATAATTCCGCTCATGTGAGCTAAGTTATCTTGATGCATAAGCTATCACCTTATCATTCAGCATTAATACGCATCTTGAACCATTCCTTAAAGCATTACAACAAATTGAGTATTCTCCTAATCCATTGGGTAATGTTAGAATAGGTATAGTAACCAATCGCTTCTTAAGTTCCTAGAAACTTCTCTCACACCTATCATTCCATTCAAATCAAATTCCTTTGCACGTCAATTGTGTTAATAGCATAGTAATCTTAGAGAAATCTTGCACAAATTTTCGATAATAGTCTACCATTCCCAAGAAAATTCTTAACTCTATTACAGTTGTAGGCCTTGCCCAATCCATCACTACCTTTACTTCTGTACCACAGCTATTCCAGCACCTAATACAATATGTCCAAGAAATCCAACTTGCTCCAACCAAAATTTGCATTTCTTCAATTTAGCATATAATTGGTTTTTCTTCAAAATCTAAAGTACTTTTGTGAAATGCTTCGCATGTTCCTCTCTATCTCTTGAGCAAATCAAAATATCATCTATGAATACAACCACAAACTCATCTAAATACTTCCTAAACACACAATTCATCATGTCCATGAAAGCAGTTGGGGCATTCGTCAAACCGAATGGTATTATTAAGAACTCATAGTATCTACACCTCGTCCTAAAAGCTGTCTTAGGTATATCCTCTTCCTTAATCTTCAGTTGATGATACCTCGATAGCAAATCTATCTTTGAAAACACAATAGCTCCTTTTAATTGATCAAACAAATCATCAATCCTTGGAAGTGGCTACTTCTTCTTAATCGTAACCTTATTTAACTCCCGGTAATTTATACAAAGCCTCAAACTTCCATCCTTCTTCTTGACAAAGAGTACTGGTACACCCTATGGCGATGTATTAGGTCTAATAAAACCTTTGTCTAATAGCTCTTAAATTACTTCTTTCGTTCAACTAACTCTGTTAGTGCCATATGGTTGGGAGTTTTGGAAATAGGTGTAGTCCTTGGAACAAGGTCAATGGTGAATTCGATTTCATTATTGAGGCAATGTAGGTAAATCCTTAGGGAAAACTTCAGGGAACTCTCATACTATAGGTATGTTTTCTAATTTGATTTCCTTAGCTTATGTATCTACTACTAAAGTTAAGTAACCCATAATCCCTTTACATATCAACTTTTGTGCTTTACTTGTTGAGATTACTCGAGGAACTGCATCATTAGAACTTCTCTTAAAACAATAGTCCTCCACATCCGATCATCGAAACGCCACCATCTTATTTTCACAGTCAACTTTTGCTTTATACTTGGTCATCCAATCCATCCCTAATATTACATTAAATCCCTTCATATCAAAGACTATTAATTCCACTAGCATCTCATGAGTATCTATACAAACATTCTCGTCTCTTAGCTTATAATACACAACTTGTTCTCCTTTGGAAGGTGTTGTGACTGCCATCTCATATTTTAGGGTTTCTAGTGGTAATTGGATTCCTATCAACATATTCCTTCGAGGCATATGAATAAGTCACTCTAGTATCAAATAGAGTATATGCATAATTATCTCCTATACATACTAATCCTGCTACTATATGAACATCCCCTACTTCTTCTTGCTGGAGGACATAAATGTTTCCTTGTACTCTAGGCCTTCTACTGCTCTACCTGGCCTATTATTGTTCCTGTTGGCCAGTTTTGGTTTATTACCCTAGGCTTGCTCTTGCCCTACCTGTGGTTCGATACACTGGTTCATATTATGACCTGTATTGCGACAGTTGGTACAAAACATACCCCTAAGATTTAGATTCTAACAATTCCTTACTTTATGCCCAGCTTCTCCACACCTAAAATAGTTTCCACGTAACTCAAGACAATCCACAGCTCAATGCCTTACATTACACTTCCAACACAGTATCATAGTTCCACTACTTCTCCAATCCTTACTTTTAAACTACCTACCCTGTATTCCTTTTGTCATCTTATTACTGCCACTAGAGCTTCCTACAAACTTTCTTTTCTTACTCTCTATTACATTAGCTTTTTCTTGTAAAGTACGAGCCTGCTTAATTAGTCAACCCTCATTCACTAAGTCTGATAAGCTTCGAGGCATCGACCTAACCAAGTGCCAAGTTTCGGGCTATATTAGAGACTTGTTAGTGAGCTTTTCATGCATAGAAAATAAATTTATGAGCTTTACCATTGTAGAAGACTTGCTTGGTTTGGTATAGTCTACTCGACTCAACAATATTCAAATCAACTCAACCAGGTTGGCTTATTTAAGATACTGGAACTTCAAGATTAGTTACTTATGTTTTCTTTATAAGATTACCCATATGTTATATTTTATATTTACGAGAATGTTACTAGGGCATCCTTTTAGTCTTTTTATTTACAAATTTATCACTATGTATAAATAGCTCATGTACATGGGGTTTTAGATAAATCTAAACATTAATGAAAAACCCTTTTGAGTTTTTTCTCTTAGAAAACTCTCTCTCTCTCTCTTACTAGCTCTTATCAATCCTTTAGCAAGAATTATAGCAGACAACCCTATCACTTAGATCAGTGAGTCATATCTAGTGAGTCACTAGATAACTCATGGATTTGCTAAAACCCTCACTAAACACATTCTATTTTCGTTCCTTTGGCAGGATTAGATAGCTACCATTATGACTAACATTGTTAGTTCTTAGTCCAATTCATATTATCTTGATATCAAAGCGGAGGTTCGATGATAGGAAGATTTGATTTGCTAATTTGTGTCATATCACTAGGATTTCTTAGCTAGAGAGTTTAATAAGGGAACAAATTGTTGGTGTTCGAAGTTGTTTTTGGTTATCACATGTTCTTACTATGAGTAAGTGAGTAAGCGAGAAATAAATAGGTATTATGAAATATCAAGTGGCTTCGACAAGCTTGAGTGGAGACAATCTTTTCTATTGGTATAAGTATAGTAGTAGGACTAATGTCTTTGTATGGTTATAGTAGCTTCACGTGGCAAGTGGAAGAGATTAGGGTGTTTTGTTTAGCTGTGTTTTCCAACATTACAGTTGTCATTAGCGGTGTGTGTGCATGTGTGTCTTATGGAGTGGTTGACAACACAATAGCAATTTGCAACTGTGAATTAGAAATTTTGAAGTGCTAATACTACTAAGTGTAGCAACTTGTGATGGAAATTTCATTGTCGTATTTTCATTGAACACTTCGAGTGTGCATTGGTGAAGGAAGTAGTCGGTCATTGTGGGGAATTAGAGGCATTTTGTTTTGGGGTTTCTTAAAACTTTTGTGTGGGTACTGTCTGTATGGTGTGTATTGATTTATTTCTTGCGAATAGGGTTGTGGGTTTACTTGAGTCAATCGTAGAGTTGTGTATGTTTGCAAGAACAAAGTTGCGGCGTGTCGTGTGTCAACTTAGAAATTTGTGGCCATGAATTGTGTATAGTGGACTGTAGTAGCCAGACTCAGTGACTGTGTAGGGCTTGTGTTTTGATTGGTGTCGAGCTTGGCGTATGTATTGTTCTCAAGTATAACCTGCGAGTGTTGACAAACTAAATTAAGGAACTGGTGACTGAGATTAACTGCTAACTGTTGTGTTCAAGTTGTTGTACTATTGTGCGTGATTGTCTTCGAGCGAAGAGATTCATTGTTGTAGTACTGAGCTTATTTTCTGTGTGAGCTACTTGGTGTTGCCAATTGCGTGTTTTGCCAAGTGTCTAACTACTTTGCAGTTCCGATCGGTGTGAATTGTGTGTACATGTACCGTTGTGACTAAAACGTCGAAGTTGCTGCAATACGAAGTGCCGAGGTAAAATTGGGACGAAGAGGTGTTGTCCTACTTTCAGAGTTGCATGTCCGAGCTGTTGAGAATCGTTACTGAACTACTGTTATGATTGCATGCTGAGCTTGACAGGTCCACGCTGCTATTTGGTATCAACTAAATCGTTTTAATTTTGCTATCGTGAGCTCAACCCACTGCTGAATTGTTTAAACGTGTCTATTCGAGCTATTCTGAACTCCAAGTTTGCCGAACTGCTATCTCCTAAAGATTGCTGAACAGTCGAGATTATTGTTGTGTGTGGCTAATCACGTACCGAACTAATCTGCCCTTTCACAAAGATTGCCGATCAGCTGTGAATGCACAACTGAAGATGTGGCGTGATGCTTTGTATAATTAGTGCTGAAGCTGACCTTTGCTGCATGATTGCCGAGCTAGTTTCTTTGAAGTGTCGAAGTGAACTTAGTCAGTGAATTGGTGCCAAGCTGCTACTGTATGCTGTGCTGTCGTATCCACTGCATTGAAGGGCCAAGTTTAGTTGGGACTATGAGCGTGACTTCATCCTATCTTATTTTAGAAGTCGCTAAGCTACTAAATTTGTAGTCCAAGCTAGAATGGTTGAACAAATGCAAGCCACATAAGAGCTAAATTGCGATTATGCCGAACTACGCTGCTTCTTTATGTGCAAATATAGCACTTTAGTGACTAGTTAGCTGTCTCTGTATTTTGAGAAATTGCCGAACAGTAGTGAATAATTGTGCTGTTGTGTTCGAGTCTCTTGTGGTGTGTTGAGCAAGTGGCCAGCGAAGGGTAGTACCGATTTGTTTTCTCTTTATTATAGGCGTGTAGTTGAAATTGGAGTGAAGAGTCGAGATACCCCAAACTGTGTCCTGTCAAAATTGCCAAGCTGAATAGCGATTAGAGTTGGACAATTGATGAAGTGTAACCGATCTGTCCGCGTGTCGAACTATTGCGAGTTGTGAAATTAAATTACAGAAACGAACTACAAGTTGCCGAGCTGATTCTAGCTTTGTTCGAGTTGTTTTCTTTCAAACTAGCTGCTATCCGATCTTGAAGTGTTGAACTACCGCAAGTATCCGCTATTGTGGACAAGTGTTGAGCTGGGTGAGTTTTCGAGCTGCTGTAATTCACAAATTACCAAGGTAAAGTTCGGCCGAGGTGGTGTTGTCTTACTTTCCGAGATGAACCGAGCTGTTGCTGTTCCTATCCAAGCTGAACTCGTGACTCCGAGCTGCTACGATCCGACGCACCGAACAATTGAAACAGAGACGAGATGATGAATTTAATTACTGTTAAGCTGTATTAGATCAATAGAGAGAGAATCGGAGCTGATCAGTTCGAGAATTGTAGTGTAAAGAACTACTGTACTCTTGGGTTTTGTGATCGATATCGAGCTAGGAGTCCACAACTGTCAGAAGTGTCGCATTAACTTATCCAATTGTTGCGTCAAGCTACGAGTCATTATCGGTTCTGAGGTGCTAAAGTCCCAAGTGAGTTGCACGCTGATGTAAGTGCGCCGAGCTAAAGAAATAATTGACGAGTTTCTTTTCTGATTAAGTTGTCCTTATTTGCATGTGTGTTAGTCCAAGTGACGAGCTGGATTGAAGTACAAACCAAGCTAATCGTTGTCAAGTTGTTAATTTGCTATTCAAGCACTATTACTTTGTAGCTATCCTATTGTGTCTATTTGCTTCCAAGCAATTCTCTCGCATATAAGCTTAAATACCATCCTATTGAATTGAGATATCTTCAACATGGCATATGAAACTAGATATGATTATAAATATTATTATAAAAGCGTGATATTACGAATTCCAGAATTTATTGAATATGGCACTTCGGATGAATATTTTAATTGAGAATTTCACATCAATCAAGTTTTTGAAAATTGTCTTATCTCGAGCATAAGAGAGCTTATGTTATAAAGAACTCGATGATTGACTTTATAGCTACTTGGTGGAAGCGAATGATAAATCAAAGAATTGACAAAGGAAATATTGAGATCATTACATGGGATGAGATAAGATGTTTGATGCAAAAAAAATTTGTACCTTAAGATCATCAAGACAAATTATATGAGATAAAATCCACCTATGAAGCTAACCTCTCTAAAGTACTGGATTAGTTGAAGAAGATTGAAAAATGGCTTGAAGTGCTCACGGATGAAATGAGACAACAGAGGAATGTTTAATTAAAGAGTATTGAAGGAGGAGTTGAGGAGGTGAAGGTTGTTGAAGAAGCGAGTAGTAGAGAGGAAGAGGACTAACTAAAGTTGAAGTTAAACCTCTATGTTCTAGATATGGTTTCATTACCCACTATAGATGCTACTCCAGGTACTACTCTATTTGCATTCCACATATTATGTTATTTTGTCTTGACCCTTTGATGAGCTTATGTGGTATTGATATGAGTTGTAGTAGTATCGTGCCTATGAGTAGTTATAGATTGTTGGTTAGAGTTTACCAAGGTTATGGTGATGGATATATATATAGTAGGGATGTGTTATGTTGATTCTTGGAACTCTTGTGTTGGAAAGATTTGAGATGTACAGATGAAAGGAAGAAGAGTCACTTATGAGGAAGTAGAGGGGATGTTAAATACGTCAAATAATGAGGTTGTAAGATCCGAGTTAGTCAAGCATGAACAAGTGGAGGTACTTAAGATGGAAGAGCAATTTGATGTCTTACTTGCACAAGATCTACAAGCTCATGATCTTTTGTATGACCCCGAGGTTGTGTTACTTCCTTTAATTGATAGTTGTTGAGACTACCAAGGTGTGATTAATCAGATCCATGATGAGTAAAAGGAGGGATCCATGATGAAAAGTTTGATTGATAGGCCCCATGACAAGTGGAAGGAGCATTAGCTAATGATAACATTAGTAGAGGAGCTAGAATACTTTCCTATGTCCATATTTTATTTTTACAGGTTAGTATTTAATCCAGGTGAGATTTAGAGCCAACAATTGCTAAGCTTCGAGTCAAAACTTCTCTAAGGGAGAGGGGATGATAGGCTTTGAGGTATCAACCCAACTAAGTGCCAAGTTTCGACCTATGTTAGAGACTTGTTGGTGAGCTCCTCATGCATAGAAGATAAATTTATGAGGTTTACCATTGTGGAAGACCTACTCGATTTGGTATAGTCTGTTCGGCTCGAAAATATTCAGATTGGCTCCGCCAGTCTAGAATGGCTCAGCCAAGTCAATTCATCTAAGATAGTGAAACTTCAAGATTAGTTACTTATGTTTTCTTTACTAAATTACCCATATGTTTTTTTTTGTATTTACGGGAATGCTACTATAGCACCATTTTAGTCTTTTTATTTACAAATTTGCCACTTTGTATAAATTGCTCATGTATATAGGGTTTTAGATAAATTTGAACATGCATGAAAAATCCTTTAAGTCTTTTCTCTTAGAAAACTCTCTCTCTCTTACTAGCCTTTATTAATCCTGTTAGCAAAGATTATGGTGGGCAACCTTATTACTTGGACTAATCAGTCACATCCAATAAGTTGTAGGCCGTGTAAGATCTGGTTAGTGCGTCATATCTGATTGATAGCTCACGAATTTGCTAAAACTATTACTA
Organism: Lumnitzera littorea; assembly: GCA_024138015.1. Lineage (NCBI taxonomy): Eukaryota > Viridiplantae > Streptophyta > Magnoliopsida > Myrtales > Combretaceae > Lumnitzera > Lumnitzera littorea. The sequence continues at coordinate 71,613,613 of JAMXBB010000004.1, forward strand.
AACTCATTCTATTTTCGTTTCTTCAATGAGATCGGACCCACTACTACAACCAGCCTTATTTATTCATAGCTCGGCTCATATCAAAGTCACTATACCTTATTGTCGAGCCCTATTTCAATTTCCTTAATTTAACTTATATTAAGCTCAGCCTGCTTAATACAAATTACTCGACATTAAACTAAAGAAATATTTTCCTTTAAAAAAAAAATGGAGTCGCTAACCAATTCAACTGGTAAAAAAATTAAAATTAAGGTTTTCAGACGGGAAGACCCTAATTTAATCATTGGTTTACGGATATTCTACAAAATTAATTTTTAGAAAATTGAACTAGAAAAATTGGATTCGGGAGCTAACCAATTAAAACTAAGTCACCATATAAAAACTAAAGAAAAAATTAACGAGCTTTTTGTAATTTATCTAAAAATAGTAAAAATATACCTAAATTCGCAAAAGTAATTAAAAATGATTTTTCTATTATTTTTTATTACTAATTTCTAATAAAAAGGAAAATATTTTTTTTTATTTTTAAATGATTGCCTTGAAGGAGCCTACGTACCTACTAATTGGGATTAAACTGGCTGTAGTTCTTTTTTTTTTTTTTTATAAAATTTAGTGGGTGGGTTATTTTTATTTTGAAAACTGAACCAAATTTACATTTTTTATCAATTTATTATCTTTTAAAAAATACCTAAAAAATCTAATTTTTCTTAATTAAACCAAAACCCTAAAAAAATTATTATTTTTATTTAAAAAAAAAACTCTATTTAGATTTTTTAATTTAAAAAAAAAACCCTTATATGTCAAAAATATTATTAAATAATATGATTTTTCAAAAAAAAAATCTGATTTAACTAAAAAAATGGCAAAATAGATAATAACAAAAAAAAAAGCGTACACTTAAGCATATAAAAAAATTTAATAAAGAAAAAACAACCAATAAAGCAAAGTAATAAAATAAATAAAGTAAAATAATAAAAAAGTAAAAAATCTTACCTGGTGTTAGATTGTCAAAGTTAGGCGGTGCACAAGCGAGACTTCGGGCAAGCACATGAGCGAGTGTGGGCAATAGCAAAGACAAGACTGGGCGAGCATGTGGGTGAGGCTTCGAGCGAGCGCAAGCAACAGCAAGGGTGAGATTGGGTGAGCATGCAAGTAAAGCTTCGGGCGAAACTGGGCGAGGTGTGATGGCGAGCATATGGGCAACAATGAGCGTATGCAATGGCGAGCGGATGGGCATGTATAGCTGAGCACGTGGGTAAAGCTTCGGGCAAGACTGGGAATGCACATAAGCAAAGCTTCGGGCAAGCACGGGCGATGATTTAGGCATTATTGTGTGTAGGCGAAGGCAATGCAAGCAATGATGGCGGTGTAGTGGGCGCTATTAGGTAAGGCTTAGGCGACGGTAAGCGATGCTGTGGGCGGTGACTTAGGCGACATGGGCGACAATGTTAAGTGACAGTAGCGGTGGTTTTAGTATGTGTGCAATGGTGATGCATATGTTAGTTATGGTGGTGTGTACAATGTTCGTACAATAGTGGGTGATGGCGTATGGTGGTAATGCGTGCGATATGGGTGGCAGCGCGTGGTAGCGTATATGTTGGTGGGTGGTGTTTATGAGTGTGTTGCAAAGGAGTGTGATTAAGATTCAATAAAAAAAAAAAAATTAAATCCTTGGCCAACATGCTATTTATAAGCTCAAAACTAAATCTTTCATATCAAAAATACAAAAAATATGATTACAATTGTGATTCTTCTAAGATTTACCCTAGTTTCTATAAACCCTAATTAGCTCGGGCTTTTCTTTCCAAGCCTGACCCAATCTAATTAAATATAGCCTAATAATTTAATAAATCTTAATTTTAAACCTCTAAACTAGATAAATACTTATTCTATATTGGTTTGACCTAAAATTAATTAATTAAGCCCATATCGTCATCTGATCCAACAATTCAACTCAATTCAGTTCAATACGACTCAACTTATGACTCAACTTGCTATAACTTGACTTGATTTTCTTTTTTCTTTTTTTCCTTTTTTCTTTTGATTTTCATTTATTATTATTATTATTATTATTTCTATTTTTCTATTTATTTATTAACCTAGATCAAAACTTAAAAAAAAAAATTGGCAAAAATGATATGTCTACAACTACTCCTCTTTGCAGAGAAGTTCAATTAAAACTTTGCTACAAAAACAAAAGGGATACTCATTTTTGCCAAACCCGACTTGGATAATCTAAAGAGGATAAATCTCTTCAAGATTAAAACTTTGTTTTAGTGGATAATCTAAAGAAAATAGATCTTGTTAAGATTCTTTTTGGTTTAATTCGAAAAGGATAAATCTCTTCAAAAACTGATTTCACTTTAATTAACCAAAGAGGATAGATCTCTTCGAGATTCGTTTTGACTTTTATGGCTAATTTGAATAGGATAGATCTCTTCAAAATTGATTTTGGCTAATCCGAAGAGGATAGATCTCTTCGAGATTGGTTTTGGCTAACCCGAAGAGGAAAGATCTCTTCGAGATTCAACTTGGTTTCAAAAGCTAACTTAATTCTTCTAAATATCTCTTTCCAAAGACTTTTAAGATTATTTTTCCTAAGACTGAAGAATTTCTTAGATAGCAACTGATTGACATGCTTAGATCAACTTTCGATATTCACTCATTCAATTAGCAGAATTTCACTAAAGGATTGTGATTGCTTCTTCTTTCTTTTTTTCTTTTCTCTTTTCTTCTTTTTCTTTTTTTATCTTTTTCTAAAAAATCCCAAACTTTTGAGTCTTATAACTGGACCATGCTTATGATTTGAATTTGCTTTATTCGACGATAAATTTCAATTTCCACTCTTCATGACTTCTGAACGATAAATCTCTTTTTGAAAGAAACAAAATTAAATTGTTAAGAACATTTGATTTCATTTCATTTCTCTAGTGATTCATTGGCGAGGGTTTGGTATTTAAGTGTATGAGGCTAAAAAATCATGGTACTAAAGGGTTTATTGGTCAATGACTATCTAAATTTGAAAACATTTATGGATATCAACTTTACTTGTAAATGATGAAAGATTAACCGTAAATTATTCAAGAAAAATTGAAATTTTTATTGAACTTAGTTTTTATGAATAATGCAACTTGATTACATCTGAATTCATTGGTCCCCTTAATTCCAGGTCATTCATCTCTATCAACACTAATGCACCTCTTAATAATATCCTTTTGACCACATGAGAGCCTTCATAATTTGGAGCAAACTTGCCCCTAGGGTCTTTTGCGTTCAGCAATACTTTCTTCAACACTAAGTCTCCCTCTTTAATGTATCTTAGGCGTACTTTTTTGTTAAAAGCTTGAATCATCCACTGTTGATAACACTAACCATGACATATCACTATAAGCATCCTTTCATCTAGGAGGTTCAAATATTCCATCCACTTCTTCACCCACTCTACTTCATTGAGCTGAGCTTTTGCCAATACTTAGAATGAAGGTATTCCTACTTCTACTAGTAGTACCGCTTCAATTCCATACACTAATGAATACGGGGTTACACCAATAGAGGTCCTGACTAAAGTTCTGTAGGTCATGAGAGCAAAAGGAAGCATCTCATGCCAGTCTTTATAAGTGATCGCTATCTTCTCAATGATTCTTTTGATATTCTTATTTGCAACTTCAACTGCTTAATTCATTTAAGGTCGATACGGAGTTAAGTTTCTGTGATTGATCTTGAATTGGTGGTGTTGACGGGTGATTTTCGTCCCAGTGTATGAACACCTATAAAACATGAAAACAGCTATGGGGGATGTCGAAGGGTGCTTTGGCGCGACTACTTCGATGCTTAAGTTAGTTCCCCTGTAATGTAGAGAGAAACATATCAAGTAGTTATGATGTTAAGAGAATGATAAAGGGCCCCCTTACCTAGGGTCTTTGCTAGTATTTATATTAAGTTTATGGGGATTGTCCTTAGACCGGGTCATTAGATCAGGTTTAGTAGTTGGGCCGACTAATATAAGCCCATATAACAATCATCTAAAAATGCCTATCAAAACTTGCCGCCCCACTCTCTTTGGTGACAAAGTCGGAAAATAGAGTATTTAGGGAAGTTGATTTGGTGGGGATTCTTGGAAAAGTTTGTAATCTTAACCTAAAAAAGTTAGAGTACTTGAAGAAGCAAAGGCTCAAAAAGGCGAAAAGTGAAAGTAGCCGGAGCATTCGAAGTGGTGAGGGCCTAAAGAAGCTGATGCACCTAAAGAAGTAAAAGCACCTAGAGTGGCGAGAGCACCTGGAGAGGCTGAAGTACTTGAGGAGATGAGAGCGCCTGAGGAGGTGAGAGCGCCTGACGATGTGGAGAGGCTGAAGCGACCGAGGAGGTAAAGGCACCTGAAGATGCTAAAGTACTTGAAGAGGCAAAAGTGCTTAGAAAGGCCGAAGTGCTTGGAGAAGCTGAAGCGCCTGAAGAGGCGAGAGCGCCTGAAGAGGTGGAGGCACCTAAAGAGGCGAAAGCGCTTGAAGAGACGAAGAGCGCTTGAAGAGACGAAGAGCGCCTAAGGAGGCGAGAGCACATAAGGAGGCAAGAATGCTTGAGGAAGAGGAGGCACCTAAAGAGATGAGGCACAAAAGAGATTGAAGTGCTTGAAGAAGCGAAACCACCTGAAGAGGCAAAGGATTAAAGAGGCGAGAGCGCCTGTAAAGGCAAAAAAAAGCATGAAAGTCGACCAAGTTGAGCATAACTTGTGCTAAGTCGTAAAATAGGCTAACCAACCTTTGGTCCATTAAAGTATAAGACCTGGGAATTAGCGCTTTGTTATTTGCTTGTCACTTGTAATATGTAAGGTTTGAAGCTATTCAGGAGTAGCCCGTTAGCACATTACGTTTGCATGGGCTAAAATATATGGTGTTTGTTTTCCCCTAGCTTATTTGAGCTTTTGTTCTCATTTCGAGAAGAGGTTGAAATTAACTTAGTCAAATTTATATAAATCACTACAAATATTGAATAATTGACAAACTAAGAATACTTATCTTTAATCAATGAGGACTAGCATGTGAGGTTTGACTATGTTAACATCATAAGAAGCCAAAGTTCATGGCCTGCATTAAAGCACAGGGAGGAGCTTTCGAGTTTGCTATCATGGACTCGGCTTTTGGCCCTGTTGAGATACTTGGCAAGTCACGAACTGCTTGGTTCGGCCATGAGCTATACAGGTCAGACTTAGTTTGGTGCCTGTGGAGATCAGCACTTTGACGGCCGAGGTTCGGTAGTTGGTTGGCAAGAACTCGAACACGCTCAAGCGTATTGGCTCAATGACTTGGTACAGTCATGGAAGTTAGATTACTCGGCCACAGCGCTTAGGGACTTCATTGACTCGGGAAGCAGTCAACATCTCGGTAACCTTGCAAGTCGATGAGACACTCGGCATTGATGCATCTCGGTAACTTTTAAGTAGGCACTCACTCCCAGTTAGGGAGTTCTCGACTCGATTGCCACAATGTAGAGCTCGGTGTAGAATGTCTCGGCCGTTGTTGTAGTATCAATTTGCTTATCGGATGCTCGACCTTTGCTTTGCCGAGATTATTAAGCGTCGGCATTCACTGTTCTGAAAGGTGATTATGGGTTGTTATTCGCTCTCTCAGAATTTAAGCTGACATTATTGCAATGAACTCGGCATGGACTCAAGCATCTGGTACTTGGCCTTGGCTAAGTATATTCGGCAGCCTTGTTTTTCGGCTCAGAACTACTCGGCAAGGAAGGACCAATTTGGATTACAGAGCCATGAGCTCGGCAGCATGGCATGGAGCTTGAGACTCAATTGTGTTTTAAAAAGTAAGCAGATTGGTTACTAAGCTCGGCTTCATCTTATTTAACTACTGTTGTCCTCAACATAAACACTTGACAACTCGACGATTATATGTGATGGCTTCTGCGAATAACACGTTAGTCTAAGAACTGACCTGTTCGATCATCAATCTATGTTAATCGCAGTTTTCTATTTGAAACTCAAGCCGCTCACACATGCTCGACCTTACTACTGTCCATGGGATAGTTAGGGAACGTGCTTGGAGTATCTCGGAGCTGTAACTTCACAACTACTGCTGCTATATCAGCTTGGTAATTGATTTTCTTGCTGTAATGGAATTTCAAGCACTTTGCAGTTTAGCTCAGACGCTTGTGAAGGAACAACATACACTTGCTCTGTTCGGCACGGCCACCGCAGCTTTAGCATGTACTGTTCGGCATGGCCATAGCAACTCAGCTTATTCGGCAACTTCAAAAATTGGACGGCTCGGTAATAAACCTTCGCAGCTCAACCGAATGCCCAGCTGCAATTCAAACTGAACAGCTTGGTCCATCTTACATAACTTGGACGTATTCGTAGAACTCAGATAAAAACTAACTCAGCACTCGGCACGGACTTAGATAAAATTACACTTGGCAACTCAGCCATCAGGCATGGCTTGAAGCTTTTGTTTGGCAAACAACTCGACACTTGCAGTCCGAAAGAATTTGTTCGGGATGGCATGAATTACAAATCGGTGCTCGGCCGAAAGGAGCTTAGTGCTCGACAACTTGTAGGCCGACAGAAACACTCGACATCAATAACTCTGCATCAGTTTCTCAAGCAACTCCTCGGTGACACGACACGGCATCAATAACTCTGCATCATTGGTTTTCCATCATGCCTAGCTGCTCAGTGAATTGATGTGGAACTTAAGAGTAAGCTTGTTCCATTCAACAATTTAGTTTGGCACTTACTGAACACATTGAGGTCATCAATGAGAAACTCGACCAAATCGGTATTGCCATAACTCGAACTTGGAAGGCTCGGATTTGTTACGATTTCAACTCAAATCGATCATTCCTAAGCATGGCCTTCACAATTCAATTACATGGTCTAAGATTGAAGGTACATCATAGAGGATCCATCATATATAGAATTTGGCCATCATTTATCCATCTATGCAATTTACTCTATTCAGTTGCCATGTGGTTACAATCCAATCTTGGCTTCTTCTCATTGATTTTCAAAAGTAATCCATATAGATTTTCCAAAAAGCCTTCAACATCTGCTTATATATCCGTATAGACTCAAACTTTAAACTAAGTTTTGCGGCCTCATTAGTGGTTACCCAAGACAGTTGTCTTGAATTCCTATACTGCGAACGATTTTTGAGGAACATAATAACTGCTAGTAAAACAACTTTCAAGAGGATCTCTTTTAGATCATAAACACTGGAGTCCAATTGTCCATAAATCAGACCAGAAGAATTTGTAAAAAGGAAGAAATGTTTTTTACAACATTTTGATAAATCCTCAAGAATCATAGGAATGGATTACTTATTCCCACAGATAGCACCAATTGTTGATGGGTGATTTTCGTCCCAATGTGTAAACACCTACAAAACATGAAAACGGTTACAAGGGACATCGAAGGGTACACTGGAGCGGCCATTCCGATGCCTAAGTTAGTTCTCCCATCATGTAGAGAGAGAGATATCAAGTAGTTATGATGTTGAGAGAACGGCAAAGGGTCCTCTTACTTAGAGTCATGGTTAGTATTTATAGTAAGTCTATGAGAAATGTCCTTAGATCGGGTTATTGGACCAAGCTTAGAAGTTGGGCCAACTAATATAAGCTTATATAACAATTATCTAAAAATGCCTATCAACAAGTGGCACACTTCATCCATCAACTTGTTATTCAAATTCATCCTGTTGTCTATAATAATAGACTTGAGTATACCGTATCTTGTAAAAATATCTCTTTTTAAGAATTTGACTACTACTCCTTTGGTTACCGTGGCATATGACACTACTTCTACCCACTCGGTAAAATAGTTGATCGTGACTAAAATGAATTTGTACCTGTTTGAAGCTGTTGGTGAAATTGGATTGATCATATTAATTCCCCATATCAAGAAAGGCTAAGGAGCTAATAACACATGTAATCTTGGGGAGGAGAGCTGATTTTATTAGCATACACCTGACATAGGTGATAGTATCTCACGTACTTGATACAATCTAATTCCATTGTCATCCAAAAATACCCCATTCTCATGATCTTCCTAGCTAACATATACTTATTTATGTAAGGACCACAAACTCCTTCTTGTACTTCTTTCATCAATTTCTCGACTTCTTTTTTATCCATACACCTTAGCAGTGTTACATCTAGTGATCTCTTGTATAATGTGGTTCCACTTAATAGGAAATTAGTGGCCAATCTTCTTAAAGTTTTTCTATCTTTTCTATTAACATCATCAAGAAGTTGCCCCGTTTGGAGTAAGTTTTTGATGTCATGATACTAAGGTTCTTTTGATTCTTTCTCTTCAACTGCAAGGCAAAAAGCCAATTTTTCTTCCACCTCAATCTTCAAGGATTGAATTTCTATCTCATTTGTGACTTTCACCATTGATGCTAATGTGGCCAATGAGTCAGCAAATCAATTCTAGATCCTTGGAATGTAAGTGAATGAAATCTTTTGGAATTTTTCAATTAGCTTTCCCAAATGCTTATGATAAGGTATCGATTTTTGGTCCTTCATCTTATACTCTCCTAAGATCCAGAGAATTACAAGGGAAAAATCTCTATATACTTCAAGCTCTTGTATTCTCATATCAACATATTTTTCTATGATGTTGGAATATGGAAATGTTAATCTTGTTGTCATAGGGAAATGGTTACTTACAGGTGATACCAATACTGCTCCTATTTCACATCTAAACACGTTGGTTGCTCCATCAAAATCCATTTTCCATCCCAATTTTTCACTGCTCAATTCATTTGCCATCATTACATTTTCATTGGGAAATTGCTCTTTTGAATCATCGTCTTCATCTTCTAATGGGTATTTTGTCAATTGATCAACCACTGCCTACCCTTTGACTGGACTCTTACTTACCTACTTGATATCAAATTTAGAAAGTAGCATTTGCTACTTCGATATTGTCCCAATTAACACTAGCTTTTTTGCTAAATACCTCAAAGGGTCATGTTTTGTTAACAACTCTATTGAATAATAAAGAGTGTACTGCCTGAGCCTATGCATTACCCATACTAAGGCGTAATACGTTCTTTCTACTTCTGAATATTTTTGCTCACCTTTTGTGAATTTCTTGCTCAAATAGTATAGGAGATGCTCTTTTCTTCCCATCAACTCAAGAAGGATTGTCAAGTAGAGAATCAACGGTCGTCCTGGTGTAGGAATGACCAATATGGGAGGATTCATGAGATACTCTTTGATTTCAGCAAATGCTCACTCACACTTTTCATCCCATTTGATGGCTACATTTTTGCTCAAAAGTTTAAATAACGACCTACATTTATCAATTCAGTGCAATACAAACTGAGTAATATAATTTAATCTTCCCAACAATCCCCGAACTTCCTTTACAATCTTAGGGGCTGGCATATTTACAATTGTATTGACTTTATCTAGGTCTACTTCAATTCCTCTTCTACTGACTACAAAACCCAACAATTTGATTGAAGTTACTCCAAAGGTGCACTTTTCTGAATTCAGCTTCAGTTGAAACTTCCCCAATCACTCAAATAACTTTCATAAAATATCTACATGATTTTCATCCTCCTTGGATTTAGTGATCATATCATCCACGAAAACTTCGATTTCTTGATGCATAATGTCATGAAACAAAGCTATCATAGCACGCTGATAAGTTCCCCCAACATTATTTAACCCGAAAGGCATCACACAATAACAAAACGTTCCTTAAGTGGTAACAAAAGTTGTTTTGATTTTATCTTCTTCTACCATTTTAATTTGATTATACCTCGAGAAACCATCCATAAACAAGAAAAGATGGTTCCCAGTTGTGTTATCCACTAATACATCAATATGTGGCAAAGGAAAATTATTTTTTGGTTTTGCCAAGTTTAAATCTTGGAAATCTATACAAACCCTAACTTTCCCATTTCTCTTCAACACTTGTACCACATTAACCACCCATTCGGGGTAATCTAACACCTCTATGAACTTGACTTCTAACACTTTCTCACTTCTTCCTTTATTTTAAGGAGTATATCCGACTTAAATTGTCTAAGCTTTTGATCATCTGTTAAATTACCACCAATTTTCAAGTATATCCAAGTATTTGATAGCAATCGGGACAACTTATGTTTTTGAACATCCGTTAAATTACTACCAATTTTCAAGTTTCATAAATTTTCCTTTGTCCCTAAATTAATCACAACCATCAGTTTGTCAATAATCACTTTACCCCGTTCATGTCGACACCAACTCTCTTAAATTTCGTTTAAAGTCTCAATATCATCTATGATGTCTGACCTAGTAGAGCTGAAGGTGATATTAGTACTTTCATCGTTTACATGCGCAAGATACCCATTACGTTCATCGTTTTTATCGAATTTGAAGAATAAAGGAAAAAAGAAAAGGAAATTGAATAAATAATAAAGAAGAATCGATAGAAAGAAAGGAATGAATTTTATTGAATGAATGAATTTAAATTGTCTGAAAGAAAAGACCTAACTAATCGAACTAATTATCGAAATCAAATGTTCCTAATTAATCTAATTTTGCATTTCTGAAGAGACCTATTAACGAAAACGAAAAACCAGTTGCATAAGGAAACTGGTATGCCAATATCTTCCTTCTTATTTGGACTAATGCTGCATTGCCGAGTCAAGGCCTTAGATAGACTGGCTACTTCAGGTTCTTGAACACTAGTTGGTACTGGGAATATCTAGTGAATGTCCGAAAATTCCATATAAGTATGGAACAGTTGATCTCTTCTCTTGCTTCTGGTTTTAGCCTTTATTTCTTGAATCTCCTCTTCAATGGGCTCATACCTAAGCTTGAACATTCCAATATGCTGCTTAGGCTATTTCAAACGACCCTGTGCTCCCTATCTTTCTTCTTCGATCACATTAACTTTGTCAAAAATTTGCAACCCTAGCTCTTCCAATTCTTCATCCCCGACATATGGAATAGTCGTCTCTTTGTAAATCTCGTAGTCTTGCTCCCCGAGAATAGTAACCAACTGCTCGTTGGCTATGATTCCACTTTCTAATGTAGATTGGATAGAATTTCCCCTTCTAAATGAATCCACGATCTTCTTAACAGAAAGTTGAAAGTTTGCAGTATACCAAAACTTAAAGGGGAATAATAAACACCTATGGGCCAATTTCGACTTGCAACCTAATTTCTCCACTTATCTCTCTTTTTGATCCACCAAAAGCTCTTACTGAAATCAAGCTGGGCTTTATCTCAGTTACATCTACTCTAAATAAATTTAGTATGGCTAAAGGACATACATTCAGTGATAACCCATTATCTATTAGAACTCAAGCAACCACTCTCCCTGTACACTTAACCACTATGAAGAGGGGTTTTGTATGCTAATCCCTTCTTTAACTAGCTCATTTGGTGAGAATGAAATCTAATCCATTGCAAATATCGAGTTTACTACCAATCCTAGCTTCTCAATGGAAATCCCTTCAGGTACTTTGACATCTTTCATAATTTTAATTAATGCCTCTCGGCGAGTATCTAATGACAAGAGCAAGCCCATTAGAGAGATTTGGGCCAGTACCTTGGCTAACTAGTCCATTATCTTGTATTCACTAGCCTTCACTATTTTCTCGACAATATTCTAATCTTTATCATTCGTATCTTCAAAAATCTTTTGAGAAGCCTCTTCCATAGCAGTATTCCTTTTGGCCTCCTTATTCTGATCATAAACTCGTCCCGAGCGCATAAGCCCACTGACCATGGGTGATGAGGCTTTGGCTGTCTAATTCACCGCCTGATAATCTAGAGGTGCTGCTTTGTAATTTTCTAGGGCTATTGGGACATTAAAAGCAATCTTCTTAAGCTTTCTCAATTCTTTAACCTCCTTAGTCTTTCCATCATACTAAAAAACCAATAGCTTAGGCCTATCTCCAATCATTCCCACCATCTCAACTGTCTTCTTAGTTTTTGCAATAAGTTTGTCTTATTCATCAAATTCTGAACCCCACCTAGTGAGTGGTGCATCAACATATACAACAGGTGAACCGGCGTAATATACTAAATACTCAAACTTCCTTGACAATTCTCCTAGGGTGTCAACTGTCAAATTGCCGACTTTATATCTTTTTCTAAGCTCCTTTTGAGTACTTCTCCTTTACAGTTTGGGAATTGTCATTACCTTGATATCAGCTTTCTTTATCTTTCCATCCTTCAACAATTGATATATTGCCGGTCTAGTCTAGGTCCTATCTCTGAGATTCATTTTCTTTAAATACCCAGCTTGCCTCAAATTCTAAGCTATCTCCTCAATAGTGATGAGGAGACTGTCTAGATTAATCTCTGATTCAGAAACTTTAGCAATGATCATATTGATTAAATTTCCATGATTTGTCAGAAGGTTGTTACCCATGTTAGGAGTGGGAGTTTGGATGAAATCCAATTGAACCAATTTGGTGTCAATAAGATCCTGGATCTTATGTTTGAGCCTCCAACATTAGTTCGTAGAATGCCCCACTTACCTCAAATGATAATCACATCGAAGCTCTGGCTTATAATCCCTTAATCTTTGTCCTTCCTTCGGTATTTCAAACATTAGAAGGTTCTCTTTCCTTGGTCGTGCAAGAACTTAACTTAGAGGAATGGGAATATGTGCGAACTATCTTCTTTGTGGGCAATTGTTTTGATTTGGATTTAGCGGGGGATTAGATCCTCCCATCATGGCTACTAGGGCTACGAGTCTGATAAGGTTGCTGATATTGACAACGTTTATGGTGACTTCTTTGGCTTTGTTGGAAAATTTCATAGGAGGTGTCTTTTTCCCAACTGCTTCAAGATTAGGAAGCCTTCTAATAGCAATAGCTTCCTTAATTCAACGCCTTAAGGCCATAATTTCTACAAAGTTTGTACCCAACAACATGTTAATAATAGGGGCTCCTAAGAGTGTTGATGAAGGCAAAAGTTAGATCCTTCTTGGTTAAGGGTAGAGTCACCCTAGCTACTATGCCCCTCCATCTCTGAGCATATTCTTTAAAGTTTTCATTGGCCTTCTTTTGTAGATTATTTAAATCCCACATGAACAGGGCCACTTCGATGTTAAACTTATATTGATTATAGAAAGTTGGTGTTAAATTATCATAAGTATCAATCTCATTCAGATCCAATTAGGCATACCAAGTTAAGGTAGGCCTAGTCAAGCTGTCCTGAAAAGTTTGGACTATCATCTTATCATACTTTGTGTATATTCCCATTTTCTTGATGTACAACCTGGTGTGAAGCTTCGGGCAGCCAGTCCCATCATGTTTCTCAAATTCCATCACTTTAAATCTTTTCGGAAAGTCATTGTCTTCATATCTTAGCAAGTTGATCATTCCCATCTGTTTAAACTAGTTAACCATTTCTAGGGTTTTCATCTTCTCAGTTAATTTTTGCATAAACTTTCTCCCCATCTCTCGATGTTTCTCCTCGATCTCCTTCCTCCATATCTAAACATTAGGGGATGATTCTTCATCTTCCAGTTCAGGGGGAAGGGGTCGTTTCTGCATTTCGATTTGGGTTGACATAAGATCCTTGTCTATCATTAAGAATCCCGATAGCCTAAGTGAGAACCTGAATATGTTCGACCATCTTGTTTATGTTTTCTTCCAAAATTGCTACTCTCAGGTCAGGCTCGGTTTGACTGATATTTCCAGTATCCTAAATTGACATCCTAGCTTTAGAACAAGTAAATATTAAGCTTCTAGTTGAGTCTGCTCGTTTGGACACTACCTTCGAAATCCTACGCGAAAACCCAAGTTTTAGACTTCTTAATGAATTAAAGATTTTTTTTCTCTCTTTTTTATGACTTTTGTTATCTTGTTGTTTGCCTCTTTTTGTGTTTTTTTTTTTTATTAAAAAAGGGTCAACTTAAACAAATAAATGAACAAGTAAGAGATTGCACAATTAATGAAAATTTTATTTACTAAAACTACAAATTTATTAATCATAAGATCCAACTTATGCAACTAACTAAAAGAAAAGAGAAGAAAAACTCTTAATTAATCTTCCTAAAAACTTAAATCCTATATCTACAAGAGCCGACAAATCTGGTTAGGATGAGCTTCATTAACTTCCTTCATAAGTCTTCAGATCGTAACGTCCCTTCCGCGGATCTTGCTCCTCAAGAATTGATTTTCCTCCAACAGTCTCTCATTTTCCAGCTTTAACTCTTCAACAATTCTCTTATTTTCTTAGAACTAGGCTTTTAACTCTGGCCTGTATAAAGTCTCGGTAGGCCTGCTCAGTAGGTAAAGGACGTGCTAATTTTGGGTTGTGTTTGAATATGTCCAAAGCTTCATACCATATCTTTCCAGTCTTCTTTAACTAGTCGTAAATGAACTGCATGGTGGTTCGATATTCTCCGACTTTACCCCTTAAAGTTCTTACATTGACTATCTTTTTTACTTCTCTTCATTCCCACAGTTTTACAAGTTCTGCTAGTCATTGAATTAGAGTAGCCGTGGGGAAACAAGGATCTTGATAATTTATCATGACGACGTCAAAGGAGTCTTTATAGGCTATCTCTTAAAGTGGACCCAATCGTTTAGTGACACAAGCTGAGAAGTATCTTGTACAGCCAGTAATACCGATAAGGGGGACTCCTGCATAATTGGCACACCCTAAGACGGCTTGAGCACAATGGCTCCATCTAGCTATCCACATAAAGTCTATTAGCTGTATTTTGCTGATAACTGACACTCATCCAATAAACTAGGCTTCATCTGGTACCTTGAAGTGGTGGGAAAAGTCGTTAATCAGATTCATATTTTTAGTCAGGGACTTTTTGAGAAGATTCCCTCCATACCCTTATGTAAGACTAAGAAACCATACGACAAGGATTGTAGGGTTAGCTGTGAAATAACCATAACCTTGCTTCTTCAGGTATGTGAAGGTCCTGAACTGTTCTGCAATTTATTGGCTAGGAATTAAGTTACTAGCTCGACAACTCTATAATGGACTTGACCATATCTGAAGGGAAATAGCACTATTCTAAACGTTGCAACAATAAATGCATTGACCTTCTTTTCAACCAGACAAGTAGCTAAGTCGTCTTAATCCAGCCTGCGCTAGGAGAAGCGCTCAATCCCGTCGCTTCGTCGCTCAGTTCGTTGCTTCTTCCCTCCTCTTCACGATTCATATCCTCTACAAAAGATCTAGCGATATCTTTAATAGGCATTTGGGGTTGAAAACCACTCCACTAATCTTAGGATGCTGAGACATTTCTGGCCCTTTGATATGCGGCAAGTGCACCTATCAATTTTAATATAGCGGATGTGAGTCCGAGTCGATCCCTTAGAGATTTCGAGTACTAATATTAACCTTAGCTCTATTATCTAATCGAAAAATCATGTTGAGTTGAATGAATTAAAAATACTAAAATTAACAAACTAAACTAATTATGAGACTTAATTAAGCAATTTAGAAAGCAATAAAACTATAAACGACTTCAAGAAATTAATAACGTATTTAGGAATTATTTCCCCTAGTGTTTAACATGTGACCACTTAAAATATATTCAATTCAATTTATATTATTCTTGACTGGAGGAATTCATAATTAAAGTTAATACCTTTCTCAAGCATATTAACCCTAATCCGAAATTATTTACCGGAATCTCTTCACTTAGTAATATAACTTAGAATTACATTAATGTATAATGAATTCCCACACAAACAATCAACTCTCCAGAAGAAACACATATCTTATCTCTAAGCATATATGTAATTCTTTCCAATTATGCCAAGATCTAATTATACATGCAATTTCTCAATCATCATGCATAATATCATATATTGATACTCTAGAATTATCAATCAACAATTAAACAACATAATTGAATCAAGAAAAGATAGAAACTTTATTGAAATTTATAAATCAACCCAAAAGTCACATGAAACCTTAGGTTCCATAATCCTAAATACACGGATTCTAAGCTATCATAATGAATCTAAAAACGAGTTCCATTAAAAACATAGAATAAAACATGGAAAACTCCTTTAATTGATGAACAATCTCTCTAATCTTGAAGTTGATGTTGCTCTCACCTTTTTCTTCTCTTTCTCCTCAAGTCTCTTTTCTTATCTCATGTCTTGTTCGTTTCTCTAATGTCTCCTCCTTTGTCTAAACCCTCAGATATCCTTTTATATATATATTATAAGGATTCTGTTTTCGTCACTAGACATGGCCATATCCTCAGGTCGTGTAACTTTCTGCACCTGGCAAATTTTTCTGGATGAACACAGCCTGGGGACATGGCCATGTCCCAGACTGTGTAACTTCAAAACTTCTTCATTTAAACTCTGAATTGAGTGAAACTTGATTCATTTTCTTTGTTTTCGATCCTAGAATACGTTCAAACCTTGAAATCAAAATTTTACTCAATTAAGTATCAATTTCTTTAAAGAAAACAAAAAATTTGAGGGAAATACTATAAAATCACTATATGAAATATGTTTAAAATCAGAGTTATCACCCTCTAAAGATAAGAATGGTGCTAAGGCTAACTTCTTGACTCCCAACAATGTCATGAAAGCTTTCTCAGACTGGACTCTAAGATCAAGGATAGCTATGCCGACATTAAGGGGCGGGGCGGGGCACTGAGTGACTACGAGTACTCTTTTATAGTGGGCATCAATACGCGTAGGTTAAAGTTAAAAGCTGCAAATTCTGGATCCCAGTAATGGATAAGGGCCTGAATTAGAGGCTAGTGAAGCTGAACTCGTATAACGGATATGACTGGCCCAATCTTCTTGCGAATGTGATCTTGCTTAGCAAGAGGAAGCTAGTTCAACCAATCACTTAGGACAGCCTCGGGGAAGGAGTACTTATTTAACTAGATTTCATAGACAAGCTTTGGACGGACACTACCCTAACTCTCCTTATCTATAGTACACATAAAAAAATATAAACGAAATAAAAGGCAATGAATATTTACAACAAGGTTACTAAATTTAGAATAAAGTTGAATATGATGTTAATAATTTTGTAGGTTTTTCAAAGATTTTCTTAGAAATTGTATAGCTTTTCACTGACTAAGGAGCAATAAAATGAAAAATAAATAAATAAAACACATATAACATAGGGAAATAAAATATTCATAGAAAAATGAGCATAATTTAACATATAAAAAAAATGCAACATGTTACACATAAATGCAATGCAGTAGGGTTGGTAATTAATAAATTATAGGAAGTATGACAAATCTACGGTTAAGGACCACCCTTATATATAAGTAGGTTCAAAATAAGATTTTTTTTTTTTTAAGAAATAAAGTTCACGAATACTTATATCTCAGGGTTACTAGTTTTTCTTTAGATTTTCCCATTTTTGAAAAATAAGATTGAGTCGACCGCGAATTGAATGGGCTTTTCCTATAATTTAAGAATAACTACCCCTTTTTTGAAAAGGATGATGCAAAAGGGTAGGGTCTATGGGTCCTAAGCTCTGTAGTTTCAAGGCTTTCCGAAAAGAAACTTAGTGGCCTACATCAGAGCTTGAGTGGGCTCGCCTATCATCACCAGGCGAAGGTAAAGACCCCAACGATCTGAGGGTTATACAATAGCGGCCCATCCTAAGTTTCTAAGGTGGCTCAAGTCCGACCACATCTAAACACACAGATGGTTACTTAAAAAATAAAAACCCCCTAAACCCATGAAGGCCCATTAGGCCAAGCTTTTTCTTAAGGCCTACATTTCTAAAAAAAATAATTAGTACAACTATAATAGAAAACAAAAAGAAAATAATAATACAAAAGCTTATAAAAAAGTTTTAATTTCCACATGGCTAACTCATTAAGCTGTCCCTAGTAGAGTCGTCAATTCCATCGAGCTCTATTTTAATTTCCTTAATTTAATCTATATTAAGCTCTATCTGCTTAATATAAATTACTCAGCATTAAACTAAGGAAATATTTTTCTTTTTTTTAAAAAAAAAAATGGAGTTATCAAGTAGTTTAATTGGTAAAAAAAAAAACTAAAATTAAGGATTTTGGATGGGAAAACTTTAATTTAACCGCTGGTTTGCAGATATTCTAAAAAATTAATTTTTAGAAAATTGAATCAGAAAAACCAAGTTCAAGGACTAATCTATTAAGACTAAGTCACCATGTAAAAATTAAAGAAAAAATTGATGGGCGTTTTGTAATCTTCCTAAAAATAGGAAAAATATACCTAAATTCGCAAACGTAATTAAAAGTGATTTTTCTATTATTTTTTATTACGAATTTCTTAAAAAAAAAATGAAAATTTTTTTTTATTATTTTAAACAGTTGCCTCAAAGGTGCCTACGTACCCGTTAATTAGAATCAAACCAGCCATAATTTTTTTTTTTATAAAATTTAGTAGGTATATTATTTTTATTTTGAATCAATTTATTATTTTTTTAAATCTAATTTTTTTTAATTGAACCAAAACCTTAAAAAAAAAACTATTTTTTAGATTTTTTACTTTTCCAAAAACAACCCCTATATGTCAAAAACATATTTTTTATTGTTAAATAATATGATTTAAAAAAAAAACCTAATTTAACTAAAAAACTTGCAAAATAAATTATAACAAAAAAAAAACTACACTTAAACACACACAAAAAACAATTAACAAAGAAAAAAAACAAATTAAGCAAATTAATAAAATAAATAAAGTAAAATAATAAAAAAAATTACCTAGCGTCGGATCGTCAAAGTTGGGCTGTGATCTGAGTGGTGCACGGTCGAGACTTCAGGCAAGCGTAGGCGAACATGCGGGTGAGGCTTCGGGTAAACGCGGGTGACAATAAGGGCAAGACTAGGCGAACACGCGAGCAAGGCTTTAAGTGAGATTGGGTGAGCATTAGGCGAGGCTTAATGGCAAGCGTATAGGTGATAGTGGGCATGTTCAGTGGCGAGCGGATGGGCGTGTGTGGGCAAGCATGATGGCGAGCGAATGGGCGTGTGTAGGCAAGCACATGGGCAAGGCTTCAAGTGAGACTAGGCGAGCATGGGTGGTGATTTAGGCGCTACTGGGCATAAGCAAGGGTGATGCTAACGACAATGGCGGTGTAGTAAGCGTTACTAGATAAGGCTTGGGTGACTGTGGGCGATGATGTGGGCGCTACTGGGCGAGGCTTAGGCGACAATGGCGATGCAATAAGTGTTATTGAGCAAGGCTTAGACGATAGTAGGCAATGCTGTAGGCAGTGACTTAGGCAACACGAGCAGCAACATTAGGCGATAGTGATGGTGGTTGTGGTGTATGTGTAGTGGTGGCATGTGTGTTGGTTGTGGCGGTATGTATGGTGTTTGTGTGATGGCGCGTAGCAATGGTGTGTACAATATGGGTGGTGGCGCGTATGGTGTAGGTAGTGGCACGTGGCGGCGCGTGTGTTGGTGGGTGGTGTTTGTGAGTGTATTACGAAGGAGTATGATTAAGATTCGATAAAGAAAAAAAAAAAAAACTAAATCCCAAGCCAACATGCTATTTATAAGCTCAAAATTGAATCTTTCGTGTCAAAGATACAATTGCGATTCTTCTAAGATTTATTCGAGGTTCTAGAAACCCTAGTTAGCTCGGGCTTTTCTTTCTAAGCCCAACCCGATCCACTTAAATATAGTCCCAATAACTTAATAAATTCTTATTTTAAACCCCTAAATTAGATAAATACTTATTCTATATTAGTCTAACCCAAAATTAATTAATTAAGCCCATATCGTCATTTAATCCAACAATTCAACTTCAACACGATGTGACTTATGATTCAACTTGCTAAGACTTGACTTAATTTTCTTTTTTATTTTTTTCCTTTTTTCATTTTTTCTTTTGATTTTCGTTTTTTATTATTTTTTTATTTTTATTATTATTTTTTCTATTTTTTTGTTTATTTATTAACCTAGCTCAAAAATAAAAAAATTGGCAATAATGAGGTATCTATACTTATTATCCTAGCTCTTTGCAACTCTGCTTGAAAATACAAATCAAGTCCAATTTTAAATTTTCTATAGAGGGATAAATTCAATATTGGGCTTTAAGCCCATTGATTAAATGGATTTGACTCATTGGGTTAAGGTGATAGGAGCCAAGGAGCCAAGATCATAAGTTATTAAGATAATCAAGGAAAATTTGACATGACAGGCTTAGAGTAGGGTTTGTTGGATTGGTCCATCTGATTTAACATTTCTCAACTTGGCTCATACTAATAAAATAAGACCATTTGGGCCTAAGCTCATAAAGGAGGCCCATCTTAAGTCCATTAAAAAGAAGGGGTTGATTCTAGCCCTTAATCGTCATCAAGATCCAATAGATTAGATCAAGGGCCATCCTCTATAAATACCCCTCTCCTCCCCTCATTTGGATAAGAGAGAATGGGTACTAACATTGTTACTCTGCCGAATTTTCGATGTAAAAGATCATACACTTAAACACCTCTAGAAACACTACCCCATTCTTCATCATTAGTAAAGCTTGATGCCTTTGAGCTCTTCCACCTATTATTAAAGTGTTAAAGCCTTGTTGGGATCACCTACTCCTCCTCCTGCCTACACTTCCCTCCTGGTCATCTCGTACAAGTCACTCAAGTTATTTTCTTAGTCACGTGTAGCATGATTACACAAATGGTACATACGTGACCCTTAAATCCATACCTATGCCCTCATATTTTCTAGCAACTCCATTAGGGAGAAAAGACTTGATACTCATATCATGGTACCTCTAAGGCGAAGACAACCTAATCCTATTAATGGAATTAATCAAGAACAAGACGCTACTATGGTAACCCATGACCAAAATTTACCTCCAACTAGAGATAATAATAAAGGAGATGGCACATAGAAAGGTGTCCTTGATAATGCGTAATTAACACGTGAGCTGCGAGAGACTAATTGAACCTTAGGTAAACTCATGGTGATGTTTACCCAATGCATGCTTGCTTTAGCTGCCTTTGCTGCTACACAACAAGGAGCAACTTCCTCGAATCCTTTTAATATAGTGTAACAACACACTTCACTCAACCTTGTTGTTGTCAACAAGCATGTTACTCCTAAAGTTGAGGAACAACTTCCTGTTATAGAACTTACAACTACATAAGATTCATTACCTGAAGTAAGGAACCAGGGAGTTTAGATTAGAGGCTCGTCATCCTCATGTTCTATACCACGTATCATAATTGTTAACTCTATGCAACCAACACTAATGAATCCCATGTCTATAAGATCTACACCTATGAATCTCACGTCTATGTACCTTGCTCTTACGGTATCACTAAGGGCAAAAGCATCTACTTAGAGAGGTTTATTTGTGATCAAAGAAGATTTAGACATGTATTTGAAGGAGATATAAGCAAAATCCGTGGTTGCGATGCCAGAGCTGAAGCTTCTATATTACCAACACATTGCCACAAAGTCATACCCTAAGGATTATGTCAATCTGAAGTTTATGCTATTTAATGGCAGAACATTTTCTAAAATTCATCAAGATGCTAGAAGTATATAGTCTAGATGACGATTTGAAACTGAAAGAATTTTTTAAGTCGCTCACTGAGAAAGCATACACCTGGTATGTTAATCTCCCTCCAAGTTTAGTAAATTCGTAGGGTAGTATGTGTAAGATGTTCTTGGAGAAGTTTTTCTCCACTAAACAAAGAGCTACCCTTACTAATTTGGAAAGGATCCATCAAAAGTCTAAAGAAGACCTCATAGACTATATCAAGTGCTTCAAGGAGCACTTGCTAGATATACAGGACGTTTGTGATGAAACGGAGTTAGTTAAGATCTGTATCTAAGGAATGTTTCCTGAATATGCAGTTTACCTTGAGAATCTTTCATTGACTTTATTTGCTATGTTAGTTGAAAACGTGCGAAGGATTAATAACTCAATGGTATGATAGAGAAGTGAAATTGAAATATTCAACAAACACGCTTCGTTTGTAAATACAGCTCAAAGCGAGTCACCAAAGGAGCAAAGAAACAAAGAAATGATAAGCTCACTAACTCTAGGCTATCTTTGACATGTCCTTGTCCCATGGCTAAAGTGCATCAAATGCTTGACCAGTGGCTCCATGATGGGAATATTAAGCTCCCAAAGGTCAAATGCCTCCCCACAAATGAAAAAAAGAACGATCCTAAGTATTGTAGATTTCATCGAAGTACTGGTCACCTAACAAAAGATTATTTCACTTTGAAAAAAATATTCAATGATCAAGTTGCAAGTGGTGAGTTGATCATTGATAATATTGATGTTAGAAATAATCCACTTCTTACCTTTAACAACTAAAGGGGTGTTGTCAATGCCATTAGCCATAATCCCATCAAAACTAAAGTGATTGACGCCTAAGCTACTAAAAGTCATGAGGATAAAGGAAAGTCGATTGAAGCTTAAGATGATGAACGTCTGCCTATTGTTGTAGCATTGTTAAAGGCAACTAACTTTAGGAATTTCTTTGATCTCTTAAGGTTCAATGAGAAAACTCGGCTCACAGCAACAACTATACTCACATAGATCTCTAAGAGTTAATATGTGGAGTGTAGTACAGTGCAGCTTGTAAAGAAGATGGCCATAGCATACAAAAATGTGATTTTATTTACTGATGCAAACATGCATGTGAAGAATTTCAATCACAATCAAGAGAACATTGATTGAAAATGGTTCTTCGCTAAATATCATACCAATGAGTACTTTTAAGGCTATTGGAATTGACATCTAACAACTGGTTAAGTAGCCTATCTCAATAAATGGATTTAGCCATACCCTTACAGATTCTCTTGAGCATGTTAATGTTGATCTCAACTTTAGACCTATCCATGGTACCGCTACCTTTCATATGATCAATGCACTAGTTTAATATCATCTGCTCATCGGTAGGAAGCGACTGCACGATCACAATTGATCCCATCAACATTGTACCAATGTATCAAGGGTCATTGGAAAGGGAAGGATGTGTTCATTCTAACTACCAAGAATCCTTTTGAGTAACATGAATCATACTTTACTGAGTCAACTTACTTTGATGAGGAAGGAGAAACCGTGATAGCTAAGCCAATTGGTATCCCATTTCCTACATGGTGGGAAGTCCAAGAGGGCTAACTAAAGAATAAGAGGATGCATGGATGTTGTGGGGGAAGGAAGAAGAACAAGCGAGTTAAGGGAATTAAAAGCTTCATCTGAGAAGATGAAAGAAAGTTGTATTGCTTATGACGGTCTGAGGGATCGGAAGAGGTATATCTCTTCTCTTTGGATCCCATACTAATACAAGAAGTCTAACCCACCCCACAATAGCTATAAGACCAAATGAAACCTTAAGTTGAGGAGATAGAAGAATTAGACCTGGCGTGACTAGGAGAGTCGTGGTGGCTAATCTTCATAAGCAAGAACCTTATACAAGAAATAAAAGTTCATATTGTTGAGTTGTTAAAAGAATATAGAGAAGTATTTGCATAGACTTATGAAGAAATGCCTGGATTGGATCCTATCCTTATAGTGCATGGACTAAATATCGCTCCGAAAGCTATACCTATAAAACAAGGACAAAGAGTTTTTCATCATAAGATTGAATTGTAGATCAAGTAGGAAGTAGAGAAATTGTTACGAGTTAGATTCGTAAGGCCAATTGAACATCCTACTTAACTTACTAATATTGTTTCTGTAAGAAAGAAGAACGGACATATAAGAGTATGTGTAGATTTTTGAGATTTAAACAAGGCTTGTCTTAAAGATGATTTCCCCTTGCCAAACATTGATACCTCAATAGATGCAACCACAAGTCATGAGTTGTTCTCATTTATGGATGGCTTCAATGGGTATAATCAAATCAAGATAGCAATAGGGGATGCAGAGTGTACATCTTTTCGTACACCAATTGGTAACTTTTATTATACTGTCATGCCATTTAAACTTAACAATGTGGGTGCCACATATCAAAGGGCAATAATCACTCTGTTTTATGACATGATGCATGATTTTATGAAGGATTATGCTAATTACATAGTCATCAAGTTCAAAAGCGCACCTGATCATCTAGTTCATTTGCAAAGGGTTTTTAAACGATATCGATTCTATAAGTTTCGCATAAACCTTCTCAAATGTGTCTTTGGAGTGTCTTTAAGGAAGTTCTAAAGGGTTTTTAAACGATATCAATTATACAAGTTTCACATGAACCTTCTCAAATGTGTCTTTGGAGTGTCTTTAGGGAAGTTCCTAGGATTTGTTATCCATCGAAAAGGGATTGATGTTGATCCTACAAAAGTACAAGCTATAAGATTGATGCCATCCCTTACCACTTTAAAGGAGCTAAAAATTTTTATAGGAAAGGTCTCTTACATCAAAAGGTTTATACATGTACTTATTGAGATCTCATATCCATTGCACCAACTTTTGATAAAAGGAATTTCATTTGAATGAGAATAGATCCATGAGGAGGTAATTCAAAAGACCAAGACAATCTTGACCTCCCCTCAAACCATGACCATGCCTATCAAAGAATTGCCATTTATCTTATACCTTACTTTACCAACAGGTCCATTAGAGCTCTACTCACACAAGAGGTAAATGGTCAAGAGCAACCTATGTACTATTTGAGTCGAATTCTTCAAGGAAGCGAGGTTAACTACCTAACTTGTGAGAAGCATTGTCTTATGCTGATATTTTCCATGCAGAAATTATGGCACTACTTTCTTACACATAGGATCAATTTGGTAACTCATTCAGATCCGATCAAGTATTTATTATTGCGACCGGCTTTATTAGGATGAGTTGCTAAGTGGCTACTCCCTCTTAGAAAATTTGACATTTCAGTACAATCTCCTAAAACCATTAAGTCACAAGCTTTGGCTGATTTGTTAGTACACTTCCTGAATGCCTAAGAGGGCTCAATCGTAGATATAATACCGACTGAATTTCATGAAGATTCTTTGATAGTCGAAGCAAATGATGAATGGATGCTTCAATTTGATGGTTATATAGGAAATCAAGGTTGGGGGGGGAGGGGAATCATGTAGACCTCACCTAAGGGTCAAGAGATACCATTGGCATATAAACTTGATTTTCTATGCACTAATAATAAAGTTGAATACGAGGCATTATTACTTGGTTTATTGTCTATACGAGAAGTTGGAGCATGTCAATTATGTATTCGAGGTGATTTGAATTTGATCATTAAACATGCTACCAGTGAATTTTGCTTAAAAGAACTTACACTTACACCTTACAGGGTTGCAGTATAGGCTGTGGTCAGAAAATTTAACTCTGTGTGATACGAGCATACAACTTGATCAACAAATAGATATGTCAATGCATTGGTTACATTAGCATCCAAGATTCCAATTCAAGATGCAAATGATAAAGTGAATATCCGAGTAGTCAAGAAATCTATACCATATACATCTTTGAAATTTGTTGATGAGGATGAAGACTTGTAAGATGATTGGCACATCCCACTTATGGAAGAGATAGCGCACCCTAGTATAGTTTTTGTTTCAACCATAAAGAGTTTTGTCAAAATTAATGGGATGTTATACTATAAGGGTCTAAAAGATGTTTTGTCTCGATGTATTGGTTCTAAGGAAGCCCGTCTCAAGTTAGACAAGTATCATTGGATTTGGTACAAAGAGGAAGAGCCACCACTATATCACCATATTCAATGTATAAGCTATTATTGGCCATCAATCACTAAAGACGTGTTTCGAGTGCAAGTACATTGCCCTAAATGCTTTGAGCTCCCCAACTAGAGTGAGTACAATTTCATATCTAATGCTAGAGACTAGAGGCACCTATACATTGCTTATTTGAGAAATAAAGTTCTACCAATGAATAGTACGAATGCCAAACTCGTAAAACAAGAGGCCAATAAATATCTTATCATGAAGACGAGCTTTATAGAATATCATTTATGGGAGAGCCTCTAAAGTGCATTACTCCTCCTAAAACAAAAACAATTTTGACTGAGGTACATGCTAGAGAGTGAGGGGAGCACTAAGGAGGAAGGAAGTTATATTATTACCTACTTGATAAAGGATACTATTAGCTAATGGAAGTAGATGCTTTCAACTTCACCAAGAAGTATGTTGTCTATCAACAATATGGTGATGTCATTCATGCTCCTATGGTCACACTCTATAGTACTACGACACATTGGCCTTTTCACACGTAGGCATTTAAACTTATTGGACCTATACATCTACCATCAAGAGGATGTATTTAGATTCTAGCAAGAACTAAATGCTTACAAAGTGGCTAAAGGCAACTCCTTTAAAGAAGGTGACGGGAGTAGCAATTGTAAGTTTCATAAAGGAGAATATCATATGTAGGTTCAGAATCCCTAAGTGTATTTTATCTGATAATGGTACTCCTTTTATCAGTTCGCATGTCCACCAATTGCTAGCTTCTTATAATATTGATCATGTAAAGTTCACGCCTTACTATTCGAAAGGAAATGGACAAGCCGAGGCCACCAACAAGAGCTTGTTGAAGATACTTAGTCATGTGATTCATGATAATCATAAAGAATGGCATGATAAGCTATCTTTAGCACTTTGGGCCTATAGGACATCCAAACAAAAGCTGACATATGCAACTTCTTTTTCTTTGGTATATGGGGCTAAGGTAGTAGTTCTAATAGAAGTTTTGATCCCATTTGCCAAGTTGGTCATAAACATCAAACTCGAACCTATCACGTTATGAATGATGGATTTGGAAGCATTAGATGAAAGGCATGATATCACCAAACACAATCTTATCAACTATCAACATAGACTTAAAGTGGCATATGATTGTCTAGTGAGAAAGAGATCATTCTAGTAAGGTAATGTAGTACTTCATGCAGTCGAGCATGTGTGCCGAGGAACTTCAGTGCCTAAGTTTTCACCTAAGTGGGAAGGACCTTTCATAGTTGAGGAAGTACACGAAAGTGGATATTGCAAACTTAGGAATCCTAAGACGAATGTTGTTACTGCTCCTATCAACTTTCAATATATCAAAAAGTTCTATTTGTAAAAGGGAAACTATAGTAAAGTTAAAAGAATGAAACTTACAGCTCGAGTTACATGAGCTAATTTTACATATTTATTTCTTCTATTGCCTCTTTTATGTACTATACGTCAAAAGAAACTAGAAACAAAGTATTAATATTTATAATGTTGTTACTTGGTAAGAGATCTATCTCCCAAGTGTACAATATACATTTATCCTATGAGTTATTGATTGGTTAAAGCTTTGACTCCCAGGTACACTATATGATGCTCTATTACATAAGACAATGGCTTGCACTATATGAGTATGCATTTGTGAGGCATGTCAAAGTAGTTAAGTAGTGGGTAATAACCCCTTAACTTACGACCTAATTGTTTAATGGAGCTAATATTCCTTGTTGCAATCAATATCTCAATAGATTTGAATCCTTGTTTGCAAATGAGATTACACTTCCAACGCATAGGGTTTTCTTAAAAGTTTAGCAAGCCATGAAATAATGTTTCATTGTTATCTTCTATCCTATAAAGTACTGCTAAGGAAACACAATATTTTTTCTAACTACATGATGATGTTAATTCTTAAGAGTTGGCTAAGTCAATAGATAACTCATGTTAACTCATGATGTCCTACATAAAAGCGAGTACATGTCAACAACTAAGGGATCTTAAACAATTGAGAAGCTAGACAATACATATGAAGTTCAACAAGGCCATACACCCTATGTAAAAAAAGAAAAGAAAAGAAAATACAAAGAAAGTAAGAGCAACATTATTAAGACTTGATACTAGATGCTACAGTAGAATCAAGATCTGTACCACCAAGATGCTCCTCTCTCTCAAGTTTCGCCTTTGCAAGTTCGGCTTTGAGTAGCTTATATCTTTTCTTAATGTCTTGACTATCCAACACCTTTTGAGCCTCAGCTACAATAATCTACATTTTGTTGAGCTTGAACTAAAAACCACATGCTGCAGTGACACTACTGATCAAAAGTTTGAGATTCTATATAGACAATGAGCGCCAAGCTTCATCAAATAGCCCTACAGCTCATCCAAGTAGGCCCAAGACATGAGTAGTCACATTAGAACCTAAACAAACGAACCCCATCCAAAAATCTCCCTCCATCTTGTATAAGTGCTCTAATGGTGCAAGGAGGTTAAAAGGAATGGTGAAGCCATGAAAGGAGGTGATATCTTCTAAGCTCACTACTACCTTAACTACAGCTCCTTTATCTTTATGTTGTAATGTTCCAATCTCTAGGGGAGGGAAGACTTTAGAACATACCTTAGGAGAGGTGGCATCGACTAAAGGAAAAATGACATCATTTGCCCCTCTTGCATCTATAACGATATTTTCACTCTCGATGTTTACCTCATCACCATAAAGACCCATACACATCATAATGTCAATATATCCTTGGATTTCCCCTTCCTCATAATCGTCAAATCTTTCTATATCTTCGAAGTTTTTAAGAAGCTACAATTTACTACAGGTCTTATTATCATCTTGAGGTATAGGATCCATTTCTTCACCATTAGTACTCTCCTAGCCAACTGTAAGGCTTGGGGAACCTTCTCTCATGCCATCATCTTCATCTCACTCCAAAGAGTCCCCTCTCATATCATCACCATCATCTTGCTCAGATGTATCTTCACTCATGACGTTAGTATCATCTTACTTAGCAGGCTACTCCAAATCAACCAACTCAACCCCTACGTTCTAACTTCCAGTCTTAATGGTATTATGATGGCCTCTATATTAGGGCACCTTATCTAAATCATATCAGTTTGGGAAATAGAGAATCATGTTAGGAGAAAATTTTGAGAAACCAACATCATTCAATACATTAGAAGTCCTCTAATCAAAAAGTGGGATGGAGGAGGAGCGCCTTAAGGAAGAAATATTATACCTTAAATGTGCGAGTATGCTTTGCTTGCCTTATGATAAGTAGAAGAGTGTCACTACCTTATGTTTTCCCCTATTCACCCTTAGAAGACTTCTCTTCATCCTTCGAGAGCCACAGATAAAAATCGTATGTACAAGGAACTATTTTGGAAATATCATTCTTTATGGTTGTAGACACATATTTCTTAAAATTCTCTAAGCAGTTGCCTTAATATGTCAACCACTTAGTAGAAGTTACTCTAGAATGGTTAATAGAAGGGAAATACAACTGCCTTACCTCTGATTGGATATTCTTAAAGCTACTGGGATGTAGGTCTTTACAACATTTATCAAAGTTTTCATTCATCTTTATTTGACAAGGAACACCCTAATCATACCCCAACTATCATACAACTTAATAAGGGGCATAAATCATGACTTTCTTTAAAAAATGACTAAAAGGCCCTTCCCAATCATGCAATGAGGGGATACCCCTAGGTGTGAACCTTAGTATGAATTCGGCATCAGTATTAGTAATTTTATCACAGGCATCTACCAAAGTTAGCAAACCCTATGATCCTAAGGGGTATAACCCTTCAAACCATTGGAATCCGCTTATTCTTCTTGTGAAAGGACGAAAGGTGAATTCCTTTTCATTATCAATGATCTCAAACAACTTTGAATTTGGCTTCTTATCAACCTATGCCTAAGCCTAAGGCTTTAGAGGATTTGATTTCTTCACAAGTCTATTAAAGTATCTTCTATAATGCTCATAAAGGAACAACTCCAAGAACAAGTCCACATGAGATACCACTACATAACATCCTTTCAAGAGCATAGAGGCTTCATAATAAAGATCCAAACGTTAGTACAAAGAACCTAGATAGAAAAGACCTAAAGCAAAGTGCTCTCCACAAGCGATACAGATAGCTAGATGGAAGAACCTCAGACTAACTCCATCTTTTGGACTGTTAGGAAATATGTACAAAGAAATCCAACAAGTTAAGAATACCTTGAGCTCATACCTACAAGAAAATGAGAGAATGCATGAGCAAAGTATGGATAATAGTTTAGGTATGAATAATAATAAGGTCTGAAATATGTAAGCACTCACTCACATTGAAAGCGAAGACCTTCTTTCCCCGTTCCGTTTTCCCTAAAAAAATGCTTAAGCTACTGAGAGTATGTAGCTTCCTTTTGAGTATTGACGGCCACCTTTAAGCCATCCTCTAAGGCCACTAGTATTTCTTGATCACCTTCAGATACAAAAGCTTTTGTAATATTAGTCAACTCTAAGTCCCGAAGCTGTAACAGCATAATTACATCTTCTAAGGTTGGGGTGATCTCACCCCATGAGGTTATGAAAGTATGGGATTCAAAACTCCAGTGAGCAATGAAGGCCCTCCATAAGCTCATATCATTTGGCTTGCTAATCAACTTTGAGGAAATAAATATCGAAAGAAAGATGTCTACTTTCAACAATTTACCCGTATACCTTAAATCATTCAGGATGTAGTCTACCCATTGTACCTATCCTTTTACAAGTTGCAGGGTGGGGTGGTGGGGTGTATATAAATTGGTTATCAAATAATGGAAGTTATTTCCTTTCATTCCTCAATTGTAATATAAAGCTTCCATCTAAGGGCTCCCTTTCACTTAGCTTCAATTCCTGCTTGATGAAGTGTAATGGATTATCTATATGTGGTTATGTACATGTATTTCGTTTTCTCATCTCAACTAGAAATTGTCCCTTGAAATAGTCACATCTACCTACTTGTCTTGAGGAAGGGAAATCTTGGGTACTTGATCACTCGAAAATGAAAGCTCATCACTTTCCTTCTTCTTCTTAGTCTTACTACTACATGATTTACTCTTCTTAGAATCTTTACCCATCTTTCACATGGCTCTTAAAGTGCTAGCAACACTAAACTTGGTTCCTACAACTTAGGGGGGTTGACAAGAAGTGAATCGACCGGATGAATCTACTGCCTACAATATATGGTAAACGAAGATGAGTTAGTGTCACATTAAAAGGAGTGGAACATTAAGGTTGATAATACTCCAAAGAAAATAAATGAGCAAAAGCAAATATGGAAATCATAAAAGAGATCAAAACAAGGTATTTTCCTTGTTTGAATAATGATTTGATGCACCAAGAAACTAGCCATTGAACTAGATTCTTTCTTTCATATGGAGAAAACTCTTTATAGGACAACCACAAACCTTTGGAGCAATCAATCTTACGAATAGCAAAAGGATTATCAATTTCAACGGGCTCTCAAGACAAAATTATCCTTCTCTCTAACACAACAATAGCTATCATTGCTTTCCTGTTTAAGCTTGTTAATCAATCCCCTCAATGTTTCACGTAATTTACTTATGAGTAAGGAAGGTACTGTTATCTCCTATGAAGAATAATGAAGGGCAATCTTATGTTTAAGTTACAATCATCATTAAAGGAATGTACATGTGGCAACAAGATACGGAAAGAAGTCCAATACTTAATAAATCCCTAGTGCCATATAAATCTCTCCATTACTAGTTATGATAAGTATCAACCCCTTAGAATGATCACAAGAAGTTGAACTCGAGGACTTTAAGGGCTCGTATGAAAAATACTAACTCTAAGCCATAGTTGAGACGGGGACTTCCATCCAGATCCAACCTCCTACCAACCTATTTATCAGATCCTCAAGTGTATCCAATATTCTCTTGTCTAATTGCGAAGTCCTAATCCAAAAGATAACCTAGGAAAGGCTAACTGAGCCAAGTTTTCCAACCGACTATTGGCGCCTGACTCTAATTCAACTGACTTCTCAATCAGACTGATTGACTCTCGACTTGACTCAGATCAAGTTAGCCCCTAACTACCAGTACTTCCTGTTTCTATCTATGTTGTATCATACTCCTAACGTATAACCATTAAGTGACATATGCCTTTTGACATAACGTTCTAAAATGATTCTTTCTTTTTCATACCAAATATTCTTTTTCCAACTTTCCTTATATGTAGACATCTAACTTCCAATATAGAATTATTCACTTTGAGCAACTTTAGTGTTCTTATTATCATTCAACTCTTATTTATTCTTTTTAGTAAGGAGTAATGACAAGTAACCCTTTAATTTGGACCGGTATGTCATATTCGATGGATTATTAACCAAGTAGAATCGGGTGGTGTGTCATACCTATTCGGTAGCTACCTGGACTTTGTTAACTTTTTCTTTGTTTCTTTCCGATTTGCTTTGTTACAGTCTCTCTGTATATCCAACCTTGGAGACGCATCAAGTTAAAACATGACTCATGTGCTAAGCC
This sequence comes from Lumnitzera littorea, assembly GCA_024138015.1. NCBI lineage: Eukaryota > Viridiplantae > Streptophyta > Magnoliopsida > Myrtales > Combretaceae > Lumnitzera > Lumnitzera littorea. Next base: position 71,645,748 of record JAMXBB010000004.1, read on the forward strand.
TAATATGAAACGTGTGTAGCTCTTAAAAAGTGGAATGAAACTTCAACAATCCATTTCCAAGCTACGATGCAGGGATTACATTTGATGATCAATATAACGTAAGACCCTTACTATTCATGCCTTTACGATTATGTTTTCAAGACTAATCTCTGGGGCTAAGAGAATATTCTCCTTCTTTACTTAAAAAAAAAAAAAAAAAAGAGGGAGAGAGAGAGGATCGCATACTAAAATTTTCAAGGGGCAGCTTTGTTGAAGAAGCATGTAGTCTTTTCGCTGCAACGAATGCTAGGACAAATTCTCGTAGAGGCTACTTGAAGATGATGATGCCAAGACTTGTAGTGAGAGAGCGAAGAAGATGCTGACTGCAGTCCTAACTCTAGTGTAGTAAAGAAAGAACTTGAGATAAAAGGACTAAAATGCTCGCCATGCACAGAATCAAGAGATGTTCGGTTGAAATGAATGGTGTCTCTAAAGGTGATTAACAGACCTTGTGATGATTATTGTACTTGAGTCCATAAGACTTGATTTTTTTCTCAAAGGATAATGAATAGAGGTGTTGAAGTTGTTCATATTATATGAAGGACTAAAAAATTCTATTATTATGCTTGGTAATCTAAATAAAAAAAGAGGGGTCAAAAAGACAAGTATATTGCTAAATTCATTCATGCAATAGTTCTTGCAATGCCAATATATCAAGTTTTGTCAAATATAAGGAAAGAGGAGTAAAGCATAGCAAAATATGATTTTAGTAGGTGGGGAGCAATATCGATAGTGATATGTGTATATCCTTGGCATGACATAAGGCCTGGGCAATGACATGTTTTCTTCATAAGTTAAGACCAAATTTATTGGAGAAGGAGGCTGAAGACTATATTCATGGGAGCAAAATGGAAGATAGTAAAATTAGGGAGCATAATAGGGAGTTTGCGAGTTACACAAATGCTATGACTCTTGTTGGAAACCTGTATTTTCTAGGGCACAATGTTATGTAGTTGACGCGGCACTGTTTACTCGAAGATAGTGGATTGGTCTCACCAAGTGCATTATTAATTGTTTACTAGATACTTGAAGTATCGACTAAGAAAAATAACATAAATAGTTCTCATTGTTGGTCCAGAAGGCGATATGTAGAAACGATGAAAATGATTACACCCAATAATGTTCAATGAGGAGTTTTCCGAGAAGTGGACAATGTCGGTGTGGAAAAGTTTAGACCATCTTATCAAGACTTTTCTTCCTTTTTTTTTTAACACATCAGAAGTTCATGAAGACAAAGAAGTGTCTAAGATGTTAATCTTGCAATTCATACAATGCATGCTATTGATTCAATACCAACATCTTCTATGTGCATGAAGTGGTAGAGGCACAAGCAAGCTCAAGGCAATTTGAATCTCAGTTCAACCCATCATCTTAGATATACGTGACTGACAAATGTAAGGGTTTTATAAAGAACGGACAATGGCAAAAAGGACGGGGTGATGTCTCAGCAAAATTGGTAATGAAACGAAGGAACAAAGTGGGCGAGGATAACACCAAAAATCAACATCAAGATAAGGGAAGAAGGATAGACACTTGAAATGAAAGAAGGCTCATCAACACGCCATATCTAGACATTGAGCCAAGAAAGGTCATAGAGTAGATAGATAAAAAAAAAAAAAAGAGAGGGCAGCATGCGTCCAGCAACCAACAACAACAAATATATTGGAATTCATGACCTTGACAGTACAGATCAGTACTACACCAAAAAAAAAAAACAAAAATGGAGTCAAAGCATTGACAACAACCAAAGAAGCAAAGCAGTGATGTTCTTTTTTTTATAATACAAACTTAGGTCCCCAGAGGTTTCAACTCTTCAATACTACTATAGAAACCGCTTTGATTTACCTCCTTCTTCTCCAAGCTCAGCCATAGGTCTATCACAGCTCCTAACTCAACTAATCTTCGAGCCTTGCACCGAACAAAACCTACTGCTGGCATCGTGTTCGGGGCTCCGAGTGTTTCCTGTGGCCTTCACAATAAACGAAACACCACTGATACCGCATTTGGGACTCCGGGTGATTCCGTTTGCCTTCACAACAAACGAAACACCACCGGTACCGCGTTTGGGACTCCGAGTGATTCTGTTTGCCTTCAATGGCTACGGGCTCTACCAACTATCGATCTCAGTGGTCTCCGAGCTCGCCGGACTTTGACTTGAAAGCCTAAATAGGAATTTACAAGTTTTGCCAATGAATGAAATTTTAACATTTTTTTTTTTTTGAATGATGAAACAAAAAGTAGCTATGGCCGTGGAAAGCTTCTGAGTTTACCTATTGCCAGAAGTTTGGGAGGGGCTACCATAATATCCTACGCAAAGGAGGAGAAGAAGATATATGTATATCCATTCTGCCGAGGCAGCTAAATGTCCCCAAAAAGAGAAGAAGAGCTGCGGCGATATTTATGGGATTGTCCACTACAAGGACAACGAAGAGAAAAAGTGCAAAACACCTGTCAAGACCCCAGTAGAGATAGAGATAGAGAAATAAGGATGACACGTTACTTATGTCGTGTTGGGTGGGGGGGGGGGGGGGGTTGGTTGGGTGGTATGTGTGGGGGTGGTTTGGGTTTGTGTTAATGTTATGGCATTTGAAGATATCGAATTCTTCAAGGATTCCATAGTTTATACAAAGGTTTCACATTTCTTTTAATTGTTGGGATTCAAATGATTTCTGAAAGTAAGATATGGGCCAGAAGCTTATTTGGTGGTTAGAGAAAAGATGTGCTAAAAAAATATATATATATTGCAAAGAAGAAAGAGATGGAAGAGACAAAAATGGCCGAAGCTACTCTTTGGACGGAAATGGAAGGAGAAGTTTTGGCAATTAGTTTTCGAGTTAGCTATTGTCCTAAGCCAGGGAGGTTGTCTGCTTTAGGGGTAGCACAAATATATATATATATATATTCAGCAATACCTGTCAAATTCCTAATGGAATAGAGATACTATCCTTGGACTAAATTTGCCCCTTTTTGAATAAATGAGATAATAGGCTACGCAACCTGATTTAAATTCTTTTCCCTTTCGGGTAATGAGTTCGCATAGCATGTTCATTCAAACATGCTTCTAGTAAATTATTTACGTGGAGTAATTTCCATTTGTGAAGCAACAATTAGCGCATCCACTATAGCTATGATGGGTTATTTCAGCATACCATATAAGGGAGCGATCCGTATGAGTATGCGTTTCTCATTAAGGATATTTCAATATATGGCGCTTTGAAAAAAAAAAAATCAAGAAATAAAAGTCAATACAGGTTTGTTTATCCTTCAAATTTGCTAAGGGAAAGAGTATCTACATGAGAAGCTTCATATATTAGCCATATTCAAAGTCTTCCCTTAGAAGCTATGGAAGATCAAGCCTTAGAAATCATGAAGGATTGTTTCGAAAATTTATATAAGTTTAAATTACACAGGTCAACTACTGCAATTCTAACCTTTCTATGCTCTTACACTTCATGCACTTCAAAAGCCTTTTTCTAAAGAATCAATCCACTCCTTAGCAACTAAAGGATTAGTATTCTTATCATCATACGGTTTCACTATCCATTGTACCCGAGCCAATTTATCACCTCCTCTAACTTCAGCCAAAGCAAGTGCAAACTATTGCATAAATTCCATACCTAGCTAAGGTAGAGCCGGATCAAGTTTAGGTTATGGCTGAGGTTCTACCCTTTGCTCTTGGTATTCTTGGTTTATTGGAGGCCTTCTACATCCTCTTTGCATCATTTTCTAGTCACCACCAAACAACATAAATAATAAGTACTCTTATGATGCTACAAAATTACAACACCCTATCACTTAACTACCCCACACATCTTACAAGTGCCTAGAAACTTAAGGTCTTTAACTTATACTCTGATAATACCTAAAAGATGTTACATCTCAACATAGCGTAGGATGTCCTATCATATAGGTAAACCTATTGTAAATAAGTTTAATTCTAACAAAACAACACATCATTATATATTTGGAGCTTAAAGGAGTTCAGCTATAAGCTTGTGGTTATAAATATCTACATTATTTACAAACTTTAAAAACTTGAACACTAAACTGTAGTTAAACTTCTAGGTCTTTATAATACTTGTTTAATGATACTTTCACTTCCAAAATAGCTCACTTTATCTAGCGCTCTCCAAAAGTCCATCCTAGTTACTAGTGACACCTTAAAAAGTTGCATCCTAACATGAGGATAAGAGAAAACTTATCCCCTCAACTACTATTAAGTTGAGTAAGAGTGGAAAACAAGTAACAATACACCAAAGCATGTAAATATAGGCACTCAAGTTTCATGTTTAGTTAATATCCGAGTAGCAAATAAGATAATGCTTATGGTATGTCATGCTAATGCACGTAACATGCATCGGTACTAATATCCTAGCTAGCCTAGAGTCACCAGCTCATTCTTCAACAAGTACACGGTTAGAGCCTTAGTCTCCTACTACTACTTAGAAGCTTATAATTAACTCATCTAGTTTAGTCAACTACAATATCCAGATATCTAAAGAACGTATCTGGAAACCTAGCAAATTATCTTAACTTAACAAAACCATGAAGTGTGGTTAAAGTGTTGGTCAATGCAAAACTATAGGCACGAAACCAACTTTGTAAAATTATCTTAGCAAAACCATAAGTTTTAAGAAAACTGACCAATTCTCAATCAATATCAAGTATATCAATAAGGCTTATTACGTTCATTTTGTCTCTACATTAGGTTCAAAATTTGCTTCTGAAATTTGCTTATGATTTGAATACACATTATAGCATAAGTTTTCATAAGTTTTACTCACAACCAATTTTAGAATTTGTTACACAAAACATGGCAAGCATTATACTTGCAATGACAACATCACCAAGTACATCCAATGCCAATCTAAGCAATACTTAAACAATTACTCCATTCATGAACCAGAACTTCACAATTTACTAATGAAGTGTAAGTCAAGTACTTTACACAACAATTCTAAGCATCATTCAAACAAACACTACAATCGTATGCAAGGACATTCATTCTCCACTAATCAGATATAAGTCTATATATTATACACACAAATGCACTTACTTTGCTAGCGATACAATCCTAATTTACTTATTAGCATGAACTTCTTCTTCCATGACTTCACCTAGCAAGAGCAAGTACTTTTAGGGTCAATTACAGGTCGTGAGTGTATATGTGTGTGATATATATATATATGCACTAGTTAAATGCTCACTTGTTGGTAATTAGTTCGTTATAAGTTGGTTTTGATTCAGTCATTAAGTTTGATTCTAAGTTAGCTTCTAAAATAGCTTCGAAGTTACTCTTCAATTCGTCCTACTTGAAATTTCTTAGTTAGATACTGGTTAACTTACATCTACAATTAAATCTCTCAATATTACATTCAGTTCAGTTGTCTAGATTCAATTTACCTAAAAATACTTAAGCATCATAGTTTCTGAATTTTATTCTGAATTAGGCTCTAAATACTAAAATTAATGTAGTTTTTACTCTGGAACCTTCTAAACAAGTATTTGATCAACAGTGTTAAGACAATTTTTTTTTTATTTTAAAACTTTATGTAAAAGTATTTAAAAACAATTTTGTTAACTAGGAACTCTCTAAGGAAATATTTAAAAATATCCTTATTAACTAGAAATTCTCTCATTAACCTACAAATGCTATATCAGTCAAATATTTTGTATCAAACAACTCTTTAATTAAGTCTCTAGACTTGGAATTAACTCATTTTTCTAACAGACCAACCTTCCGAACAACTATCTCAACTAAGGTCATTTTATAAGTTTACTCAAAATAACTCACCTAACATCATGTTCTAAATTATAGACATGTTAAATAATGTTCATATTTTTTGGGTTTATCATACCAAGTAACACCATAGTATTAAATTCTTCAAATTCACATACTTACTTATTAATGACTCAAACCCATTTTCGCCAACTTACCTATATCTCATCTCCTACTTAAACTATACAACTCAGGATTATCCTTTACAATTGAATGTATTCCAAATAAACATCAGAATCTACTACCAAGGGTTTCATTAAGCTTCATATACCAAATCCTTAAGAAAATAACAATTTTTTATCCAATTTAAAAGCTTGAAAATCCCTAACAATTATGGAAATCATTTTGTTTGTCTAAAAACTCTTTATACAGTATTCACATGTAATATAAGTATTCTTTAGAAAAAGTTTGGCTTAAAGACTACGTCAATAAGATTATTCAAATTTATTTTGAAAATCAATTAATTTTGTTTAGTTTCTAAAGAAAGTACTATATCCATTTAAAAAATTTTCAATCTAATATTTTTCCCTAAAAGTATATTTAAAAATATATATAAATAAACTTTTTCTACAATTTTCAAAGTTGATTTGATCTTTTTTAACATATCAACTAAAATCGGATGTAAAATTAAACTCATCGGAAAATCGACTTTCAGCCGCCACCCTATTGGCACTCCTAGGCACTACCACCACAGTTGAGTAGTGGTGGTGGTTCACTCTTAGGTTACCTCTGCACTTGGATTATGCTAAATCATTTGGTTTGTACAATGTCACTTCTAATTTTCTCTAGAATTTATCCTACTTTGTCCTTCTTGATCTAGTAATTTTCCTAAGCTACTAAGAAGCCTATTTATCGTCTGAAGAGTGTTGGTGACAATTCCTAAGTTAGTAGAGCCAAAATGATTTTTTTTTTCTCTCTCATCTCCCCTTAAATACCCCTAAATCCATCTATTAAGTGTCAATTAGATAATATGTTTAGCTAACAGCTATCTAAATTATTTCCATGCCTATCTTAAGACAATCCTAACTATTTTGTTACTTTTTAGGAATTTTTATGATTTTTCTTATAATTATCAAGCAATTATATATAAATTTAGTAAGTATTTGATATATTTTATAATATATTTACATATTGGGTGTACAACGTATATATTGCATGACTATATAATCACATTATATGTCATTTAAGCCCTAAATATTATTTTTATAACTTAAATGATTTATCTCTAACGATTCATTACGGTTTAGGACTTAAACGTCGATCTTCTAGTAATTAATAAACATACCCAATAAAAATTCACTTTATTGAAATTAACTATATATATACACTATTTTGAGATATTAATCCTACTATTATTTTTCGTTTAACTTTTATGATTTTATATTAAAATTTGACTCAATTCGAAAAAAATTGTTTGAAGGCCCTAAACGCCTTAATGTTAGGGGATGGTAAGGTTGTAAAGAGCCAAATTGATTCTACCTCTAATGTTAGGGGATGGTAGGGTTGTAAACACCCTAAACGTCTTAACTCGGATTGGTTAATTTAGCAACTTAGATACTTAATCAACTAGGGTATCATAGCTAGCCCCTTGGATGAGAATTTGGTCACCCCAGTGTTAGGCAATGGTAGGGTTATAAAGAGCCCAACTGAGTTGAGCTTTTACAGACTTGCTTCCCTTCTCATGATTGTGCATTACAACATTCTTCACCTTTACTAAGTTCCCTAATCTAAGACATAATTCAACCTATCTCTTTCTTGATTTTACTCATCATATTTATAGAAATCAAATCTATTTCCTTCAATACACAAGTTTTCATAAATATACCATGATTCTTTCCTCAACACTAGCTTAAATTCATCGAGTTCATTAACACCTTTCTAAAACTCTTCCTTAAAAACTTACTTTAAACTATATTGTTCTACAAACTTGTCCTTTGTTCTCTTTAAATACCCTTAATTCATGCTCTAAGACATGCATTAATTTCTATCTCCATTCTTACTTCGATCCAACGAATCTACATGCATGCCTTAATTCTTTAATCCATCACACTTCCAATCCTTATCTACAAACAAGTCATGATACTCTAAGGTCCCTTCTACAAATATTACTTTGATACTACTTGTAACGACCCTACCGGAACTTCTCTCACCTAGATATTATTCACTTTAGTATCAGATGTTACATAGTATTGTCCCTAAGAATAGCAACTTTCTAAGAGGTTACTTATTCTTAGATTGATCTAGTCCAAGCACGCTTAACTTTAAAATTATGATAAACTCAAAGCTACTATACTAAAAGACACTTTGATGATTAAAACTCTACCACCTAATATTTAAGGGGTATTTCATTTTTTTTTTTTGAACAAAAATCTATTAAATTGTTATCAAAAGTTAAAATAACAAAGTGATTTGCATAGATAATGGTAATCAAAGATTTGATAAAAATCAAATATGCTCTAACATTATCTACAGTTAACCAAATCTTATAAAGTACTTTGAATGCCAATCTATTTGTGTCATCATAAATGGTAAGGTTTGAGAAACACTTGGGGCCCTTCAATTTTCACTAAAGAACACCACTATCTTGCTCTACCAAGACCTTCTCTCTCTAGTTAACCTCCATAGCCAAGAGCTTTCTCTTTCTAAAAAATCTCGCTCAACAAACAAAATCAAAGAAAAATAAGCATAGATTTGAGTTTTTAGCCTTCCAAAATGAGGAAAACAACAATTTTTTTCCTCTCAAATCATTGCGAGTTTTCCATATTAGAATGGGGAGATACAACCACTACTACACTATTAAACCCATTACACTCCACCACTTCTTGGTCAAAACTAACATCATGGTTAAGCTTGTGGTACCCTAAAATCTAGGACCACACCTTTTATCCACTTAGAAACACTCAAGCAACCACTACCCTAGCACCATCACCACTAACTAGTCTTTAACTTCGCCTAAACCACTACCAAAAGCCAAGGTAATGTTACCAGTCAATATTACACCTATGAGATTGTCATGAAAGTTCAATTCCCCACTTAGAGTACCCATTAGAGCACCACTTGTGAACTACTCTCACTCCTTGTGCATTTCTTCTAAGCTGTTACCCATACCTAGATCCGATTCGGTCATTTGCGTAAGATATGCACCCAGCTCTCTTAGCTTAGGTTTAGTTGGTTGTTCGTTTTCTATGTTTTGTTTAAGAAAGAGAAAAAGCTAGGAAACTAGAAAATGATAATAAAAATTGTTTTTATTTTGCTAGTATTTGATTGCAACTTTTAAAATAAAATGAGTAAAATGGCTTCTTCTTTTTTCTTTTTGCCTTTATTGCAATTTTCTTTAATAAGGTAATCAAAAGGTTTCTTTTTAGTTCTTTTAGCATTTTCTTTTGCTATCTTATTTAAAAATAATTAGGATGGGGACCATTGTATAGTTTTCGAGTGATGTAGTCTAATTGTCGCTTAAGGACGATTAGGGCGCATATTAGATGTCTTAAAAATAAAAAGGAAAAAAATGAAATAAAAAAATAAAAAGTACTTCGGTTAAAAATGTTTGATCACCTTGAAAAAGTTCATTTTCTTCAATAATAAAACCTTAATAGGTTGTTTTTCAAAAATTAGGACATGTCTTAATTTTTTTTTTCCAAAATTAGACATTAGGGATAGCTTTTTTTTAGGATTTTTCTTGAATGAAAATAAATTAGATAAATAACATAAACCTGATATTTTTTCTTAAATAAAATTTTTCAACCCCTTGAAGTTTTACAAAATGAATTATAGAAATTTGATCCCAAATAGCATGTATCTAAACACCTACAGGGTAACTTAAAATATGAAAAATTTTTATTTTCCATTTTTGCAAATAAATAAATTTGATCACTCAATCTCTTTTCTTTTGTAATTAAAATCAATTTTCTTAACACATAAATTAGATAATTATTTTAGTTAAAAGGGTATCTTAAAAAATAGACTTAAATTTGGAAGATTAAAGTGGTTCTCATTTAGGATTTAATTGGGTAATCCCTCATGATATCTGGTTTCTTTAAGATTTTCCAAATCATTTTTAAAATATTGGCTAGTAACTAAGTTAAAACTGATCTATCTAATTGGCTTTAATTCAATCATATTTTATGGTTCTATCAAATGGTGACTTTCGATTTTTTCTTCAAAATATAAAAAAAAAATAATAAGTTTTCCTTAATTTTGTTGAGAATTTAAACTAAATGGATAAGTGGATTCGTTTAAATCAAGTTAAGAAAAAAAAAAATTAAAGTCAACACATGAGAATCTAATTGTTTCCATAAACACTTGAGAATCTTAAGGGATTCCATGATCATGAGCACGCATGGCTTCACATTTTAATATGACTTTTAGGAGTACATATGGATTAACATATTCAACAATTGATCATGGGATCCATCGCTAGGATATTTTGTAATGGAAATAAATTAATTAAAATGAATGTGCCGGGTGTGTTGTATGGTTGCATTTTGATTACTAAGTCGTGTATAGTGTAACACGTGTGTAAGAAAGTAATAATTTTGTATCGGACTTTAATGTTCGTCCATTAGGGACTTGGCGTCAGAAATGAACATTTAGACATTAACATCTATGATTACATGAGATAGAATCTCGTTTTTCGTGGTCAGTGCGAAGCTAGTGCCGATGTGAATAGGATGACTAGTAGTTGGAAGTTAGGGCTTAGCATAATAGTTCTTTTGGCTATGAAACTTTTCTTTAATGTGAAAACTATTGGCAATTCAGTTTGTTATCGCTGTTTTTCTAAGGTTTCGAGTTACAAGATCAAATTTGATTTATCAAGAATTATTAAAGAAATTGATGGTGTATTGTTCATATTATGTATTTTAGTTGGTTTTTAATCCATGCATGCTCATGCCTGCACGAGCCTGTGGCGGAGTAGTCGCAGTCGCGATTCAAGGCGTAACAAAAGTGAATGTCGTTAGAGCAATGAACCAAGAGATCGTCAAAATTTGATAGGTTAAGTGGAATCAATTTCAATAGATGAAAGAATAAAATGATATTTCTTCTTTGATTTTGAATATTGCTTACGTCATGCATCCCGAAATTGAAACAATCAAAGAAGTTAAAAAACGATAAAAAAGAAAAGCGAGCTTTGAAGTGAAAGTTGCCTAGGAGGAAGAGTTACTAAGACATCAATCTTGAAAACAATAAGAGGTAGATCCTGCCAACTATGAAAAAAATACCAAGGGCTTAAGTAGGGTTTTGATAATTTATGTGAAAATTCTCGTTTGGGATATGATTCAATAATGAAATAACTTCTATAACTTAATTATTACTTTGATGTAATACATAAAATTGACCGATAGAGTTTTTTTATTTTGTAAATTACTTTTTTAGGATCGAACTATTTTATTTTTCCTATTTTATCCTTAATCATAAAGTGCTATAAATGGCCCCTTTGTAAGTGGCCGGAGAGGACATGGAATGAAGATTACACTTATCCTATTGTGAGTCATTATTCTCGGTTATCCTACCTTAACACTAGCCAAAAGAAGTAAAAAGGTGGAACGGCAAGCGAAGAGAATATTCAGATGCATATTGCTATAAGTCGTTAGAGGGAGACACTTATCATTGCGTTGGCCAAATACCTAGGTCGGCTCGAAACAACAGGCCGATCGTCATAAGGAGTAGAGCAAATCAGGTATGGGATTGGTTGACTTGTGTAGTCAACAGGAAGGATCAAGTCAAACTCTTGACCAAGTCGGCCAACACAACTCGTTTATCCCTAAAGATTATTATCTGGTAAGTTACTCTACAGTCGATCCATCAAAATCTCCTTCATCCCACGCTATCGGGAAAAGACTGTAGAGCTTCATCTCCATTCTATTCTATCTCATTAATCGTAATTTTATAATTAAAATTATATATTTAACTTTCAATCTAATTATTACATTCAATAATTAAAGGTATTTTAAACAAATACTTTACAAAAATGTATTTCAACTTCAAATATTAACAAACACTAACACGACATGAATGTATTTCAACTTACATCTACTATCATTAAACATTTCAAGATTGTTTGAATGACACCCGAAAAAGAGTTAATGATATGAACCTAAAGATACATAAATTGGCTCTTCTTAAAATGTTTATACCTCTTACAAAAGTTTGCCAAGGAAAGGTTTTATAATATATCTCTAAAAAGGTTCAATTAAGTTGAAAGACAAATTTCAAGTAGGATGAAAATTCATAGCTTTTAAAGGACAAAGTTGTTAGATCTAATTCTCAAATATTGCTCATAACCATTAGATTTAACTTATTAGGAATAGAAATTAAGAAGGGAATAACAACAAACTTAGGCATATCCTAATGCAAGATTATGCATATCAGAATTGCAACTATAATGTTGTGTTGCCCATTTGATCCTCCAAAAACAAACTGAGTACAACAAAGCCGCCCCACAGCATATCTTTTATGCATCTAAATTGTAAGGAACCCTGTGCTTGCCTCCCTTACAAATTTAGAGAAATTAAGTTTAAAAATTGGATGTATTCATCAAGATCTGGCCCTCATGTTCACCCCTACCCTCAAGTCAAATCCTGCATCTGCCACTTTTATAGAAAGCACACACAGGCACACCTACAACTGACTCTCTTTGAAGCATCACGATTCACGATTTCCACAGAATGGATGTCTCAGCAATCATGGAGGTGACCACATATGGATCCATATTAGAGGCTGGCCTCCTGTCCACTAGGTAACAATCACTGTCCGAGATTCACCAATCCCAGGGATTAGCCAGTTCCTGAGAATACCAACCATTCCCAAGATGTAATTAATCTAGAAATTTACTCAAAGCAACAGTAATGATTACCAAGACATCGAACGACAAAAATCCATAATATTGAATTCAATGATTGAAATCCCAAGCAATAGCAAACTTCAGTTCACTTAAATGTGATGCACAGAACGTACTACTTACACATAAGAAGCGGTTGATGTCGGCAGTTGCATGCCCTCCAGTGACACTCAACTGATTTCCCACACCGTAGGCTGCAACATGTTCATCGTTTCTCTATTCAAGTTTTTCAATGCTCTCCTTTAGTCCATAATTGCTGCTTCTAATCTTCATATTGCTAAAATATAATAAGGAATTATCATAACATACAAAAGTTCACAGCATAGCAATATGTATAAATTTGAAATTAAGTGGGATGTGCTAAAATCTGCATCTGGATCATGCAAGATTGATAAAGGAATCAATGTGAGAGTATATTAACTGTAGATCGTGCACACAGTTGGAAAATACTATTCACCCTAAAAGAACAAAATAGATTATTCGAATTAACCAAATTAAACGCCGAAAATAGATGAATCATAGGAAACTGAATAAATACAATATTCCCTTATGGCTTTTACAGAATAGGATGTGGATGAAAAGATACAGCCATTCCAGCCATTTCTGCAATCCTCTCTTTCATAAGAAACGATCTCATTAGAGAAATAACTACAATCACAATAAAGAGACCTCTCATCCATCCAATTTACAATATACATATTAAGCCAAGAAATGCTACTTACTTTCAAGATCTAATGAGCAATCCAAAATTCATTTGCTACAAAGATGCTTGTAAGGGATGGATGCGGTTCGGTTCGGTTTGGTTTAGTACAATTCGCTCCTCTTTATCAAATAAAACCTGACGTAATGGGTTTTCTTTTAAAAAAAATCGAACTAAACCATACAATTCTATTTATAAATTTTTCAAATTTAACTAAAATCAGTTCGATTAACAATTCAAACTGTTTATAAGGAAAACACAATTTAAAAATGAAAATTTTTTAAACGTAAAATTTTATATAGAACTCACTTAATTTAATCTTAATAATTAACCTAAAAATAAGATAAAAAAAAAAGACAAGATATGAAAAATTTGATGAAATTCATAAAAATTGATGAAAAAAATATAAAATATATAAAAACAATTACATGAATTTTTTTTTGTTTAACCAAACAATATATGAGGTTCAAAACACCAAATCTTACCACGAATCATTTATATATAACCAAACTAAATCGTAAACTCAACATTTTCCTAAGATTTTTTAATTTAATTCGATTCGATTCGATTCAATTCATGATTTAATTCATAGGTTATCGTTTTTTTCCCAACCCAAAGGCCGGCGGAAGGCCCATCCTACAACTCCCACCCACTTTATGACAGAAGCATAAGTACATGACAACAAAATATTCACACTACAGGAAATAAAAAAAAAAAAAAACACATTAGTACCCGACCACAAATAGCTTTTCCTACGACGTAGTTTATATTAACACAAGCATAACGACAAGCTTTATAATGAGAATTCACAATGTCACGGCCAAAAGCTTTGTGAGCACCAACACCATAATATTATTTTCCCTGATGAATTTAATCCAAAAATCTGTCAGCTTTAGTAAAAAATGACATGAGGAGGGAGCGTTTCGAATCTGATATATTAAGAAGTAGATACTAGTGGTGCATTGTTATAGATTACAGTGCATGGAACTATGGAAGTCTCTAATAAACTCAAGTTAGCACAAAATATTGCATCAAGTTATATCAAGAAAGTTGACTTGTATATTAATTCAGTAATCAAAGAACTTGTTATGTTTATTCATCCATACATCAGAATATAAAATAGACAACAAAGAGCCAAAAATCTCTCTCAACAGGTATGAACCGAATAAACAGGTTTTTAAATGTAGCTAGTATAATAGTATGTGTGCGGCATGTAATGTTGTGTGCATATGCCACTCTTTTTCCTAATTTCATTCGTCATGTATAATGTTAGTGGTTACTAAGGTAACTATGGTAAAGTTATGACAGATAAACCGTAAACACATCTAATCATAAGCCAAAAATAAAGGACCAAGCAGCCTAGATTTCACCATAAATTACCCTAGAACTAGATCACAAAGATGATTTTTGCAACACAACTCAGAATGAATATAAAGAAGACAAAGGATAAAAATAATGTCAAAGAAATGAATGTCTCAAACCTCTCGGTAAAGCCCTCCAGTTGCCCTAATAGGATGACTAGATAATATATACTCCTGTTTTATTGCACACCTGAATTACAGAAAAAATTAAGTGCAGGTATAATTTGAAGCAAAAGTAATGGAATTAAATCATGGTCGGTATTGATATGTATACCACGGTTCTAGAGCGATAACATTAACATCCCTATGATTAAAGATTTTAGCAGCATTGTGTCTTCTATTCGTCCGAATTGGTTCCCCATCAGGTGCATACGCATAACACAGAACCTAAACCAAAAGTAATACATATGCAGACATCCATTAACATTTTCTGACTTAAGAAAACTGAGGTACCACTGGACTATAAAAAAAAAAATTAAAAAATTTGAACACTTACCAAAACGTTTGCTCCCTTTCTGAATGGGTCCATAAAAATTGCTCGGGGACTAACAAAAGACACCAGAAAACATAGACAAATAGAAAAACGAAATAGTGATGTTATTATTAGCAGACCTGAAATTTATACACCAAGGGCAAAGGGAGAAGCTTTGATAGTACTAACATGCCACTTAAATGAATTAGTGGGTGGCATACAAGTGCCAGAATAACAAGTTAACATGAAAAATTTTAAAAGCATTAGTGAGACAAAAGAGAGAACCACACGATAATATAACTTCACCGTCTTCATCAGAGGCCATGGCATCGATGGGGGCACCATAGTTCCACTTGGGAAGTGTACTTAAGCTAAACCCTGGTCACAAAGTCTATAACCCAAAAAATTCAAAAAAAAAAAAAAAAAAAAAGGAATAAGAAGAAAAACGGAAGAATATCGTAACATTCAGAAGGTGATGAATCATGACAGACCAAAAAACAAACGAAAAGAGAGAGAGATAGATGTCTAGCAAACCAAAAGAGAAGGAGTTACCCTGGCCTTGCTTCTAAGGTCCACCCCCGAACTGCTGATCCTGCACATTAACATTGATGAATAGAGATGAAACCAATAGGCTATATATTAACATAGAAAATAAAGTCGAAACCAAAACATTTTCACTACTTAAAACATCAATAAAATACCCATGAAATGGGCATTGTAATCGGAAATGCAATCTTTCCTGAAACAGAGTAAAACATATGTGTAGAGAATATAACTGATAAATGACCATATATACTAGGCAATAACCCTCTTATCAATGGAGTCGCGATTATTATAATAGCGAAATTTGTGGTTCACGATGCCAATAAGATCAGACATCGTTTCCACTGCGAGGGAGAGAGATTGGGTAAAAGTTAAGGCAATAACCCTCTAAGCAAACTCATGCGTAGCCAGCAATGTCTTCAATCCCATTTTCTATGATTCCATACCCGGAACAAGGATCTAGGGAATGCTTAGAGTAGTTGCACTCTTGGACATGACACTGCGAGGGAGAGAGATTGGGTAAAAGTTAAGGTGCAAAGGAAAAGCGAGTTGGTAGGTAAGGAGTATGACGAAAAAAAAGGGGGGAAAAAGAAAAAACGAAAACGGCGAAAAATATTATTTGTACTCTTATTGGTTTAAAGAATATAAATGGAAAGAAAGGTGAAAATAATTGAAATGGAAAAATGTGAATAAAAATAATAGCTAATCTCATAAACTTTGATTTCAGTGGTTGCCCCTTAAACTTTCAATTATTGTAACTAGCCTTAATGAGAATATATTCTTTTAACTTTTAAATATTGTAAATAACTTTCTGAACTTTAATAAATTAATAATATAAAATCATTTTTCATAATTAAAGAAAAAGACATCGAAGTCAAAGTATAAATTAATGGGATGTTTTTTACTACAATCAAATAGTTTATGGAGTTATTCACTACATTGAAAATTCAAGAACATATATAAATCTAAGTTAAAAATTAGAAGGCTACTTGCAATATTTGAAAGTTCAAGAGCATATTCACAACTAGATTAAGTTTAAGAGATTATTTATATTTTTAACATTAGCTCACTTCTTGTATTTAAATCTTTGACATTTTTCTTCTTCCATTCGAGTACTTAAAGTTTTCTAACTTTTACAAGTTAGGACTTTCATCAATATTTCCAAGTTTTTCATCACAATTGACACATGGCAACTCTTTGTCGGTTGATAGTAATTAATTTAAATAAATAACATCATTAAAATAATAAAAATAAGTAAAAAGTTCGAAATATTAGAAAAAATATAGAAATTAAAAAACAAAAAAGAAGATAAACTAATCATCTCAAGACTAGGGGGATGGTTAATGATATCTTGCAAGTAATTACTAGCCATACCTTTGTGATGTGCCTAAAATCCTTAAGAAGAATTTAAGCACGATCCAGATGTATAATGCAGAGACAAAGATTGCAATTTTTTATTGTTTTACCAATTTAAAATAGGAAGAAAGAAGAATATTTTTTGTGATTTTCTTACAATTTGATGAGACACGATAAAATAGGGATATGGACAATTATCAAATTAGAGAATTCTAATTCAATAACTAAACTTGGGTTAAGTTTTGAATCCAATAACCAAAGATAAAAAAGATTTAATTAAATCAACTGATATACACTAAGGTTAAAGTTTAGAAGGTACTCAAGGCATTTTTTTTTTTTTCACTTATATAAAAACGCATTAAAGCTTATAGAGTATTCAAGTGTACTAGGTAGGGTTATTTGTAACATTCCAAAATTTAAGGGTTTATTTGTAAAGTTTTAGTGTTCTTTAAGCCACTACATTAAAATGTGCCTTAATGATTAGAGTTTTGTCATCTAGTTTAAGGGGTATCACATTTTCTTTCGATGAGGAAATGCCATGTATCGACTATAATTAGAGAATTAACAAAAATCTTTACTTGTAAAGATTGAAAAAATGTTGACAACTTAAATAGAAGGAGGAAAAGAAAAAGCTAAATACTCAAATAGAATAATGGGTAAATGTTATGAATTAAAAGTGTATTTTTTTCCAACACTATTAAGATCTCTAACCTGCTATTGACAAATTATAAGTAAGAAGATGTGCTTAAACCCAAAGAAAGGATCTAAATATAATTGGACCTCTTGAGAGGATACATGTAGAAAGGATAATCACTTAGCCAAAAGAAGAACAAAAAAGCAAAACAAGGGATTTAGGGAGAATCCAGCCTCTAAACCTCATGATATGCCACAACAAGAACAGACAAGAGAGGTGATTTCAAGGGATGGGTCAAACTAAGCTATAACTAAAGTAATGGATGGAACTAGAGTAGAGTCTAACAAACTTGTAAGCTACTTAAGTGAATATTATGCAACAATCAAACATCATACAAACTTAGCTTATCACTCGATATGACACATGACTGATAAATTAGTGTTACTTATTACAATCCTTGGTAAAGAGATTGATAAGAGCTTACAGTTAGACCAAGTAGCTAAGCTAACTTAAGGACAACAATGGAGTGTAAAATGTAGAAAACTCAAGTGTATGGATAATTTACTAACTTGTGGCTTATACAAAACAAGGGTATTTATACCCATCTTTCTAAGGTAAACCCCTTACATGTGGTAAATACAAAAAAGGGTAAATTACCTTTAAGGGAAAATCCTAGAAACGAAAAAGAATATTTAGGTACAGTATAGTACAAACTGTTCATTTAGGTAAGAATCCAACTAAGTGTATTAGCCTCAGATGGTGTCAAGAATAAGTTAGCAATTGGTCAAGTTAAAGGGAGGTTGGTAGGTGTATTATGTTGGTGTCTATCCTCTGTAGTATGGATGTAGGTTGGTAGAGGGGAAGGTTAGCAATCCTCTAAACTAGTTAGTAGTGGCATAGGAAGTTCAAAAGCATGACATCAGAGCTAATGGTTTAACTGGTTAAGTATTAGCCAAGTAAGCCAAGCTATCTCCAAGTTGGATTAGATTAATACATTCCACCTATAGCATAGTGAAGGGTTCGGATGAGCTTGGAAGGCTAGCCGACTTGCATCCAGTTAGTAGGGAAGACTCCTTGGGACTTAGTTAAATGGAAATGATCTAATGTACTAAGCTCTCTAGTCCCTTAGGTTAAGTACAAATAAAGAAACCTTGGGTTTGATTCTTATCACCTTACAAAAAGTCATTTTTAAGGAGTTTTACATAATAAAGATGAAACTAAACAAAAAAAGAAAAATATGGATGACTTTTCTAATGGAAAATAAAAAATATACCTTAACATATGGGTATGGAAGCTAATTTGGAGTTTTGAATTAAAATTAATATACTATTTATGGACTTAAAATATGCTATTTAAAGATATAGATAAATAATGATAATATAAACAGATAACAAATAAAATAGGCTCTAATATGTTATTTAATGTTTTAAAATATCCATCTTAGATCTATATTATATAATCTATTTATTTTCTATCTATATCTATATCTTCTTTTATATCAAGCCAATACTCCTTATTCATCTCCCCATCCCTTAAATAAAGTATTAAAGCATAATTTAAGACATAGATTTAAACATAGATATAAATATAGAAAATGTAAATAATACTAAGAGTAAGTTAGTATATTGTGGGTAAGATATGAGATTCTACCTATATCCTATCCTATAAGTTTCTAAATTTTAGAACTGGAATCTACCTAATAGCATCCTTGAATCACTTGAAGTATGTAAATTGTAAAACCTACAAAGAAATGTAAATTTTGATTTTCTTCCTATAAATTTCAAATTTATGAGACAAAAAAAGGTAATTTATACGTGATATTATGAAATCTATAGCAAAATTTATGAGATTAAAAGAAGTTATTTTATCTACTTTTATTATTTTAGGTTTATATGACTTCTTACTTAATAAATGTAAAAGAACAAGGGAAAAAAAAAAGAGAAAGTAAAGTTGAGAGAAAAATACGAAAGAATAAATGGAAAATATAAAGTAAGAGAGTGGCATTAGGTTTAGTCCTTTAAGGTTATTAACTTATGAGCCTCAGTACCTTTTTTTTTTTTCTTTTTATTAAAACATTCATTGGTTGTAAAAAGTAATATTATCATTTATTAATATTATTTAATAATTTTTTATTAGATAAATATAAGATATCTTAGAACTTGCTCTCTTTATGCCTTAGAGTACACTAAGGTAGATATAGGTAAGGAGACTTCATCTTATACCATACTTTGTGGTAACAAGTTCCAAAAAATCTATATTTAGAACTTAATCTATGATTGTTAATACCCATCGGAAACCGATGGGATTGAGTATGGTAGGTACATTACTGTTGGGTTACTAACTCACCCCAGATGATATAGTTGCTTTCATCATATGTTATTTAAGGGGTAGGGATATGAATATGTAGTATTTACTTAATAATATTGATATATAAACAATAATAAATATGAATAGATAAGAAAAAAAAGTATACTTCCATGTGATATTTAGTGATGTAAAAATTAACTAAGAGAGTTGGATTAAAAATATTGATAAATAATAAAATAAAATATACTTTAACATGTTGCTTAAGGTCATGAAATGTACTTAAATTTATTGCTATATAAAAGATGTGAAGACAAATATGAAATATTGCCTCAATAATGTAGATATAGATATAGATTTAGATAATTAATAAATAGAAATAGAGGATAAAGAGAATATGCTCTAACTTATTTAAGGTCTCAATACATGCTTTATTACATTATTTAAGTGGTGTGAAAATAAAATATAGAGTATTGGCTTAATAATGTAGAAATATATAGATTTAGAGATAGATAAATATATATAAGAAAACAAAATATGCTTTAGAATGCTATTTAAAGTCTTAAAATATGCTATTCAAGAGGGGAGTAGAGAGTATTGGCTTAATAATATATTAGCTAACACACTCATAATATGCATGCAAAGAGTAAATAAAGGGGCTTAATAGAATTTATAACGTATTAATTGTAGAGAGTCATTTTGGTAATTAGGATTTTAACTCGATTTAATGCCATAGGTTGATATCTTGGGCTAGTGACAAAGTCAACGAAATCAGTCTAATTAGGAATGTTATAGGGAGATTTACCTTGGTAGGCTAAGAATAAGGAATGCCGAATTGGATATTCTGCTCTTGGCTTTACTCAGTTATCTTGTGCATGAAAAGAAGACTCAAAAATAGTGTTTTTAGGCCTATTTAAGCTTTATTTAGTCATATTGGACCTTAAGGAGACTCAATTGGTTTTTAAGCCAAATAATAATAATAATAGATCATTTTTAGCTAACAAAATCCTTATGCATACTTAGACCCATACGCAAGCCCATGAAAGCTAAAGAGAAGATAAGCTTTAATAAAGGAGCTCAACCTCAGCTATCCATCTTAAAGCCATTTGACAAATAAGATTAATCTCTACTCTCTGTAAATAGGAGGCTTTTTCTCTTATTTGGCGGATTCAAGATAGTGGTAAGCTTAAGACAAACACTAAAGTTCTGTTGGAATCACTCCAAAGCGAATCAAACAAGCAATTTGATCAAGACCAATTCAAGAACGATCAAGAACATTGAGTTTGATCCATTGTTACGTGTGTACATTCAAGATACCAATTTTGCCCATTCTTTCTCCCACACCTCTTCCTAATGATGTCCCTCTACGTATCATCAGCTCAAGACACCTCTTAAGTTGATCGGCACACCGTTGCATGTGATCGATTAACTACAACAACCCCACTACACATTATTTGGCGACTTTACTATGGATAGATAGGCTTGATGGAATGGTACGCAAGAAGAGTGGAAATGATGGGCTTGTTTAAGAACATGAGAACCAATATGAGAGGATTAGGCAAACCTAAGTGATGCAAGATACTAATGCATCAATGACTATGTAAGCACTTGGAAACATGTAACCACTTGGAACCATGCAAGTACCTAGAACCATGTAAGGAACTGGTGCTGCTCAAGTACATGGGGCTCTATAAGCACTCAAAACTATACAACTGCCTGCTACTGATGATTCACCTATATTACGTATAATATAGCAAAATACTTGTGTGATGAACTAGATTTTTACTACTTTCATGCAATTCCTACCAAGCATGGCAGTTGCAGTTACTATGAATACTAGAACATTACCTAGTATGGCCTTACAGGTACCGGTTATGGCAACTACCTCATCGGCAAACGCTGTTACATTACTAAGTGTAAGCTTACAAGCACCTATTGCTACAATTGCACTAGCTAGTACGTCCTTTGGGATGGCTATACCTACACTAAGCATGCAAGTCCTGAGATCCGTTCCTATTGCTATCACCATAGAAGATGCTCAATAGCATGAACAAACTGACCTAACCCCCACATAAGGTGAAGGAAGGCAATAAGAGGACCTTGCGAATACCCACTACAACACCTAACCCTAACACATCAGACACTTATGGTTGAGGAAATAAAGGTCCATCTTGGAAGGTCCTCCTCTTCAAGATGCAACCTACAACCGCTAACAACTAGCATGGTTGTACCCTGCAACTTGATGCTAATGCTCTAAGTGGTAGCCAATCCCACACCTATTACTTTGTCCTATCTCACGAAGGAAGACATGGAGAAGTCTATGAGGTAGATGCAAGTAGTACCTTTTACTAATGTACTCAACTTGACATTTCCGTACCCATAGAGGGTTGTGGATAAGTCTTATCTGAAGGGGTATACCAGTTCTAAGTTCATCAAATTTAACGGGAAGCAAAGAAGTGTGAAGGAGCATCTCTTTAAGTTTGTTGAGACGCTCAACGTTTATAATGTTGTATATACAAGTTGAGAATGAACCCTTTGAAGTACGTCTTTAAGGTCTCATCTAGGAAATTCCTAAGTTTTATGATGCATCAGAAAGGAATTGACGTTGATCCATCTAAAGTTCAAGCAATCCAATCTATGCCATCCCTTAAAAATCAGAGGGAGTTGAAGGGATTCATAGGACAGGTCTCTTATATACGGAGATTCATCCTTGCACTCGCTAAAATTTCTTTCCCACTACACCAGACAATGAAGAAGGGAGCATCATTTGAATAGGTTCTAGTATAAGAGGAGGCATTCTAAAGAATTAAGGCAATACTAAGTTCTCTACAAAGCATGATGATGTTGATCAAAGGAATGCCAATGATTCTATAGTTACGTTGATAGACGGGTCCATTAGAGCCTTATTAGTACAGGAAGTAGAGAATGTTGAACACTCGGTGCATTATTTGAGTCAAGCACTACAAGGTAGTGAAGTTAAGTACCTACCACATGGGAAACACTATCTTGCGTTGGTCTTTGCCCCTCAGAAGTTACGGCACTTCTTCTTAGCACATAAAATCATATTGATGACAAGAATATGACCCCATTAAGTATTTGTTGTCTTAGCTAATGATATCAGGTTGAATCGCTAAGTGAGCATTTTTACTTGGAGAATTTCACATCATCGTATCACCTCCAAAAGCAATCAAATCACAAGCACTAGCTGAATTACTGGCATAATTCCTTAACACTAATAATGAGGAAAATTTGGAAAACATCCCTAAAGATTTCCATGAGGACTCCTTTATGGTAGAAGTGAGTGGAGAATGGTCACTACAATTTGATAGATCATTCAGTAATACTAGATGGGGAGCTAAAGTTGTGTTGATGTTTCCAAATGGCTAAGAGATCCCATTGGCCTACAAATTCAACTTTTGTTGCACGAATAATGAGACTAAATATGAGGCCCTACTACTTAGACTCCTTTCTGCTCAATAAGTAAGCATATCCCACTTATGTGTCAAAGATGACTCAAATCTCATTATTAAACAAGCGAACGGGGAGTTCAAGTTAAAAGAACCTACACTAGCCCCCTATAGAGAAACAGTACAATCTTTAGTCGTAAATTCCAATTAGTAAGATATGAGCATGCTAAACAATCTATAAATAGATATGCTGATGTACTAGAGACATTGGCATCCAAAGTCCCGATGCGGGACACAAATGCTAAACTGAGCATCCAGATCATTAAAAGGACTGTTCCCTACACCACTTTACAATTGATGGAGGAAGATAAGGAGTTGTAAGATGATTAGCGCATTTTTATTAAGACGCAATTAGCTAACCCTAAAATGGCCCCTATGACCACATTGGAATTTTTCATTTGCATCCATGACTCCTTGTATTATAAGAGCATTAAAGGCAATTTGGCTCACTGTATTTCTATAGAAAAGGCATAGTTAAAGCTCCAGGAGTTCTATGATACATGGTGTAGTAAAGAGGGCCTACCTTTGAATCATCGAATATAGCATGCAGGGTATTATTGGCCCTCAATGTCCAAGGACGTATCGCAGTTATAGATTCAATGCCCAAAATGTTACTTAGCCCCCGATGAGGTAGACTGCAAGTTTGCAACAATTGCTGGAGACTGGCGATGCTTGTACATGAACTTCTTGAAGAATAATATCCTCCCCATTGATAATAGAGATGCTAGAATGGTCAAACAAAAAGCAAAGAAATATGTATTACAAGGTGATGAATTATATTGAATCTCTTATCAAGGATAACCTCTCAAATGTATAGCACCACTTAAGACAGAAATAATCTTGAATGAACTCTACTATGGAGCTTCTAGTGAACATCAAGGTAGAAGGAAGATGTACTACCAACTCCTCGATAAAGGGTATTATTGGCCAAACATGGAAACCGATGCCTTCAATTTTGCAAAAAGGTATGTTCCATGTCAGCTTCATAGTAATGCTATCCATGCCCCAACAATAGAGCTTCATAGTCCAACAACTCCCTAGCCATTTCACCCTTAGGCATTTGACCTAATTGAGCCTATGCATCCACCATCTAAGGGATGTATATGGATATTAGTACGCACCGAATGTTTCACAAAGTGGGTAGAAGTTATCCCTTTGAAGAAGGTGATTGGAACTGTAGTAGCTACTTTCATAAAGGGAAATGTAATTTGTATATTTAGAATACCGAAGCACAAATTGATAGATAATGGGACACCATTCATCAATACACACATTCGGTAGCTACTGGAATCTTATAGCATTAACCACATTAAGTCCACGCCATATTACCTGAAAGGAAATAGTCAGGAGAAGCCATAAACAAAACATTGATTAAAGTCCTCAATTAAATGGTACGTGATAAGAAGAAAGAGTGGTACAATAAGCTACCCTTAACACTATAAGCCTATCAGACATCCAAAAGAACACCTACAAGAGTAACACCTTTCTCATTAGTATATGGAACAAAAGCTATAATGCTAGTTGAAGTCTTCGTACCATCAACATGGTTGGCTCTTAATGCTGAATCAAAGCTTGACACACTTCGTATGTTGGACTTAGAGGTGCTGGATGAGAGGCAAGATATGGCTAAGCAGAATCTAACTAATTATCTCTAGAGGCTCAACATCACCTACAATTGCCTAGTAAGAAAGCGCTCCTTTAAGCAAAGAGATGTTGTTCTTCGTACAACAGAGCACATAAGGAATGGTATCTTAGCTCCAAAATTTACACTGGAATGGGAAGGTTCTTTCATAGTGGAAGATGTCCACGACAGTGGATACTACAAGTTATGGAACCTTAGAACTAATGTGATTACTACTCCTATTAATTTTCAATACATCAAAAAATTCCACTTGTAATCTTTCTTTAAAACTTAATGAAAATCTCACAATCTCCCATATGCTGTTCCTATTCCCTTATTTTATTTACTCTTTTTTTTTTTTCTAATCACAAGATCAAAGTGATCTACAATAGGCTTGGTAGCCATAACACCTTAATGTAGACTCAAAGGTTGAAGCAACCTTTTCACAGTAACTATCGTTGCTTAAAAGGGACATATCCCTAAGCACGTAGCGAACATAATGCCTTTCTGTAACACCCAATTATGAGACCAAAGCAATCTTAACTATGTGGATTGAAGTAATCCTAATCTAAGCTTAGCAGCCATAATGCCTTAACACAAATCTTAGGGTTGAAGCAACCTCATCTATAAAAGGTTGAAGCAACCTTTTCACAATAGTTGCAATTACTTAAGTAAGAGGAGTTTCATCGCCTAAGCTTACAACAAGTGTATTGCCCTCTCTATACCATACAAATCATGAGATTGAAGTAATCTCGGCTATGATAGGTCAAAGAAATTCCATAGCAGGCTTAGCAGCCATAATGCCTTTAACATTCATCTTGTCAATCATCTTATCTATGCCAACATCAAGGGCTTTAGCCTCCTTTTCAAGTGCTATTACCTCATCCTTCAAAGTATTGATTTTTTGTTCAACCTTCACCCGATCCTGCAAAAGTAGAAAGCAATCCACTAACTTACAAGCCTTCTCTACTATAGGTGCTAGGCTCGGCACATGAAAAAACAATCGTTATGTACCTTCATATGCATCCACAATTGACATTAAGTCTACCTTGGACAAGTTTTTCCATGGCTGACTTACATGCATCACTGCCTCACCTAATATCTCTAAAATAGTATGACACAAACACAACTAAGTAAATGCTGAGTCCACCTAGAACTCCCCATCCAAAGTGTACAAGTGCTATAAGGGTGAAATAAGACATAATGCTACTTCAAACCTATGAAAAAGTGCCTTCTCATCTAACTCTAAATTGAGTAATGGTGTTGCATCCCTATCTTGACAAGACATGTCAGTAATTGGGGAGAAGGCTAATAAGTTGAAGTAACAAAAGGAGGAACATAGGAAGAAGCTATCACCTAACACGAAAAGCCTTCGACATAAGTAGACATATGCAGCAAAGCATTAACATGAGTTGGAATGCTTGTTTTCAGTTCTAGAACTTAAGCCTTAGTAATTACATTAGTGTCAGTCTCATTGACTAGGTTTATTTCCGCACTAGCCTTCTCTATCTCATAGTAATCCACTATGTCTTCTAAATTTGCATCATCATTTGCACAATTGCAAGCATCAGGAGTTCCATCATAATCAATTAACTCCTGGTCATCATCTTCTTCACCTTGAGTGATCAACTACAAGTGGTCCTGTATAGTATCTTAGTTAAAAATAAAATAAAATAACAATGTGTAAGATCAAAATGGAAAAGTCCTAAAGAAACAAATTCCTAGAGGAATAATCCTTACTTGCTAGATGCGCACTTTTTTCACGTCACTATGGTCAGGTGGCAATGATGAAGGGTTGGCTTGTTTAGATGAATATGGCTCTTCACCAACATGATTGGTGTTCTTTGTACTCTACGACCCTTTAGACTTAGTTAGTCTTGAAAGCTAAAGATAAAACTCGTCTCTATAAATGTTTACCTCTACAATTGGATCAACATTAGAAGCAAAAGTATAAGCCTCAAAACACTTCAACTAAGTGGCCTAGTATGATGACCAACTGGGAGAGACAACCCCATGACAATTGTAAGACAAAGTAAAATCGATCAACCTCAAGGTAAAGAGCCTTGATGTCTATGGGAGACATCCGCTGACAACAAGACTCAAATATATAACCAAAACTATCCCATGAGGAATGCCTTGGTCAAATCCAAATTACTGTACTACCCAGTGTGGAGAATATACTATGACACTCAGCTTAAGGAAGTTATGGCTTAAGCCCTTCACATCAAGCAATGAAGAAAGGCTACCTAGGACACTCCATTAGAGAAAACAAATCTTTGAGCATCGCAACAATTTATGATTTTTTAGGAAAATATAGCCGTTAATTTTCTCTACATACGGACAAAATGTGAACTCATTAGCAGAATGAATAAGATTGAATAGAAAGGATTCATAATGCCTCTCGACCTAAGCTTATGATCATAGCTAGACTGAGTTAGGCTTGGTATTCACATTGGGAGTTGTAAAATGACTCCTAAACCTCTCACAAAAGAAAAGCTCAAGGAAGACGATGTTCATATAGCATAGCATAGTGTAATGGCCCATAGATCGAGCAGAGGCATAGTGATATAAATCTAGGTGGCGGTATAAGGAACCTAAATAAAGGGGTGCTAAGGCAAAGCACTCAGCTTTAGACATATTGATCGCTAATGGAAACAGACGGGGGATAACCCCATCCGTAGGACCTCCTAGAAAAATGTATATGGATAGCCATAAAGTAATGAATGCTATAAGCTCATACCTATCAAAAAAACATATGTAATTAAACAAAGGTACTCTTTCACATGAGGTAAATATAGCCCTAAATAAATGAGCAGTCGATACTTACCCGGTTCTATGACAAGGGCATTGAAAAGTAGAACTACCAAAGAAGCACTCAATCCAAGAAGTAAATGTAGATCTTTTTAAAGGAGTCTTGCTTGACTTTATAGCTGCTAATAAAATTGAATGTGCATTTTGGTCAGTAGGAGAATTTAAAGTAGTTACAACATTCATCTTCCTAAAATTATGAAGTTTCAATAAGAAAAAGATGTCCTCCAAGGTTGGTGTAAATTCTCCCCATGAAGTTATGAATATATGAGTCCGCATGCTCCATTTAGCCATTATAGCTCACAAAATCTTCACATCTTCCATTTTTGTGAAATTGAAGCATAAAGTCATAGCGATGGCATCGAAAATCTTATCCTCGTGCAATAGGGGAGCATAGTGCTCATGTCTTGTAATATATTACACCCATGTGAACCATCCATCGAGTATTTGCTTTGATTAGGTGATCTGGGTATGAGGAAGAGGTAACTCTCTACTCTCGATTCTAAAATAAAGTACATATTTTCCCTTCACTAATAATTCGGGCTACAACTGTGCTTCTAGAGAGATGAACTTGAGGGAGCTATCAGTAAGTGTGGTTGAATACTTCTCCTGAGAGGTAGCTCAAATCTAGAAAGAGTCTCCTTTGATCAGATCATCAGTTTAGTTGTTGTGAAGAAATGGAACCTTCTGTATTCGACCTCCATTGTAGGCCAACAACTCTCTTTGACGAGTGAATTCAATAGGCTTAGGCCAGCTACTCTTGGACGTAGTTATAGCTGGTGAAATGGGAATTCAGGCTAACACTTAAAGCTCACTAGGGCCTGTTAAAGGTCAGGAATCTATGGTAAAACCTAGGGTTAACTGAAGGCTCAAATAAATAAGTGAGTCTTGGGAATCCAGACTAATACTTAAAGTTAGCTCGAGCTCGTATATGTAGTAAAGCCTAACCCTAAAATGAAACAATGCAGAGAGTAATCTTGCAAAAAATAAAAAATAAAAATAATACATATATATGTATGTATATAGTAAGGAAGACATCTACAATCATTGAAGAAGAGTTACTATGATCATGAAGTTTTTATGAAATCATACAAAGCACACTTATGAGATTATGATTTATAGGGATTCAATAAAATAATAATAATAATAAAGATAAGAAACATACTTGACAAAGTCCGCAGCCAAGATTGAGGTGATGTCCTTACCTATGCAAGATTTATCAAGTTTTTATTATCCGCGAAAATAAAGATGTAGAAAAAAAAAGATTTAAGGAAAATATAAATTAACTTGTTTACTATGGAATTCACTATTAGATCGAGTGCAGCTTGATAACTTAAGAGGATAAGTTGGTAGATTTTATGCTGTTGGTTGCTCCATGGAATGTGATTGGTAAAAAAAATTAAATAAATAAATAAATAAAAGAGGGGAATTTGGAATCTCACTGAATTAGAAAAAAGAGAGAGAGAGAGAGTAAAGAGTTGAAGACATGAGTTATATCAAGATTAAGTATTGGAACAAGAAACGAATTAAAGAAAAAAAAAAAAGGAAGTAGCCCATGAACATATATGAGACGTGGATGGAAAGAAAAAAAAGAGGTTGGAACCTTGCGATCGACTCCTATAATTTCTATTGTTAAAGAAAAAGGCTCCAATTGTTGGAGTTGAATTATGTGGAGTCCTCAAGTTAGAATAGGGAGTGTTGTCTACATTTGCTAAGAATGTTACAATTAACTAACCATGGCACGGATCAACAATAAAAAAAAAAATTTGAAAATTCATCATGTAATCACAAATTCAGGAATATGTGCTAAGGAATGCAAGTGATGGTTTCTTCCATATTTTATTAGCAAACAAAGGAAGAAAGAGTAGACGAGACTTTCAGACTTAGAAACAAAGACTTTAGTACTTCATATTTTTTTATTATTCCTTTTCCACTTAAAGATTTACACGTTAATGGAACATCAAGTTTCTCTTCCATTGCTTGCTAAAAGCAAGACCATGTTATAGCATCATTGTGGAATTAAATTATATATACATGATTGCTTAGAATAGGGAATAGAAGATGTAAAATTGCAAAAGGGAAAAAAAAAAAAAAAGAAGGAAGGAGAGATTAAACTTAGTATACTTAGCTAGGGAACGATGGTCGCTACTGAAGGAACCAAGATGCAACAATGGTTATTGACAAACGCAAGATTACACTGTCACAACTACATGAACAACTCTAAATATTTACCGTTGCATATCGAAAAGTCTGAAGAGAAAGTAGCCAAGATACCCCTGCTTGCCATCTTGATCATTTGCTATCACATGTTGTAGCTAAACGATTGGAAGTGGATGAATAAATTCAAACTTGAAATGAGGAAAGCTTAGACCAATTGCACCTATATTTATAGCCAACATGATTGGAGTTGTGAGGATAAGGTCTTAGAGATTCAATTGAGATTTGATGAATTTTAGTAGTTATGATGGTATCTTTTTTTTCAAGTGGAAATATTACCCACTGTTATGAAAAAGATTTGAAAATAATTAATATATATATATATATATATATAATATGTAGAGAGAGAGAGAGAGAGAGCGCAAATTGTATATGGGCCAAGGATTGATATTGGGTATGGTTGGCCCTTAAACTCGTACCTCTCCAATAGTGTATCAGCATACTTTAGAAAAATATATATATAAATACCGTAAAGTACTGTAGGGGCATTACCCCATTTACTTATATGAATGATATATATATATCACATGGCCAAATGGGATATTATTGAAGCTTTAGATTTCTATGAACACTTTAATGGCTTTATTTTTCTATCAATGTTTGTAAAATGAGGAAAAAATACTGAGAGAAGCTAACTATGTTAATTCTATGCATTGGGTGCGAATCAATGTTATGGGAATAATAAATTATTAGTGTGATACAAAATGATATCAAAGTATATGTTACATAGTAACAAAAAATGAATATTAGCATATCATGCTTAACTTGTTAGTAGAAACATTAATTCCATCGATACTGAAAGTGATCAAACAAGCGAAATTAGCATTCAATACATTTTAACAACAGTTGGAGAAACAACTTTTAGAAATACCTAAAATCCCCTTGATTATGTTCAAGAAACTTTTGGTCAGGGGACAAAATATGCGATTTATTACATTATTTAAAATGTGTGAAAATAAAATATAGAGTATTGGCTTAATAATGTCGATATATATAGATATAGAAATAAATATATATATATATATATAAGAAAATAAAATATGCTTTAGAATGCTATTTAACGTCTTAAAATATGCTATTTAAGTGGGGAGTAGAAAGTACTGGCATAATAATATATTAGCTAACACACTCATAATATGCATGCAAAGAGAAAATAAAGGGGTTTAATAGAATTTATAACGTATTAATAATAATAGAATCAAAATATATATACGATTGATTATTTTAGAAAATTTTAAAAAATTAACATAAATAGTTTAGAAAAGTGCATAATAAAAGTGAAAAAAAAAACCTACACTACAAATATTCTTAATTGATGCATTGTGTTGTATGTCCTTTCACTATATAGATAAGCCAAAGTTCAAAAAAGGAAAAAAAAAAAATAGAAGAGAGAGAGGTACCATAAGGAAATCATCAAAGTGAAGATAGTGAATAATGCTTTTTACTTTTGTTAAGTATATTAGAGAGTAGTTTATTTAATGATACATGTAGCTTTTGTTTATTGGATATTGGGATAGTTTAGATAGTTAATTAGATAGATGGAGACGCATATCAATAACAGCTAACTCTACTATTATAGATGATTGAGTTTTCTTTACTTTGCTATTCCATATTGTTACACAACATAACTAACAGTTCTTCTTCGACTGAGTACATTCATGGCTATTACTAGTAAATACATTAGTAATAATTTTACATGGTATAAAAGATTTAGGTATACATTCTAATCAATCTAATCGTGATTTAGTCATTATTAAGGATTGTTTTCTATTACACTAAAAAACATGAACAATGAAGGAAATGCATTTTTTGTCGCTCAAAATGATTCAATTTTGAATCCATTGCATATTTCTCCTTCAAATGGTCCTTCTATGGTGATAGGAAACATCATTTTTAATTAATCTAATTACCAAGCATGAAGTAGAGTGATTAAGATGGGTTTAAGAGTAAAGTTGAAGTTAGGGTTTATTGAAGGAAATATACCTAGGCTTGCTGATAATTCTCTTGATCTAATTAGGTGGATTAAGAATGATTATATGGTACGATGTTAGATATTGAATTCAATGACGAGCGAGATTTCATAGAGTTTCTTGTATGCTAAGCCGGTTAGTGATTTGTGCCAAGAATTAGTGAACAATATGGTCAAGGGAATGTGCCATTGATTTATCTACTTTAATATGAGATTTCTAATCTAAAACAAGGAAATCAATTAGTAGGATCATAATATAGCAAGCTCAAATGTTATTGGGATGAGCTACAAGCACTCAATGGTTGTTCTACATGTAAGTATAAAAGGATTGAATATTGTACTTATGCATTATTGGAGCAAATTGCAATGTTTGAATCTCAGGGTAGATTGTTACAATTTCTCATGGGTCTAAATGAAGGCTTTAAAGCCATGAGGAATTAGGTTTTATTGATGGAGCTATAGCCAATTGTCAAACGAGCATTCTACTTGGTGCAACAAGTAGAGAGGTAGAAGCTTATCACAAGATACGTCAACATTAATGTAGAGAGTTCGACCTATGTTGCTAATAGAGATATGAATTACTCATTCAATGATAAGAAGAAAGGGAAGAATTTCCAAAATAACAAACGGTTTTGTAAGTACTATAAAAGCAAAGGGCATGTAACGGAGAGTTGCTTTCAAATTCATGGTTATTCGGATTGGTATAAAGGAAGAAGACTTTCATGACAACTAGCTAGAATAACATCTAATGCGGAAACTCATGGGTATGATACTATCAAAACAGAAACTCCTTTTAATTCAATTGTGACTGAGAATGCAGGTGAAGGTTCTTCACGTATATAAATTGATCAATCTATGTTTGAAGATGTTTGTCAAAAGGTCATGAAAATGATGAAGGGAAAGCAGTTTATGGAGCATCTAGTATTACTGGCCAATGTAGTGTACAGTATAGGTAATGTGATTAATTTTAACTCAAATTCTAGCACTTTGAATAACAGTTTGAGTGTTTAGGTTGTTGATAGTGGTGTCGTGGATCAGATGATACCTTTCAAATCCTTACTTTTCAATATTGAGACTCTAAATGCTCTCGCACTTGTTTACTTGCTTGATGGGAATGTAAAACAAGTTTGCCTTCTTGACTTGATGAAAATCAATTTTAATCTAACTCTTCATAAAGCCCTATATTTGCCTAATTTCAACCATAACTTACTATCTATATACAAGATAGTATTAGACAACTCACTTATAGTAATTATTGATTCCATTCACTTACATTTATAGGACTAGAAAACTAAGAAGATAGTAGCTACTGACAAAGTGAATAATGGTCTTAATATTATGAAGCAAACAACAATTGACAAAAATCAGCAAGCTTATGTATAGTAAGCACTTATTTCTTCTTGTAATAAGGAAACTTCATTCCTTGTGTACCATGCACGTCCTGGTCATACATCTTTTTCGAAGTTGCAGCATATAGAACCTTATAAATACTTGAATGTTTCTCCATTTGTTTATGAAACTTGTCACAAATCCAAATTTTACTATTTGCCTTTTGATCACAATTCTTTTCATTCACCTACTTTGTTTCATCTATTACATATTGATATTTGGGGGCTATATCATGTTCCATCCATTTCAGGTGCATTGTATTTCCTTACTATTATAGGTGATTACTTACGTAGTACTTGGATATACATAATATACAATAAGTCTTAAGCTTCTAATATTCTTGCTAACTTTTTCAAAAATGTAACCAATCATTTTTCCAAAACACCTAAACTAATCCATAGTTCTTGTCCCATACTTGTCAATCTTTGATCCATGATCTTAGGATTGTGCACTAAAAATTTGTTATTTACACACCCTAACAAAATGGTAGAGTAGAGAGGAAACATTGGCATATCATAGACATTACAAGGGCTTTATGCATTGATACTAATTTGCCTAAGAGTGTTTGGGGTGATTGTGTTTTAATGGTCACCTATCTTATAAATAGGATGCCTCTGCCAAATTTGGGATGTAAGTCTTCGTATGAGGTATTATTTGGGCATAAGCCTTCATATGATCCTCTTCGGGTTATGAGATGTTTGTGTTTTGTTGCTTAACATCCTAAATCACTTGACAAGTTTAATCCTTAAGGTGTTAAGTGCACTTTTTTGGGATATACTAATGGGCAAAAGGCCTACAAAGTGTTTGCTTTAGACTTTAAGGAAATTCTCATTAGTAGAGACATTATCTTCTATGAGAACATTCTCCTATTCCACTTTTTACTAATTGCACTACTGATAGTGTATTTGTTTTTCCCACTGATAATTCAGTCAATCTTGTTTTAACTCATGTCCCTTTGTCATCTAATGTTGTCATCAATTCTAACCTCTTAAATATACACTCTAAGTCCTCTATTTGCATTTGTTCTTCTCAACTTGATACTAGTTTTGAATCCTCTACTACATTCCATTCTTCCTCTAGTATTACTATTAGGCATACACAAACTTCTCTTAATCTCCTTACTATTGTATGTAAGCAAGCTCGCAATCATAAGACTTTAAGTTGGTTATCTGATTTGTGTAGTCACTACATTGTACTACAGCACTTACTAGTTATTTTGGTTCAACTCATGTTCCTGCTACACATCATCCCCAACACACATACCCACAAACACTTTACCCTTATTTTAGATCACAACTTTTACTTCTTACCCACTAGACTTTGTCAAATCTATGGAACTAATGTTAACAACAAAAGAACCTTATTGTTATTCTTAAGTTGCTAAGATTGAGGAGTAGATTGAGGCTATGAATAGGGAGCTTGAAGCATTAGAATTAAACAACACTTAGGAACTCACCACTTTGCCTAAGGGTAAAAAAACCTATAGGTTCTAAGTGGGTTTATAAAGTGGAGTATAAGCTAGATAGCTTGATTGAAAAATATAAAGCTTGAGTAGTGGCCAAAGGGTATAATTAAGTGCAAGGTGTGGATTATCACAACACTTTTTCTCCTATAGCTAAGTTGGGAACAGTTAGGATTTTGCTTGCTATTGCTGCTGCTTAAAATTAGCCACCTTTCCAACTAGATATTAACAATATCTTTCTTCATGGTTACCTAGATGAGGATATTTACATGGAGCCTCCATAAGGATACACTAAGGCAACTCTTAGCTAAGTGTGCAAGTTGAAACGATCCTTATATGACCTAAAACAAGCATCTCGATAGTGGAATGTCGAAATCTCACAATTTCTTATTAAGAATGGTTTTCAACAGTCAAAGAGTGATTACTCTTTGTTTACTAGGCATTCAGCTAATGACTTTATAGTGCTTTTGTTGTATGTTGATGATCTATTGTTAATAGGGACCAATATTAATGCCATTTAACAGCTTAAGTTTGCCTTGCATAGTAAGTTCACTTTTAAAGATTAGGGTGAGGCTTGTTTTTTGTTAAGACTTAAACTGTATAGAACTACATAAGGGCTTTTAATCAACTAATGAAAATTTATTTTAGATACTTTGATGGATGTTGGAATGAATATCACCATCCTTTTGATGTTCCTTTGCTAATAGGACTTAATTTGTTTAAGGATGCAAGTGATTATCTTATCAAATCACAGTACCAAAGACTAATTAGCAAACTTCTTACTTATTAATGACATGACCAGACATTAACTATGCAGTATAACATTTATCCCAATTTCTATCTAATCTTCATGTTGCATATTTATATGCCACTCATCATGTTCTCAAATATTTGTAGGGCACTTTTGATCTCGGACTTTTTTATTCAGCTAACACTTCTCTTGATTTAGTAGCCTACTGTGACGTAAATTAAGGTTCTTCTTTTGTGGATTGTAGGTCCTTAATTAGGTATTATCTTCTTCTTGGAACTTCTCTTATTTCCTAGAAATCCAAGAAGCAACCTATAGTGAGTACTTCAATAACCGAGGCTAAGTACCATAGTATGAGTGCTACCATTAAAGAAATCTTGTGGGTCACTTGTATTCTTAAAGATTTGTGTGTTCCTCTTACTCATCCCGTTTCTCTTCTATGTGACAATAAATCAACCCTACAAATAGCTCAAAATTCCTGCCTTCACAATCACTTCAAGCACATTGAGGTTGATATTCAATTTCTCTGAGACCATATTGCTTTAAGGATGCTTTAACCATCTTATATTCCCTCTCATTCTCAAGTAGTCAATCTCTTTACTAAGTCTATTTCAGCTGCTAAGCTTTCTTAGTTTCTTAGCAAGTTATGCCTTAGATTGGCTCCAACTTAAGGGGGGGATGTTAAGTATATTAGAGAGTAGTTTATTTAATGACATACATAACTTTTGTTTATTGGGTATAAGGATAGTTTAGTTAGTTAGTTAGTTAGATAGATGGAGACACATATAAATAGCATCTAACTCTATTGTTACAGATGATTGAGTTTTCTGTACTTTGTTATTCCATTTTGTTACACAACATGACTAATAGTTCTTTTTTGATTGAGTGCATTCATGGCTATTACCAGTAGATACATCAGTAATAATTCCATAACTTTTACATTCTTTCATATAAATATAATACGTAAAATTGAAAAAAGCACTTATTATCATGAATTATTAAGCCAAAACTCCTTATTCTTCTCCCTATCCCTTAAACAACGTATTAAAGTATAATTTAAGACATAGATTTAAATATAGAAGATGTAACTAATACTAAGAATAAGTGGTATAGTGTAGGTAAGGCATGGGGTCTTACTCGTACAGGTTTCCAAATTTTGGAATTGAAGCCTACCTTGTATAGTCCTCATCTTAAAGCCTGTATATTGTAAAATCTACAAAGAAACATAAATTTTGACTTTCTTCTTATAAATTTCAAATTTATGAGATATAACAAAGTAATCTATACATAATATTATAAATTCTTCTAAGCAAAACCTATGAAATTCGTAAGAAAATTTAAGAGATTAAAAGAAGTTATTTTTTCCATCTTTATTATTTAAAGTTTATATAACTTATTACTTAAAAATGAGAAAGAACAAGGAGAAATAATAGAGCAAGTAAAGTTGAAGAAAAAAATAAGAAAGAATAAATAGAAAATGTATAGTAAGAGACAAGCATTAAGTTTAATCCTTCAAGGTTATTAACTTATGAGCTTTAGTACCTTTTTTTTTATTTTTATTAAAACATTTATCAAATGTAAAAAATGATATTATCATTTATTAATATTGTTTAATAATTTTTTATTAGGTGAAAATAGGGCATCTTAAAACTTGCACTCTTTATGCCTTAAAGTACACTAAGTTGAGTATAAGGTAGAAAGACCTCATTTTGTAACATACCTTATGAGAGCAGGATCCAAAAAATTTATATTTGAAACCTAATCTATGCTCCTTAATATTCACCAAGATTTATTAGATTAAGTAGGGTACCCTAGTTTTACCCACTTACCCTTAGATGATATAGTTGTTTTGTCATATGTTATTTAAGTGGTATAAATAAGAATATGTAGTATTGATTTAATAACATTGATATATAAATAATAAATATAAATAGATAAGAAAATAAAGTATACTTTCATGTGATATTTAGAGATGTAAAAATTAACTAGGAGTGTTGGATTAAAAATATAGATAGATTATAAAATAAAATATACTTTAACATGGTGTTTAAGGTCTTGAAATATACTTGAATTTATATGCTCTTTAAGGTCTTGAAATGTTGATTTAATAATATAGATATTGATAAATAATAAATATAAAGAGAGGACAAAGAGTATATGCTTTAACCTATTTAATGTCTCAATATGTGCTTTAATACATTATTTAAGAGGTGTGAAAATAAAATATAGAGTATTAGCTTAATAATGTAGATAAATATAGATATAAAGATAGGTAGATATGAGAAAACAAAATATGTTTTAAAATGCTATTTAACATCTTAAAATATGCTATTCAAGAGGGATATAGAAATAAGTAGGGAGTATTGGCTTTATAATATATTAGCTACATACCAGTAATGCGCTTGCAAGCAGTAAATAAAGTGGTTTACTAGAGAGTAAGAGAGAGAGAGAAGTTAAAAAATTAAGATAAATACATTAAAAATAATAATAATAATAATAATTTTATAACTTCATAATAATAACTAAATCAAAATATATATACAATCGATAATTTTAGAAAAGCTAAAAAAATTAAGATAAACTAACGGATAATGCACCCGTATTATTTGTGTAAAACATACAAAAAAAAATAGATTATAAAGTATAGTGAATTTTCCAAATAATAACAATGTTGAGTAATTAAAATAATACATTAATAAAAGAATAGTGTGTGACAGAAAGTAGTAACTATACAATTGGACGAAGTAGTTAAGAATTTTATGAGATGAGTTTAATTTCTTTTAATAACCAATGTGTTTATATGTTTAATGATTAAAGCTATATGATATAAAATTATTAGTTTAAGTAGTTAAAATAAAGTTTTTTCTTTAATATAATAGATAAATTAGAAAGTGTGTAATAAAAGGGGAAAAAAAAAGACAAACCTACACTAAAAATATGCTTCCTTGATGCATTTCATTGTATGTCCTTTTGCTTTATAAATAAACAAAGTTAGAGAGAGAGAAATAGAGAGAGCATAAAAAAATCATTAAAGTGAAGATAATGAATAATGCTTTCTATTTTTACATTCTTTCATGCAAATAGAATGCATAAAACTGAAAAGAAAACTTATTATAGTGGAATTATGCAAATATTTTTTCATGATACAAATTAAAAAGATAAGCCTACATTTCTATATCTATGGTGATAAAGATAATTAAATCGAGAAGGATGAAAAATATAAACAAATAGAAAATTATAATATATTAATAATCGAAATATATTTTTTAATAGAAGTACTTTATCTTTTCTTCATTCATGAATTTTGTCATTTAGATTTTAGCTTCTAAATATTTTTAAAATATTAAAGGAATAGTATTATCTAGGGTTCCATTAAGAAACATGAATTAAAAGAAAATATAATGGATATATAACTCTAGTTAATACATGACAATTTGCGTTTTGCTCTTGACAAATATTGAAGGATTTTTTTTTTTTCGCGTTGATGAAACTTGATGGTTTCAAGTTGTTATTTTGAAAATGGAATAGATAACTTTATTTAGTAAATATAAAAATGTTTGTATAGAATATAAAACCTATGCTTGCTTTTCACAATCAAAATCACATGATAAACCGTATAGAACATAATCTATTTAAAATTCTACAATTTTTTTTTTGGTGAAATTTTTTCAATGCAATTGCGTTGTTTAACAAAACTTAACTCCTAATATCATGTTTGGTAAGTGAAAATGGACTAAAATAGAATTATATATTATACCTTGAAGCAGTAGAGTTGTAACAATTCTATCATAAAAACCATCCTAAGATCTAAGCCAACCTTATTACTGCTATCGTAGACCTAATTTACATATGGTACCTATGACTAACCGACATTGAAGTAAATGATTTACAAAATAAAAATGTTATTTGCTTGCAAAAGTATGAAAAACACATACTAAGATTGATAAAACCGAAATAATATTTATATGATTTAGTAACCTAATCTTACTTATTACATAGTTTAATACAAAAAGATTGAAATATAAGAACCAAAACTTCAAAAGTGTAACTATTCATTAGTTTTATATCTTCATTCCTTAAGATCCAACAGTCGATAGTCTTAAAATAATTATATTGCTACTTCCTAGCTAGTACTTACAATAATATCTATAGGAACGTGAGCAACCAATCGCTTAGTAAGTCGAGACAAAGACATAAGACTATATATTAAGCACAAATAGGATTATGAAACAGTTTTTTAAATGTGATGCAATAAACAAATGCTATTGCATAATGTTATTTGATTCATTATGAAATTAGAAAAATTATATCTGCTCTAATCTGGGTTGAGAAGTTTTAGTGTGTATGTAATAACTTAAGATCAAACCTAAGCTTATGCAATAGAGATATCGCTCTTCTCGTAACTACCAAACCTAAGCTTATGTAATAGAGACATCGCTCCTTCCATAATTATCCTTCTAACCATTGCTTTCATCCTTATTGTAACTTTCTATCTTATTACTTAGTTCGACTAAGGATGAAGAAAGGATTATTATGCTACAATGTTATCCCTTTTGAAGGTGTTGGTATTTAATTAGAGAATCTTAAGCGTCTCCTAGTGGGTTACAATGCATATTTAGTTAAGATTATAAATTGTATATCATTAAGTCAAGTTTAAAGCAATTAATCAATATTACACAATACAAACAATTGTAAACTAGAACAACAAGCTAGCAGTATACAATTAAGTTTAGAAACATATACATATAAGCATACGTACAATCAAACTACCTACAAGCACTGTCAAGTATAATTTTAAGCCTCCAAGTATTATGAAATAGTAATCTGAAATACAGTTACATATTGATCCCAAACTTATCTAGACTTTCTACTTGCTCATTTAAGATATGACTCACAACAGACCCTTGTCAATAGTCCCTATAATGTAGATGTCATTTTAGTATTTATATAACTACTATATATATAAGCTTTATTCTTGAAACTCATATTACTATCTTTACTTTAGGGTTTTACTATACTTATTTATGTTTTAAGTCTCTTGTAATTATTCTCATTTTTAGCTAGGTTTTGATTTAGATTCTAATTTCGTCTTTTATTTAGCCTTTAAATCAGATTCTAATTTAGCTCCTAATTATATCTTATTCATAATTCTTAAAAACGCCTACCAATCTATTTTACAAAGTCTAACCATCTCTAACTTAGGTGAATGTAGTCTTTGATTTAGGTTTGGATCCATTCCTTAATGTACTATTACTAACCTTGTCTTTGATTCAAGTTTTGAATTAGCTTCTGATTTGCACATATTCTATATTTTCATATAATTTCTCCATAATTCAGTTCAAGATTATAATGTAAGTAAAATATATAGTCCAATACTACTCTAACCTAAACCAACTATACTCAATTTTATCATTTGAGCACTTCACATACATGTCACAAATATCAATACTATGCCTTTAATATACAAATCTAATACCCTCAATGCTACAAATTTGTTCTTCTAGTATTATACAACATCATAATATGTCATATTACTCACTAAACAAAATCTAGCTCAATTTCTTAGAAAACTATCAAGTATATTTAGAAAAATACTCATTTACTAGAATTTTCAAGGCCTAAATATTAGATAAAAATATGGAAAATAATTTTCTCAAAAATCTTTTCATGGTAATTTAATATACATCAGCGGTGTGTCACAAAAATTTGGAGCTGAAACAACATCAATAGGATTTTTGAAAACAAAAGCAAAATCAGCTCGGTTTTAGTGATCTATTAAGGGCGATATATTTTAGGTATTAGTTTAAGCAAAATAATATTTTTCCTAAAAACATGCTAAAATACAGTTTTCCATAATTTTTGGATAAAAATTAAAAATTACTATTTTAAAAAATTTTATGAAAATTGAACATGTTTTGGAACCTTACCAAAATTTGGTCTTCTAGCCACCCTACTATTGCTTGTCAATCATGGTATGGCCTTAGATGTCTAGTGGTGGTAGTTGTTCCCTCTCGAGTAGCCCCATAGCATCTTGCATCCTATTTAAGCTTATTTTGCACCATTTTTCCTTAATTTTCTATAAAATTCCTTCTCAACACTCTCCATCCTTTCTGTATTTTTCCTATATGCTAATGTATCTAAAATGAATTGTGAAAGGGGAATCCTGATTTTCTAATGAAGGGTGGTGTTGGTTTGCAAAATGGAAGTAGCTAAGTGCCCTTTTTCTTTTTACTTTAATTAACTTAGATGGCCTTATCTTAATTCTAACATGTCCTAAATCTACCACTTTAATGCCATGCCCCATTCCCCATCTATCCTACTACCAGCGAGTTCCTTTTAATTTTTAATAAATTTCCTTTAATTGTTCTAGTACATTTTAATGTATTTTGGGCGTTTTAGAATGTTTCGAGTATTTTTCTCTACATGTAAATTCATGTTCAATATAAATAAATACTCTTAACTATTATTCATGTTATTTTATGATTTTTAGTACATATATAATTTATCTTTAATAATTCGTTAATTTTCAAAACTTGTTTTATGTATTTACGATAAATAACAAGTAATATATATATATTTTATAAATGTAATATTTAATTATTTTATTATCTTATTTCCTTAAATCCAAACTCATGAGGTCACTTTTATTAGTATTCCTAACTTTATCGTAAAATTTGAGCTCAATCGATTAGCTTACACAATTGTCTTAAATTTTACAAGTAATTTTTTAATCGACCAATTTTAAGTTAATAGCCTATCTTGTGGGGTCTCAAATCAC
This sequence comes from Lumnitzera littorea, assembly GCA_024138015.1. Lineage (NCBI taxonomy): Eukaryota > Viridiplantae > Streptophyta > Magnoliopsida > Myrtales > Combretaceae > Lumnitzera > Lumnitzera littorea. Next base: position 71,688,233 of record JAMXBB010000004.1, read on the forward strand.
GATTCTAGGTTTTGTTCTCACTACTCATATTTGGAAATACATTTTGAAATTGGAATTGACGATTCTAGCTAAAAAGCCTTTTATTTTCACTTCATTAATTATAATTAATTGAAATTATTTTTCTTACCTTGAAATAAATTATAACATATAGTAATTGAGAGAACTTTCTATAAATAGTTTTATTTGAATATTTAATATCATTTCATTCCATGGCCATGTCTAAATATAGAAAATGATTTCTCATTCTGGTTCTTATTCCACTCCATTCCATCTTATTCCATTCTAAACCATTTCTTCATACCAAATGCTACATAAATTAAATGTTGAAAGTTATTATCTTTAAGATAGAATTTAATGAAAACCAATTAATAATTACAACAATATTAAGAATGAACTTTATAAAAGAAAAGCTGGAAAACCAAGTCACATTTGACTAATAAAAGAGGACATTTCCAAGAAAATAAGTTGTGAGTAAAATTAATGTAATGACTCTTTAATTACATTATGTCTAGTTAAAAGGATAAACTAGTTGCCTAAGTACCAATGATGTATGTGTAGAAAATATTTATACATATATAATAGCCATTCATATTGAAATATATATTAGTTACATAATGTCTCCACCAATCACAATTAAGCATATATTTATTAACATTGGTATTTAAAAGATATACAAATGCAATTCATGTTGCTAAAAAAACAAAAAAGAAGAAGAAGATAAATTTTTAGAAACTGGTACAATTTAGTAATCAATTACATTTTATGGTGAATGCTTGTAAAATAAGTAAATAGTTTCTCTTTTGTTAAAATTTTAAGAAACAAATAAATATATAGTGAATAAATAAAAGAACAGTTTAATTATTAATTACTTTTTATGGTTACAATTTGTAAAATAGTACATATGCTTTACTTTGCTAAAATTTAAAAAAAAAAAAGTTATTATAATTATAAAGAGTTGCATTCACAACCTAAAATGATAAAACTATATAACCAATCTCAAAAGTTGCTCAAAATGTCTATTTATACCTATTCAAAAATTGCAATTATATTATGTCACTATTACTATGAATATAAGATAAATTTTTTATATAAGCATGTTATTATAAAATTATAAACAATAAAATAATTAAAAAGGCTAAAGATACCAAATAGATTTGCCTTTAATAATATAGATGAAGCAATATTATATTTATAACATAATTTAAATTTTAAAAAGTTATGAAGTTCAAAACTTAAGTTCTAATTTATTAATATAGATAAATTGATAGATAATATAATGTATATAGATTAGGAAAAAGAAAAAGACATCAAATTAAGAAAAAAATAAAGAAATAACCAATGTTTTCAAATTAAAGCTTCTTTTTTGAATATTATATTGCATCCACCAACTTTAATTCAAACTACAAATTCATTTGATAACAAAGTGCAAACTAAAATTTTAAGACAAAATATGTTATACATATTATAGAAATTATTATTTAGAGAAAACAAAAGAAAAAAAAAGGAAGAAATGCTACTATAAATTTACTTTACTATGACAAGAGTAGGATGAAGTTTTCTAGTATTCACTTCCTAAAACCTATACTCTTCATTGAGAAATTACAAACTTTAGACTAAAAAATAAAATAACATTGAATACCAAAATACTAAATGGATTGATATACAAAATAAAGAAGTTTCAATTAAGAAAGAAACCCCAAATTACACATTATTAATCAATATAAGAGTATCATGAGGAATGGAGATAGGTGATAAATGGAAATAATGTCAAAGATATTAGAAATCACCACTATTTAGTCATTGTAATGAAATTGAAAATACCAAGGGTTGTTATATTCTACTCAATTAGGTAGGTATTATGAGTCACAATATAGGTTTTGAGAACAGATTTTTCCAAAGCTGCTTTCATATATTAGGGTATGAGATCTTTCTACCTTATACCATCTAGAACCTACATTAGAAGATAATGAAGGGTGCATATTCTAAGATACTTTGTATTTATCCTTTAAATAATTATTAAATAATAATATTATATTTTTTATTGATAGATGTTTTAGTAAAAAGAAAAAAGAGAAGCCCTCACCTATAAGTTAACAAAACTAAATGATTCGGCATAATGCGGTGTCTCTTACTTTATATTTTTCATTCTTCCCCCATATTCTTTCCCATTTATAGCAGTAAAATCATATAAACTTGATATGATGTAAGTAGGGAAAATTACTTTTTTAATTTCATAAATTTTGTTATAGGTCTGGCCTATGAAAAACTTGTAATGTTCTGTATATTACTTTTTTATAATATCTTATAAATTTCATATTTATAAAAAAGAAAGACAAAATTTATAGATTTTATAGAGTAGCTTATGTATGTGTTATAAGCTTTATAGGTTATAGATTTCAAAGTAATTCTAGAATGTTATAAGATTGATTTCAATTCTAAAATTTGAAAACCTATACTTTATAAAGTAGAATATAGATATGAATTTTTTCTATTCTATACTTACTCTTAATTTTTATTTATGAAATGGAAATCTATCATGCTATAATTATGTCCAGGAAGTCAAAGGTAGTTTTTTCAGCTTATATAGAAGAAAGTAGAAGCCAGAAAAGAGATCTACAAAAGCATGAGCCGCGTTGACATAGAAAAAGAAAATGTATGACAATTAAAGTAATTGACGGTCATTACCAGGATAAAATAATATTTAGACATGTGTATTATAGAACTAGAAATATTAAATTACATGCAATATTAATATGATAAAAGGATAATTTTGGGAAAATAGAAAGGGCAAAAGAACGTCGTTTTGCACTTTTATAATATATAGATAGGTAGATACATAAAGAGCAATAATAAAATTAGAAAGTATGCCATCAAAAATATTTTGACGATACAAAGATGGATTATTAATAACATGAATGTTTGAGTTATAATTAACACACACACATATATATATATATATATATTTCTGAACTGAGGTAAATTTTCATCCATGTAATAAAAGAAATCATCTAAAAGGAAACACGAAGTAAGTTTCCTTCATTTAACTATAATTTATAGCTGATATTCTTTCTTAACCTTCTCTGTAAGGCTGACAATTTAAATGTGATATAAATATGAATCTGAACAACAGTAAATGATATGCAAAAGAAATTCCAACATGACACGCTCGATAACAGATACAATTATGATGTAAAGAAATGATTTTCTGTTTAATTTTACGAATTTTGAGAGGGAGGATTTTAATTGGCCCTTGAGGCTAATTGCATCCCATCTATAATAATGGGCCGATAACGATAAATGGGCCTGAGCTCATAAAATTGTAAAATACAAGTCCAGCCCTACAATCTCAATTTGGGCGGTGAAGGGGTTGGCTCTGGTCAATTTCCTTGTATATCAAGTATTTAGGAAACCAGAACAAGTATCACAAATCACTCCCTCTTTTCTTTCTGTTTCTTCTCATTCCATATATTTTCGCCACAGGGAAAACACGTAAACACAAACACAATCGGACTCCCACAGAACTCCAAGAGAAATTGGAATCGGTTATTTATTTCTAGATTCCGAATCGGACAGAGAAGGAAAATTTGTTCCGGCCAATCTCTCTCCGCAGGTAAGTAATTGTCTTGCAAGGCAAATTGTTTTTTTCTTTTTTCTTTTTCTTTTTTTCTTTTTCTTTTCTTCTTCTGGCTATGTGCTGCCTTCATGTTTTATGGCATGAACAGAAATGAAAGTTTTAGGGTTTTAGCTATGTGTATTTGGATTTTAAACATACATGTAGATTACCGTTTTGTATTGTTTACTTGTTGAAAAGCAGATATTTCTTTAAGCGGTAGTCTTATCACTACAGGGATTGTAAATTGTCTTATTAGGTTTTGGTTAAAATTTGCAGCTTTTATCTCTTTTGCCTTTGATTTAATTATGTGATATTTATATTGAATTTGGGTTTCATTTGGTGTCTGTAGACACACTCCATGGATCATCATCGGAATAATACTCAAGTCCAAAGCCATCGAAGAAGAGGCAGTGGCCCTCATGTTACTGCCTCGGCTGCTAGGAGAGAGTGGGTGCCCAGAGTATCCTCCGCTGTGTCTTCAGCTAACCAGACAGAGAATACTCCTCCCCATCGTCAAGAAAATGATGTTGGTACCAGCTATAGAAATAATACTCAGAATGAGAGGACAAGGGGGAGATATTTCAATTCAGGAAGGAATCATGGTATGGTCCATAGAGGTAGTTCTGGTCATCAAAGTAATGTTGGGCAGTCTATGAATCAAAAAAGTGAGAAGGAGATAAAAAGGAGGAGTATGGGCGAGGTAGGGAAGATTTCAAAGGAGAAGGATCCAAACTTGCCTCAATTGGTTCATGAAATTGAGGAGAAGCTCATGAAGGGGACAATTGAGTGTATGATTTGTTGTGATATGGTGCGGAGGTCTGCTCCAGTGTGGTCTTGTTCAAGTTATTACTCGATATTTCATTTGAATTGTATAAAAAAATGGGCACGAGCGCCTACTTCGGTTGATTTGTCAACAGAGAAGAGTCAGGGTGTCAATTGGCGGTGTCCAGGGTGTCAGCATGTCCAGCTCACTTCATCAAAAGAGATTCACTATACGTGTTTTTGTGGAAAGAGGGTAGACCCTCCATCTGATTTGTATTTAACACCGCATTCATGTGGTGAACCTTGTGGAAAGCCATTGGAGAAGGATGCTGCAGGTGATGAAGCTTGTCCCCATGTTTGTGTCTTGCAATGTCATCCTGGTCCATGTCCTCCTTGCAAGGCATTTGCCCCACCTAGATGGTGCCCTTGTGGGAAGGAGATGATTACAACACGATGTGCTGATTGGAAATCTGTTTTAACTTGTGGTCGTGTTTGCAATAAGCTTCTTGAGTGTGGAAGGCACCATTGCAAGCGACTTTGCCATGTAGGTCCATGTGATCCTTGCCAAGCTTTATTTAATGCATCTTGTTTTTGCGAGAAGAGTGCAGATGTCCTCCTTTGTGGAGAAATTGCTGTAAAGGGAGAATTTGATATGGAAAAGGGTGTCTTTTCATGTAGCTCAATTTGTGGAAAGCAGCTTGCTTGTGGAAATCATTGTTGTAATGAAATTTGCCACCCGGGTCCTTGTGGGGAGTGCATTTTACTACCAGAAAAGATCAAGACTTGTCATTGTGGGAAAACGAGTTTGTTAGAAGAAAGGCAGAGTTGTTTAGATCCAATTTGCACTTGTTCACAAGTATGTGGTAAGATGCTTCCATGTCGTCTTCACCTCTGTAAAGAGAAGTGTCATGCTGGAGATTGTCCACCTTGTTTGTTGCTTGTTAATCAAAAGTGCCGATGTGGATTGACTTCTTGCAACATTGAATGTTACAAAACAAAAGAGGATATATTTACTTGTGATAAACCTTGTGGTCGGAAGAAAAATTGTGGGAGGCATCGATGCAGTGAACGTTGTTGCCCTTTATCAAAGTCTGACTCTGCACCTCTTGATGATTGGGATCCACATTTTTGCTCAATGAGCTGTGACAAAAAGCTTAGATGTGGGCAACATTCATGCTTGTCACTTTGTCATAGTGGGCATTGCCCTCCATGCCTTGAAACAATATTTTCTGACTTGACTTGTGCGTGTGGGAGAACTTCAATTCCTCCTCCATTGCCTTGCGGTACTCCTCCCCCTTCTTGCCAGCTTCCTTGTTCAGTTCCTCAACCTTGTGGTCATTCAGCTTCTCACAGTTGCCACTTTGGAGATTGTCCACCGTGTTCTGTTCCAGTAGCAAAGGAATGTGTTGGTGGTCATGTTGTTCTTCGGAACATACCCTGCGGGTCGAAAGATATTAGGTGTAACAAACCATGTGGAAAAACTAGGTGTTGTGGTTTGCATGCTTGTGGTAGGACTTGCCATCCACCACCTTGTGATGCTGACAATTCATCTGATTATGGTGTCAGGGCTTCTTGTGGACAGATATGTGGTGCACCAAGAAGGGACTGCAGGCACAGTTGTAAAGCAACTTGTCATCCTTCAACTCCATGTCCTGATACAAGATGTGAGTTTCCTGTCACAATTACTTGTTCTTGTGGACGAATAACAACTAATGTATCTTGTGATGTGGGTGGAGCAAACGGTAATTTCTCTAGTGATGCTCTTTTTGAAGTTTCTATTATTCAGAAGTTGCCAGCACCACTTCAGCCAGTGGAAAGTACTGTTAGAATTCCACTAGGACAGAGAAAACTTATGTGTGATAATGAGTGTGCTAAAGTAGAGCGTAAGCGTGTTCTTGCCGATGCTTTTGATATTAGTCCGCCTAATTTGGAGGCACTTCATTTTGGTGAGAACTTGGCTGTCACAGAGTCAGTTATGGATCTATTCAGACGTGATCCTAAGTGGGTTTTGTCTATTGAGGAGAGATGCAAATTCTTAGTTCTTGGCAAGAGTAGGGGAAGTGCTAGCTTGAAAGTCCATGTTTTCTGTCCGATGTTGAAGGAAAAAAGAGATGCGGTTAGGCTAATAGCTGAGAGGTGGAAGCTTACAGTTAATCCAGCAGGTTGGGAGCCAAAACGTTTTGTTGTGGTACATGTCACGTCAAAATCAAAGGCACCTGCACGTGTGCTAGGAGTCAAGGGTGCTATAACCTTGAATGCAATCCATCCATTGTCTTTTGACCCGTTGGTGGATATGGATCCTAGACTTGTTGTTTCATTCTTTGACTTGCCCAGGGAGTCGGATATAAGTGCTTTAGTCTTACGTTTTGGTGGTGAATGTGAGTTAGTTTGGTTGAACGACAAAAATGCATTGGCAGTATTTAGCGATCCTGCGCGAGCAGCAACTGCCATGAGGCGGTTGGATCATGGATCGGCTTACTATGGAGCAGTCGCTGTACATCAAAATGGAGGTGCCTCAGCATCATCACTAGTCACAAATGCATGGGGAGGGACAAGTGTGGCCAAGGATGGGGTAACGGTTTCGGGTCTTAAGGGTAATCCATGGAAGAAAGCAGTGGTACAAGAGCCTAGCTGGAGGGAAGAGTCATGGAGTCCTGAAGAGTGGCCTACGAAATCCCCAAGTTCCATTTTGCCTGGAAAAGAAGCTCCAATTTCTACTTCTACAAATCGTTGGAGTATCTTAGATTCAGATTCATCTACAAGTTCCTCCTCATCATGTTCAATCATTACAACTGGTGGTCTTGTAGGTAAATCTGCAGGTCATTCTAGAACTGCAAGGGAAACTAAAGTGGTTCCTTTTACTCAAGGAGGGGATTCTAGTGAAGGGGGTTTAAACGAAGTAGTTGATGATTGGGAGCAGGCTTACGATTAAGAATCATATGTGGAGGACGGCAATTTTTCTTCTATCAATTCACTCGTAACAACCGGGTGGCTGACTAAAATTTTCATATTGCTATCGTATTCAATATTCACTATGTATTAGCTCAAAAAAAAAAAAAAGAAAAAAGAAAAAAGAAAAGAAAATCACTATATAGATGAAGAAAGTTAATTTTTCTGAGGAACATATACTGTTACAATTGATTTTTTCAATCGAAATGTTTTATGTTGCTAGTAGTAAGTAGCAGCTTCTGTGGTACTTGATTCATCTAAATTGAAGTCTGCTTACTCATGATCCATTTATCAAAGTTGCTCAGAGCTCTCCTTGCGCCTGGTCTTTCAAAGCCTTGGGCTTGAGCCGAATGTGGGTATTCTAGTGGCCTTGCCACTCTTTATAAATGCGATTAAATAAAGAGCGGTTACGCCATCAACATACTTCCCTAAAGAATCCAAATATAGGATGATTATTTGAATTCGAACGAAAATCAGCCCATGTAATCAGGATTTAAGAGCTCGTTGATGTGTATGCAAGTGCAAGCATACTTAGAATTAAATGTAAGAATGGAATGCCCATGTAAATGTGAGATATTTACATCTTCAGTCTCATATATTACAAAAATGCATTTCATAAAAGAGATAACAACTAAGGTCCCACAGTGACACCACCATACCCCCACCCCCAAAAACCCCAATTCTCTCTGAAAAACTTTGCCGTGTGTCTATCTCAGGGCACGTGAGTCTGATTGGATCGAGCTGATGAATGTTTGAAATACAATTTTATATTCTTTCTAAGCCGTCCTTGTCAGTTGTAATCGTCAGTGGCACTGTTGATCCGGCAAATCATCTTTTTAACATTTATTTCTTATTCCATCGATGAAAACTTTGTGCCAAGGTCATTGTTGCATCAGCCAAACCTTTAACCCGACTGCATAAAAGACATCCTTATGTTTTTATTCTACAGCAGTTTACTTCTTTCTTATCTCTTTCTATTCCTCTATCTAGACCCCACTTTTATCTCTTAGTGTTCTCCGTTTTAGCTTTTCTCGTATCGAAACGTGGTGTAATATATAGTATCATTTCTCAAAGATGTTTCAAGTATATTTGTATTAGAACAACTTGCTGATATAGTAATCTTTCTCTTGATTAATGGATCCTCCGTTAGTTGTTGGTGGCGTTTCTCATCAAGTTCAGGTATGCTTTCAGTATGTACTAGGCCAGCTTGCACATTATGCTATGTCAAAGACATTGCTGATGGAATTAGACTTATGTTATTGGTATTGTGCTGGTGTCCTTCCTTCATTTTAGTTTTCAAGTGAAGCATAAAATTGCTTTTGGTTATTGTTTTTATGTGTTTTGTGTTACAAGTTCTCTCCTGCATGCTAAAAATTAAGATCTGCTTATATTCAATGAGAACTGTGGCTGTAAATCAGTGTATTCCGACAAGGAAAACATACACGATCCATTTATATGTTGTGGCCTTGAAGTTCCAAGATTTGAAGTCCGTTTAATTTATTCTACCTAGAATCAGAACTTGTTATTCCTAGTTACTTCATAGGTGATTACAATGATGACAAATATATTTTGTATATCTCTCGCCTTAAAGCTGCGTAAAATGAATATTCGCATGTTGTTGTTTGACATCCTTATTTTAGATCTGTTGCTGCAATCACATGGTTAATTTGGTTTGCATTTGTTCGCTGAGATTTTGGTCAATAAGATTGTGGATATGGACATTCTTTGTGTTCGACTGACTTATCGTACTTGCAATGCTGCAGAAAGAGACATGGAGGCATACCATCCTCCTGGCATTTCAAAGCCTTGGAATAGTTTATGGTCGTTTGACTACTGCTCCATTGTATGTTTTTGGATCAATTCACGAAGATGATTTCGTAACACTCGAAACACCATATGAATTTTTCTCCTTCATTTTCTGGACTTTGACTGTCATTTCCTTGCTAAAGTATGCCTTCATAGTTTTGAGGGCCGATAATGATGGGGAAGGTGATGTCCTTTCACCTTCAATTGAATAGAAGTCATGGTGTAAGCTTAAAAATGCCTGGCTGATATGGCCAGTGAATGCTTGCAGGAGGAACTTTTGCACTATACTCCTTGTTGTGCAGACATGCCAAAGTTGGTCTTCTTCCAAGTGAAAGAATTAGCAGTGAGGTTATGCACTTGTCTGGAAGCCCCTCAATATGTAAGAAGGAATCTAAGGCCCAAAGAGCTATCGAGAGGCATAGAAGTAGTCACTACCTTATGCTGTTCTTAGCCTTGTTTGGCTGTTGCATGATGATAAACGATGGAGTATTTACTCCAGCAATATCTGGTTGGTGGGTTTGTCAACTTTTTCATCTTTGTAAATGATTTTTATCTACTTGAACAATTTGCTTACTTGATGGGACTTCAGTGCTGTCTGCTTCAAAGGGAGTTGAACGATCCTTGTCAGAAATATTCAATTCATGTAAGAAACATATGCTATATTCAGAAAATCGTTAACTGGACTGTTGGAACAATATAATGGATGGAAATAATTTGATTCATCTCTTTTGATCAGCTTCTCTTTCAAATAAGACCAAGTACATCATAACAAAAGATTTGGATCGATGTAAGTTCTCTTCATTAACTTATATTATCACTGCTTATAACTCTTCTTTGTATAGTTTGCTATGAACTTTATTTTTTGGTATGTGTGCATATTTCTCTAAATATGCATATTATGCATTCTTTTTCTTTCCTTTGAGGTGTTCTCAACCAGCTTGGAAATTACATGTACTCCCAGTGGTCCATTTTGGATATTTTTAGTTGGGCCATTACATCCTCTGGTAGAAACTGATTTTATTGATGAGCGAGTGATTACAAATTCTAATTTGGGACATCATGGCCAGATCACTGATGCTCCCAAGGTCACAGAGGGATAAGCTCCTAATTCTAGTATCAAAGATGTAAAGAATGACTGAAAAAACCAATTCTTAGCAATCTAACTACAACTTATACTAACTAAAATTGCCACATAGCTTCACAGTAGGGCTGCCTAATACAAGGCTACAATTAATATGTAATACCTAACATAAGCATTAATATTCTCTTTTAAGTGATGTACCCAGGATTGACTTTATGACGGAAGCATAAATTCTCAACTTGAAAAGAACACGTATATACTTTCTTTCTGAGTATTCTAATACCAAGTGATCTTCAATCTAGGTTTTACCAGTTATCATGAAGTATGTATATATGTATGTATGTATATTTTTGCTACTGCTATAAGTAACGTGGTAATAAGCGGCTATTGGGTTTGCAATTGTGACCAGAGATAAAGAGTAGAAATGAGGGGTTGTTGAGAGAAATCAGATAGAGGAGCAAGTTTAAGTTCAACCTTTCTAGAGACAAGTTGAGAATCTTTCTTCTTAGTGAAGCAAAAAGGTAATCTAATTACTTTGAGCCCTAGAGCATGGAAATGCATTTCTTGTTGTGGGGCTACTCATGAAGTGGAAGCATTTTGCCATTTTTCTCTTTAGCATTTGCTAATATTTTGTGCATGCAACTTAAAGATTTGATGCTCAAAGTGAAATTTCGCTAGGCATTCTAGTTAGTATGTTCTGTGTTACGGTAAGAATAAATGAACTATGCACAACACAATGTCATTTTGAGTTGTCAGCAGCTGATGCTAGGTAAATTTTCATTCACCAAAATTATCTTTCTTTTACCCTTTCTGCACATGATAATCGTAGACATCAAGGGGCTATATTCCGTGTTGTTGTACAACAACATTCTAGCCTTATTCCCACTAGGTGGGATTGATATGGTGCCGTGGGGTTCTATATTAAAAAAAAAAAAAGGAAAGAAAAAGAAAAATATGCACATTAGCTTTTGCAAAAGATTGATTTGATTTTAATGAGACATTCAGATTGTTCATTGGCCTGTTCTTTTGAATGTTAAATTCTCCAGATGTGCCAGTGCCCACTGCATGTGCCATTCAGGTGGGCCTTTTCATGTTGCAGCACTATGGAACTCATAAAATTGGATATCTATTTGCTCCCATAATCACAGTCTGGCTCTTGTTTATTAGTGGAGTTGGTGTATATAACATTTTCCACTACAGTCCTAGGATCCTCTCTGCAATATCCCCAACTTACATGTTAAGATTCATCAAAAACATCGATAAACACAGTTGGAGGTCACTAGGAAGCATCCTTCTCTGTGTAGCAGGTTAGTAGTAGAATCGATGTGCTAATTATACTAGCATGTGTTCTTTAGGATTTCTTTTGAGCACTTGCTATGCTGTTTGAACAGGAACAGAAACGATGTTTGCAGATTTGGGTCACTTCTCAAAGAAATCCATCAAGGTTATTCATATGTTTAATCTTCCTATTCAACTGACAAACCAATCTTCTTTTGCAACTGACATGCTGATCGTCTTTTTGCAGCTCACATTCATCTGCACAGTTTTTCCAGCTCTTCTTTTGTCTTATGCAGGTCAAGCTGCATATATATCTGAAAACATGAGTATAAGCGACTTCAATCACATTAGTAGATCTATGCCAGGTCATTCTTCAGTGCTTTGTTTTTCAAATTTAGCTCTTTAATTTGCAGTATCTTTTAATTGAACTGTTTGTTTAAGGGGAATATGGTATATGCAGATCATACACGTCACGTCTTTGTAATTTTATCCCTCCTTGCCTCAGCCGTTGGAAGCCAAGCATCAATAACTGCCAGTTTCTCCATCATCAATCAGTGCTTAGCACTTGGTTGCTTCCCAAGAACAAAAGTAATACATACATCGGATAAGATACATGGGCAAGTTTATATTCCAGATGTCAACTGGGTGTTGATGATCCTGAGCCTTTCTGTCACAATCGGATTCCAGGATATTAATCGAATTGGATATGCAGCAGGTCTGCTATATGAATGCACAATGGACTTGTGATTTTATTCAGTTTTCACATATGCAGACATAATAAAGCTCAATGTGATCATAAATAATAATGCTCAAGGAGAAAAGGTGAAATAATAATCATGAGGAGAATTAAGAGGGACTATAAGAGAAGTTTTATATGAGATATTGCAATTCATAAGATGGTGTTTAGTAGTTTCTATCAATTGTTCTTTATTAGGAACGTAATTGCTCCCGATCCTAGTTGAATGAAATCGTAAAAGCTGATAATATGATTTAGCAGAATTGGCAGTCAAGAGATTGTTCCTAAGCGTGTAAAATCTCACAGGGTTTTGAACTTTTCAACAGGTATGGCTATCATATTTGGAATGCTGGTTACAACTTGTCTGATGTCACTTGTAATAGCTCTGTACTGGCAGAGGAGCCTATTTTTATCTGCCTGTTTTCTGATATTTTTTGGTTTCATTGAGGCTATGTATCTATCAGCATGCATGTGGAATTTTCACCGTGGAGCCTGGTATCTTGCTGTCCTTTCGGTGATTTTCTTGACAGTAATGCTTTCTTGGCATTATGGATCAATGAAGAAACATGAGTTTGATATGCAAAACAAAGTATCTACTGAATGGCTAACTGATCTTGGTCCAGGACTTGGAATTTCCAGGGTGCCAGGAATTGGTATCATTAACACTGATATAGTATCTGGAATTCCTGCATTTTTCTCACACTTCATCACAAACCTTCCAGCATTTCACCAAGTGCTGATATTTGTGTCCTTCAAATCTCTCCCACTGCCTCATGTAGCACCTGAGCAACGATATCTCATTGGCCGAGTAGGGCACAAAGAATACCGAATTTTCAGATGCATTGTGAGATATGGTTACTGTGACCATGTTAAAGACACTGATGAAATTGAAGAGCAGATAATTAGTTTGATTGGAGAGTTTATTTCCTTGGAGGAAAATGATTCTGAAGACCTCACTTCCCCTGAAGGAAGAATGATCATTGTGGGAGATGCCAATCTAGAAGGACACACTTTATTGCCAGTAACTTCTAGACAGTCTAGTGTTGAGCCCGCATGCTTGGCCACTAATAATACAGTCAAGTTACCTGATAATGGAGCTCAGAGAGGGAGTACTACCTCAGTTGGGAGAAAGAAGGTACGGTTTTCATTGCCTCCAGAAAGTCCTAAAATGCGACCATCTGTCAGGGAGGAGCTGCAAGAACTGGTTGATGCCAGGGAGCGTGGGACAGCATATTTCCTTGGTCAGCCACATTTAGTGGTGCGGAGTGGTTCAAACTTTTTAAAGAGATTTCTAATAAAGGTCTATGTTTTTCTTGATAAAAATTCTCGGGAGCCTCCCGTTGCATTAAATATCCCTCATGCTGCTCTTGTTGAGGTTGGTATGGTTTATACCGTATAGAAACTATATTTTGTATGCACCTTGTAACATAAATTTAACTTGACATACCTGTATGATCCCTATGATATTGATAAAGAATCTTGAATAAGTTATCCTGAAAGAGCATTCTTTCTTGAAGCAATGCAACAATATTTTTATTCAGCCAAAAAATTTTTAGTTGTGGAGATCTAGCAAGGAGGTCCTCCTGTTATTATTGTCAACACAGTAATAGTGAAACATATGATGATGTGATTGCTTGGGATAATTGAGTTAAAACTGGACGTACAAGTCACACATGCTTCCTTCTTGTATATTCACCATTGCAGAGGTAAAACTCTGTCAGAATGGCATTCTACTGCACAAGGATGGCCAGGAGGAGAGAGGGTATAGATGTTAACATTCACATGCATGTGTTCGTGAAGACATGTCTTGTAGACTAGATTACGATGATGAATTGCTGGTACGAGAAGGAACTTAGATGGGTATATAATTCTTTAATTATGAAGAGCTTTAAAAGTGACTAGAAGCTAGAAACTGAAACCAGCATGAAGAAATGATGCTTCAACTAAACCCGACTTGGCCTTTACCATCTTACTTCTAGATACATGAAATGATTTTCCATATGATTATCAAAAATGTGTATTACTAAAACTGTTGGCTGAGCATGCCTTGCTCTGCTGAAACTTAGAACGATCCTCTCATCACAGTAATGCTACTTGATCTTCTGAGAAGAGGAGTAACGGGAAAAGAAATAACTTAGTCACTATCGAAATTACTTTAAAGGTTGTGACATACTTTTGACTTGGATTTTTCATGCTGTTTTGCATAAGAGCGAATCCTTTCCTGACACATGCCCTTCTAAAAGACATGAATTCAAATTTGTTGATTGATGTTTGATTACTTCTTCACCCTTGTGCCAATTTGTTGTTTGTTTTAAATGTGTTTTTAAGAGATATTTCTTGATAGAGAGTTCCCCCAACGGATCTATCCCTGTAAACTCTCCGTAACTCACTGAATTGCATAGATGGGGTGATCATTAACTTTGTTCTCTTTTCAAAGCTTAATCAGAAAATCAGACAGACAGGTTTTACTACAAATGTAGCAATCTATTATTCCGTGTTATGGTAACCTCACTGTCGTACAGATGGAGATTGCACTTCTGTTTTTATGTTTCGTCTTCCTTGGAAAAACACAGTGTTGCCTTGCATTTACTAGTTGTGATTAGGTTTTGAATCTTTCAAAATCGTCATTTGGGTTCTAAAATGTTTTTGAAATGTAAGATGCAATCCATTTTGTTGATGTCGCATGCCACATCTTGCGTGAATAGCTTAATTAAACTAGGGACGTCTAGCATCGTGTGCCATGCTCAGAAAAAGGCAATGCCAACTGCTATCTTTATGTCTTCCATCACTGAACCGATTCAGACTGATTGACTCTTCTTTAGAAGTTAGGTCTTTGATCGATCTCTTGGATAGGTATCTTGTGTAACCCTTGACATGAACTACTTGCGTTCTTACCGTCTGGATCTCTAAATGGTAGAATCTGTCTTAATCTCATTCTATCGGATATGATGCTAGGTTGTCACTACCAAACCATATGAAGGCTTGTTTTGTTCCCCCTCGCCTTCTTTCCCTCTCTGTACTGGTGAATTTCATGTTTCCAGGAAATGTGGAAGCAGGATCCACATGACATGGAAGAAAGAATGTAAGCACTTATTCATGAAATGCGACCCGCATGCTGTAGCCAGAAAAATGAGGTTTCATGTTCATGAGCCCCTTGATGACTTGTGAAATTAACATTTTCGATTTTCATCTAAACACCTCGAATGGCCTTCACGACCAAGGTATTGAAGTGCTTGCTTTCACATGTACATGTTGGTTTGATACAACCTCGAGCTGTTGGCAAGAAGGCATATAGAATCGGCGAATTTCCATTCTCAAGTACCAGAGAAACAACTTTTTCAAATTGTGCACCCAAAATAAAAGGGACCATTAAATAATGATAAGAATATGAACTATAACATAAGAGTAAGAACCTTTTCTGGTTTTCGCATCTTAATTCTTTTGAGTATAATTCCATTGCCTAAAATAAATTATTTGTTAGATTGTTTGATCGGGTGTTTGCAAAAGCTACACGATTAAGCTTGTAATTGGCAAGGAGGATACAAAAATTAGTTAAAATAACCCCGTGATCTTCGATTTTGGGAATTGAGGAATAACCTTCCTACGTATAGAATTTTTCTTTTTTTCTTTTTTTTCTTTTTCCAATATGCAAGTCATCAAAATTGCTACTGGAACCTTACCTACATAAATTTGAAATTACTAAGTACCATACTTTAATAATTTTTTTCCCCAAATGTCAAATTAAATTTTTGTAAGTCAAATCCACTACCTAAATTCTCATCATTCAAAATTGTACTATTTTACCTTATCTTTTTGCAAAAAGGAAAAGGTGGTTAATAAATAAAAAATTTAATTTAATTATGACATTTAAAAATTCCAGTTTCAGGTATAGAATTTGATACGCCGAAATTCGGTTAAATGCAACATTATACTAACTCTAAATTTTAAATGTAAAATCCAAAAAAATTTCTTTAAAGTTTAGGTAGTTGCTCTGATACTTTTTTCTCCTTTTAGTCAGGTAAAAACCAATTAACATAATTCGATTTTATTGCATAACAAAAGGAGGCGCAGAACATGATGGCAAATATTTAATAAAAGTTAGAGCCAAGAGAGAGAATAAAGTGAAAATAGGCTCAACAAGGGAGTGCCTTTCTCTATTTTAAAGAAGTTATATGTCTGTTAACAAGATGAATAAAGAATATAATTATCAATAGGTTAGTCCACAACCTGTTTACCTTGCTCATAGTACGCTACAGATATTTTGCCTAATCACCTTATGTCGATCTGATGACCTATTTAAATGGCTTCCTTAATTGATCCATGACCATGTACTATAACCTACATTAAGCTATAAGTGTCCTACATCTAACATGCCTTACTTGGATCGGTTCAATTTAATTCCATTTGCATACACACGAGCGCATAAAATAACATTAACTGCGAACACAACAAGATCAAGTAGTTTGGAGGGCTTGAAGTGCTCCAATCGAGAATTAATCTCATCTTCATCTTCAATTGTCTATAATTATGTTGGCATTTAGATTAGTACTTATTTTAGAAACAAGGCGTTTTAACGATTATATTTGAGTTTGTTCAATTGATCCTTCACAAAAGTTTTGTTTGATACTTATGTAGTTTTATTCATCAAACCCAAAGTACAATTTGGTTAATCAAATCGAGTTAGAATGTTATAATCTCAGACCTAGATTGGTTTAGCCAACAATCATGCCCATGGTTTGGTTAAAGAATGACCATGGAAAATTTTCCTTTCAACCTATATTTGTCGGTCATCATCGATTATGTTAGCCAAAGAATATGATTTCCAGAATCCTAAGTTTAGTTGAATTTCAGTTTTTCTCATACTGCTTCCTTACTTATCATTTGATCCAATTATAGGTTTCTTCTTTTGTTGTTCCTTTCTAGCCATACTTTATACCTAGGTTTCTATGTAACCATCTAAAGTTGATTAAATTATCAAAGATACCTTTTCAAAATATTGTTTAGTTATGTAAAATTTACGAGACTAGGCCTGACAAAGTTCTTTACCTAATATTTGGTTTGTAATCTTAACTCGATTACTGGACCAAAGAAGAGTCTTTAAGATTGAATAAAATGCTCAAGATTTGCTCCATCTAAAATGTGGTACAAAAGTTTACTTTACTAGACAAATACATAAGTTTTTTTTTTTTTTTGAAATCTTGAAAATACTCTCTCATAAATAGCACAATCACCTTATTCCAAATAAGGAACAAAATTATTTTAGTTTATAAAATAAATACCTAATTTCTTAACTACTTGCAAATTTATGGTTTTTTTTTTATTTAATATTCGTGTAATTTGTTTAATTATGTGAATTCAATGTTTGCTGAAATTATACTTTTTAAATAATTTCAAATAATATAAAAATATAATTAAATATATATTAGAAAATATTGAGGATATAAATGTTAAAATATAATAACGAGTCTATGTACTTGTATATACTTAATAAGAAAACATTACAAAAAGTTGTGTTTAATATTGTGTAAACCAAATATAATAAAGCTGTACCGTCCTGTACTTTTTATATTTATACTGTTCAATTTTCCTTATCTTATTTAGTTTTGATAACTAAATATTACCTAAATTTTCAAAATACTAGCTAAGTAATACCCATTATTTGAGGTTAAAGCTTACTCTAATGCATCACCAAATACATCATTACTATCTCTATTTATTTATTCTAAATTGTATAACTCATAATCTTGATTATTACCTTCATTAACTTAGTTAAATCAACTTGATTCCATAATAATCTTTCTACTACTTGTTCATTCTATTAGACAAAGTAAATGGATCCTAAGTTAGAGAAATTATAAAAAGATGTACTAAACTCTTATCTAACTTCTAAATAACATGACTATATACCCTAACCTACATTAGGCTATAAGCATCCTATATTTAACTGAATCTAATTACTTCATTTTCAATTTTACAATCTACTTAAATATTTATCCTTATTGTTCCATGACTTCTCTACCATACCTTATAATAGTCATTGGTGTTTCTTGCAACATGTACAACTAGTCGAAACCCTTAGTTTAACATGTATCATTCAAACTTGCTCAACTTAATTCCATTTTCACACATACAAGCATATAAAATTAGTGGTAACCATAAATACAACTAATAAGTAGCTTAGAAGGCACTGATAGCTCATTTGAAGTGCTCTAACTAAGCATTGATCTCATCTCTAGATGTCTAAAATTATATTAACATTACAATAAGTACTTATCTCAAGCAAAAAGTTGTTTGGTTGACTATCTTGAAATTTGTTCAATTGAACCTTCACTTAGAAGGTTTCATTTTGATACTTGTGTAGTTTAATGGACCAAATTATGGTTTGTCTAACTAAACCAACATATGATGCTACAATCTTAGATTGGGTTAGTTTGGTCAAAGAATGACCATGGTCCTTTAACCATTATTTTCCAATTGAACTATGATTCGTTTAACCAAAGTCTAGTTTTCAAGAAATTTTATGTTCACTTGTAGCTTAAAATTTCTCATACGACTTCCTTACTTGTCATTTGATTCAGGCATAGGGTTTACTTTTGTTGTTTCTTTCCTATCATACATTATACCTAGGTTTCTAGGTAAACACGTAAGATTGATTAGATTATCAAATTTCACTTCTTAGATTTTTAAAATCTATTTAATCAATACCCATCAACTTGAGGTTAAATCTCACTTTAATCCATCATTTTGTTCATCGTGAGCATCTTTTTTTTTTTTTTTTAAATTTTAAGTTGTGTAACCTATAATCTTGATTTTTGTCTTCATTATCTTAGTTAACTTAATCCATTGATCATTAACTGTCAACCTCAATAGTGTTCCTATTCAAATCGATAAATAACAATTTATAAAGTTAGATAAGAATTCAACAACTATCATTCAAAAATTTATCTAATTTAGGATATATTTACTTTATTGAATAGATAAAAGTGGTAATAAAGAATTTATTACTTCGTAATTTGATAGGCATTATAACCTAATGCATCTTTTGTTGGGTAGGAGAAAAAATTAAACACAAGAAAAAGTAGTTTGTGCTGTACATCAAGAAGAGAAGAAACCAATAGATGCCTCTACAAAATTCAAAGAAACTTGAAGAAGATTCAAGTGAAGTGACCTCATTGGATTAACCTTAAAGGGAATTTGGATGAAGACTACATTTTCTAAAGAAGTTCATTATTATTAAATTTTATTTAAAGGCCGTTTTAAGGCATTATAATGAAGTCTTGTGAATGGTTTTAAGCCCCACAATCAAGTGTTTGGAAATTGATACATATTCAATTAAACTCAAATTTTATAACGAGGTTATGAATATTAATAAAAGTGATCTCATGAGTTTGAATTTAGGAAAAAAATAATAAAATATTATAATAGTAAGTTATATATAGATTATTCGTTATTTATCGAAAATGCGTAAAACGAGTATTGATAACTAATAAATTAATAGAGATAAATTATATGCATACTAAAAATTATAAAATAGCATAAATAATATTTAGGAGTATTTATTTGTACACTATATATGTATTTACATGTAGGTAAAAATACTTAAAATTCCTTAAAATACCTATTATATGCTAAAATAATACTAAATTAATTAAGAAAAATTAATAAATAATTTGAAAAATGTTGGAAAGTATAGAATTGTCTAGACATCAGGTGTGGCATGCTAGGAATTAAAGAGAGAAAACTAACAAATGGGAATTGGCTAAATATAAAGTAAAAAAGAACAAGAAAAATGACACTTGACCACAAATAATTCTAAGAAAATCCTTAAACACATCTATAAATTAAAAAACACTCTTCTATAATTCATTTTGATCACTTGGGAGTTTAGAAAAATTAGATAGAGATTAAGAAGAGAGGAGAGGGTATTCTTACAAAAAATTAACAAAATAGTGTGCAATTAAGGTATTAAAAGAGATCCTATATCTAACAACCACTTGGAGAGGGATAATCATCACTACCAGACAGCTGACCCATCGCTTAGAGCTACCGACACAATGGGAGCCACTGCTGGTGGCTAGAAGCCATTCAATCAAGTGAGTCAAAGTTTCTACCCGATTTTATCTAAATTATTAAAAATACCAAATTAATTACGAAAATTACGAAAATTGGTATTCTTGGGTATTTTTGTATGTAGATTTACTAACAAACATCTTGCATCTCTCTTGATAGTCATTTCACCTAGGAACTACGCATGCTATCTCCTTAGTTGAAATGCAACTAATCTAGTTTGGCTATGAGGGAATTCATTGGACGTATGTATATGTTGGTAGGGGGTGGTATGACATGCATGGGACGCGCAAGATTTTTTCTTTCTTTCTTTCTTTCTTTCTTTCTTTATTTATCCTAATTATGCAGTAACTAATTTAACATAATTATTTAATATCGTTTAGTATTTTACTTGACTATCTATTTCATGTTAGATTGTATAAGTTTGAGAAATTTTAGGGTTTTGAGTCTAATTAGGGTTTAATAAAATTTAAGGTTTCATATTTAGGGTTTTTTATGATTTGAGTTTGGGTTTAAGGTTCTTAGATCTTCACTTAGGGTTTTAGAGTTCACTTTTAGTTACTAATTTGAATTTTATCAATTCTAATTTAATTTTAAGTTTATCAAATCTAAGGAATATTAGCAAACACTTATGCTCGATTCTTAGTCTTAGTTGAAAAATTGATGGGTTTTACAAGTGTATAATTAATAAGTAGAAATTTTTTGCTAAGAGATGAATTTCATTTAATAAAAAAAAAAAAATACATCAATCAAACTAATTGATATAAGAGAACTTACAAATAAAGAATGAGGGTATGTCAACCCATCTGAATAAATGTGCACAACTCTTCAAGCATCAAAATGGCCCATATAAGGGATACTAGATTTTCTCCTAAGTGAACAAAACTTACCTAATTAGCAAGTGTGATAAATGCCACAAAAAGGATTGTATGATCCCCTACATAGAGATGACATAATCCCTTATAGAGGATGACAAAAAGAAAAAAAAAAAGAGAAGTACATCAAAAAGCCACTTATTTTAAAATCTATTGCTAAATTAATCTTAACCCGATTGCTACGATCTTCAAATGAATCAGATTTGTAGAAGTGGACTTATGTTAAGTAGAATCATAATGTCGATAGAACGATGATATTGAGATTGACCATATTGGATTAAGAATTTATTATTGTGAATGAAGTGAAAATGTTTAGAAAGAAGGGGTGGTTGTGTGGTCACCTTCCTACATACTAGGGCTTGTTAAGGAGTTGTGACAAAGAGATTAATAAGTAAAAAGTTTAAGTGTTGAATTTCAAAAACAATAAGAGTTTAGATAGTGAATGTGAAGTTGTTGCTTTAACTAAACTTAAAGTAACCTAATGAGTTTTTTCTTTTCTTTTCTTTTCTTTTTTTTTTTTTATCAAAGTAACTTAACGAGTTCGATTCGGTTCAAATGAGACTTGTTGATAAGAGACTTTAGACATAGGTTCTCTAGGCCCAGACTAACCTGTTTGGGTCATAGGCCAATATGTTTTAGCCCTTAGTTGACTTGTTTGAAGCTTTAGGAACTTATGATTGAGTACTTCTTCATTAACCTATCTCTCCTTCGTTTGGACTTCTCTATTGGAGTCTTAGATTGTCTACTCCCAGAGAGCGATTGACTTCTAGAAAAATGGATGCTTGGCTAAAGAACTTACTAAAGACGGGAACTTGGCATTGAGGTGAAGACTGACAATAGGAAAGGAAAGTCAACTACTCAAACCATACCCTTGATTTTTCAAGATTCGTCAACATTTGTGGATGCACATTTCTAATTTAGTGAGATACATTTTCCCTCTTCGAAAGATTCATTCTTATATGAGCTTTTGAAATATATCCATATCTGATGCGAACTCGGACCGAGGATAAATAAGGCCGGTCGTAGAGATGGGTTCAAGTTTTTCGAAAGCTTGAAAAGGATAATGGGGAAACTCGCAAAAGGACAAAAGATGAATGAAAATGTAGTGGAACTTCCGAGGACTCATGGTACAGCTCGATATGACGTACGAGTTGGTCCGATGAGATTACTCGCTACCTAGCTTTATTTAAGGGATAAGATAAAAGTGAAACAAGGGTAAACAATTAGTGCAAACAGTTTGGTTTGCAGTTCGTTTAGGAGAGCATGTCTTTTTGAAAAAGCATTTGTAACCACGTTGCTATTTCCTTGCTTGTATTTTATTACAAAATTAAATCTTTCAAGGAATTTGACCTACTTTACTTGTCACTTCGACAACTTCATCTAACTTCAACTATACCTCAAAGATTCATGGTTAGTATAAATGATAAATTCTCTAAGCAGTAGATAGTGTTGCTAGACTTGTAGTGCTCGGATTAGTGCCAAGAGTTCTTCATCATATACAGAGTAGTTTAGCTGAGATCTCCCAAGCTTTTCAATGTAGTAGGCAATTGATCAACCTTTTTACATTAGGACAGCGCCTATCTTAATGCTTAATGCGTTACATTCTAACTTAAATACTTTCGTAAAGATGGGTAAAACTAGTACAAGTGTAGAAGTCAATCTTTCCTTCACCTTGACAAAGCTTCTCTCTTCCTTTTCTCCCCATCTAAAGTCGGTGTTCTTCTTTGTCAACTTAGTAAGGGGTACGGCAAAAGTGTTGAAATTCCTTATGAATCTCCTGTAGAAGGAAGCCAATCCATGGAAACTTCTCACCTTAACACAAGTATCAAGAGTCGGCCAGTTAACGATGGCTTGGATCTTCTTGTTATCTACTCATAAACCTCCTCCACTTACTACATAGCCTAAGAATACCACTTCATCTTAGCAAAAACAACATTTCTTAAGATTGTCGAATAATCTCTCAATATGGAGGACACTCAACATGGTACGAAGATGCTCACAATGACTTAACATGTTAGCATTGTATACTAAGATGTCGTTAAAGTACACTACGACATACTTTCCTATTAGATTTCTTAGTACATGGTTCATTAGTCGCATGAAAATGCTCAGGGCATTTGACAAGCCAAATGGCATGATCATCCACTTATACAGTCCATGTTGAGTTTTGAACACGTTCTTCCACTCATCTCCCGACCTCATGCAAATTTGACGGTAGCCAGATTTCAAATCAATCTTACTAAAGACCTTAGCTCCACTCAATTCATTCAGTATGTCTTCTAACTTAGGGATAGGATACATGTATTTGATCATTATCTTATTCACGGCTCGACTGTCAATACACATCCACCAGGTACCATCTTTTTTTGATACTAGGAGCATTGGAACAACACAAGGGTTTAGACTCTCCTTTACATATTCTCTTGCCAGACTTGTAGTGCTTGGATTGGTGCCAAGAGTTCTTCGTCATATACAGAGTAGTTTAGCTGAGATCTCCCAAGCTTTTCAATGTAGTAGGCAATTGGTCAACCTTTTTACATTAGGATAACGCCTATCATAATGCTTAACGTGTTACATTCTAACTTAAATACTTTCCTAAAGATGGGTAAAACTAGTATAAGTGCAGAAGTCAATCTTTCCTTCACCTCGACAAAGCTTCTCTCTTCCTTTTCTCCCCATCTAAAGTCGGTGTTCTTCTTTGTCAGCTTAGTAAGGGGTATGACAAAAGTGTTGAAATTCCTTATGAATCTCCTATAGAAGGAAGCCAGTCCATGGAAACTTCTCACCTTAACACAAGTAGCAAGAGTCGGCCAGTTAACGATGGCTTGGATCTTCTTGTCATCTACTAATAAACCTCCTCCACTTATTACATAGCCTAAGAATACCACTTCGTCTTAGCAAAGACAACATTTCTTAAGATTGTCGAATAATCTCTCAATATGGAGGACATTCAACATGGTACGAAGATGCTTACAATGACTCGACATGTTAGCATTGTATACTAGGATGTCGTTAAAGTATACTACGACATACTTTCCCATTAGATTTCTTAGCACATGGTTCATTAGTCGGATGAAAGTGCTCAGGGCATTTGATAAGCCAAATGGCATGACCATCTACTTATACAATCCATGTCAAGTTTTGAATGCATTCTTCCACTCATCTCCCGAACTCATGCAAATTTGACGGTAGCCAGATTTCAAATCAATCTTACTAAAGACCTTAGCTTCACTCAATTCATTCAGTATGTCTTCTAACTTAGGGATAGGATACATGTATTTGATCGTTATCTTATTCACGGCTCGACTGTCAATACATATCCTCCAGGTACCATCTTTTTTCGATACTAAGAGCATTGGAACGACACAAGGGTCGAGACTCTCCCTTACATATTCTCTTTCCAGTAGCTCATTGACTTGTCATTGGAGCTCAAAAGCCTATTCAAGACTCATCCGATAAGCTGGCTTATGCGATAGGATAGCACTTGGTACTAAGTCAATGTAATGTTCAATGGCTCAGATAGGGGGTAACCCTTTGGGCAACTATTTTGGAAATTGATTGGCATAGTCATCTAGGAACTCTCTTATTTCTGGGGGTAGTTTACCCTGCTTCTTCAACTTTAATAGATGCCTAACCAACATGAGGGTTGGCATGTTGGCCTTAATAACCTCTCGAGGCTTGGCTCTACTCATCATCAGATTCTTCTTTGATCCTCAAGCAAGTTTTGGCTACAGTTTCTTAACTTCACTCAGCGATATCGGGTTCAACATAATCTTCCTGCCATCCTTCTCAAATACATATGTATTCCTGTATCCATCATGGATAACCCTTTTATCAAATAGCCATAGTCAGCTAAGCAATACATGTAAAGTACACATGGGCAACATGTCGTAGAGAATCTCGTTGGAGTAATTTCTGACAGTGATTGGCAATAATACTTACCGGGTGACATGTAGTACTCTCTTCTCACTTAGCCAATGCAACTTATACAACCTCGGGTATGCGATAGTCGGTAACTTTAACCTTGTGATCGGATCGGCTAATGTCATATTAGTGCAACTTTCACTATCCACAATTAGCGCATACACCTAATCATTCACCCTACAATTGATGTGAAACAAGTTCTCCCTTTGCTCCTCTTTGCATGAAGGTTTTAAGTTCATTACGCATCGGATAACCAAGATCAATTGATCCAAGTCCTTGGCAAATAAATCCTCTTCAATCAATTCATTCTCCTGAGAGACTTCTTTCTCGACAGTGTTCTCCTCCTTTGATTCCTCATTAGTACTTTCCACTTCTAGCTTCGGGATGTCTCCTTTGATGACCATAGTTCTTTAGTTCGGGCACTAAGCAACCATATGTTGAAAACCTTGGCACTTGATCTAACTCATCTTCCTATTAGATCTTTACCCTTTCTCATACATTCAGGTCAATACGTCACCTTCTGTTCGGCCCTTCTAGTCAATCTTAACATCCCTTTGTTTGTTCAGGTCGGCATTCGGCTGACTTCGGTAGTTTCCCTGAATAGGTTGGCTAGTCGGCGATCGGATTGGCATTCGGCTTCTTCTTTGCCTTTCCACTGACTGAGTAATTCGTATGGCTTCATCCATTGTGGTAAAACGTTGGAGTTCCATAATGTCTTGAATATCACTCCTCAATTTAGTAAGGAACCTAGAGACTGTTTATGCTAGTGGTTCCTCCACTTCATAGTGGATCATAAGCATTTGGAATTCTTAGACATACTTGTTAATAGTCCAACTTCCTTGTCTCTACTCTTGAAGTCGAGTAAAAGTGTCTTGCAGATAAGTATTCGGTACAAATCTCTTTTCGAGTATTTTCTTCATCTCAGGCCAAGTATTAATCTCTTTGTATCATTTTCATCTCTTCATAATTTAGAAATTCTTCCACCATATGGCAGCATATCCAAAGAACTCAACAGTAGCAATTCTTACTTTCTCGTAATCCTCATATTAGTAATAGTCAAAAACACGTTCCACCTTCTCCTCCCAATTCAAGTATTCATCCGCACTTTCAGACCCAATTTCAGCTTGGAATTTGAAGCTTCACATGGTCAAATGCTTAGGGTGCTCAAGTTTGTTCTTCCTCTTCATAGTATTCTTCTTCGTCCTCTTCTCCTAGATCTCCTAAGTCAATTCTTCTCCTCACTTGTCCACCTACTCCTCCACTTCGAAGTTGTCGAGCTAGGCTCTAACGTCTAATGATTCGGGTAACTTATGGGGTGTTAGGTGCAGCTTTAGCAGGTCGATAAGCCAATGCATGGATAGCTCAGGTTAAATCCATTAAGAGATTAGTTACATCATTAAGTTTATTGTTAGTACTTCTTGGAGTACCTTAAGATTGTCAGCCATGGTAGACTATACCACTGTTGTCATCTTCAACACCAATGTTAACACTTAGGTTCGTCATTCTTCCAAGTTTCAAACTCTTTGATTAGGTGTTATAGCTGACACTACTTCTCTAAACCACACAACATACTTCCTCTAAACTAGAAGTTTAATAACAAGCAAAACATAACAATTAAATGAACACAGTAACTTGCTTTGTTTCATACACGCAAAACAAAGTATAGGCAGAACTTCGAAACAAACTATTATGACTTAAATGAAACCTTTACTCTGATATTAAGATGATGTAAACTCGGACCAAGGATAGATAAGGCCAGTTGTAGGGATGGGTTTAAGCTTATTGAAAGCTTGAAAAGGGTGATGACGAAACTCGCGAAAGGACGAAAGATGAATGAAATAGTAAGCAAAACCCATGAATAGCTCTAAAGGATATCACGCACTAGTGGAAATTCAAGGACTCATGGCACAGCTTGATATGACTCATTAGTTGGTTTGGTCAGGTTACTCACCACCTAGCCTTGCTTAAGGGTTAGGATAAGAGTAAAACGAGGGTAAACAATTAGTGTTTAAGAGAGAAAAATATTCAGTGTATTACTGATCATTTCTGATTGTTTTGCGGTTATATGTATAAGGGGTA
This sequence comes from Lumnitzera littorea, assembly GCA_024138015.1. NCBI lineage: Eukaryota > Viridiplantae > Streptophyta > Magnoliopsida > Myrtales > Combretaceae > Lumnitzera > Lumnitzera littorea. The sequence continues at coordinate 71,715,403 of JAMXBB010000004.1, forward strand.
TTTATACTTGATAAGTTATGGCAACTTGCTTAAAAGGGAAAAGAAAAATAGGGTATTGTCCCAAAGAAGTAATGTACAAAGACTACAAAAGGGCAAAAACGAATATTCAAGATAAACAATAATCAATGCAGCAGATTCTATGCATGGTAAAGATGCATTGGTGAGGCCATTGGAGGTTGTATACAAAGGTATGAGCAGATTACTTATTTGAGTAGGGGTGATTAAGGATTAGTCTGAGGTCGCTCTCTTAGCCTCTTGACAAGAGTGATGCCAAGCAATGGGTCGGCTTGAATACGAGTGAGTAAGCGCGTGAGGTTTGGTTGTCCACTTGGCATTCTTCAATTCGGCACATAACTTCCAAGAAATGGACAATCATATAACTTAATGTATAGAGTTGATCAATAGTAAGGAGAAACTCAGCTTCGGCAAGAGTCGGTTGGAAAAGGAGGATGCCTCACCAATCCCTCTAGCCTTAGGGCTTGGTTACAGGTTAAAGGCCCAATAATCAGATTCCTATCACATATTTATACTACAAAATGAGGTAATATTAATTCGATATTTTCTATAATTAGAAAGATTATATGATAGCAATCAACCCTCTAGGCCAATCACGAGAAGCTGAGTTAGAGGACTCTAAAGACTCGCTTAGAGGATACCAGCTCTAAACCATAGTCGAGATAGGGATTCCTGCCTCAAGCTGGCTTTCTATTGACCTATTTGTCAGATCCTCACATGTGTCCAACATGCTCTTGCCTAACAGCACATTCTTAATCTAAAAGACAACCCAAGACTAGCTTAGCTGAGCTCCCTAACCAACCATTAGCGTCTAACTTTAATTTAGCCGACTTCCTTATTAGATTGATTGGCCCTCAACTTGATCGGCCCTTAACTTGATCTAGATCAAGTAGGCCCTTGACTGTAACACTTCTTTGTTTCCACTTACGTTGTATCATATTCCTAATGTCTAGCTACTAAGTGACACGTATCTTTTGATATGACATTTTAGAATAATCCTTTCTTTTTCCGTATTGAATATTTTTTGTCTCTTTTACCCCTTTTAGTATGTTTCTTGTAACCTTATTATAAGGGTACCCTTTTTTTTGTCTTTTCATACATGTATAGTAGCCCTAGTGAATGGGTATATAAGCCTCCATTTGTTTGTACATAGACAAATATCATTAATATCAGATTATTTAAGTATCCTTTGAGCAATCTTAATGTTTTCATTATTCTTCAACTCTTATATATTCTTTTTAGCAAGGAGTAGTGATGAGTGACCATTCAATTCGGATCGGTACGTCATATTCGGTGAATTGTAGGCCAAGTAGGATTAAGTGGTGTGTCATATCCATTTAGTAGCTGCTTAGGTTTTGCTAGCTCCTCTTCTATTTCTTTTCTTTTTTTATTTTTTATTTTTTGGGTTTGTTTCATTATGATGCCTCTTCATGTATCCGACCTTAGAGACGCATCAGCTTTGCTAGTATCAGAGTACAATTCTGAGAAAGAGTGTGTAAAGCTGCAGTGAAGTTTTGGCTCACTTTATTGTTAGTGGCTACTGTATTCCTCCCATAGCTACTATAGTGTGTTTGTGTGATAGGAAGTGTAGTTTCATTGTTACTTTATTCTTACTTTGTTTTTCATTACGAAAATAGGGCAAGTTTGTTTCTATTCTATTTGAGTGACTATCAGGTATTGAAGTTGTTAGCAAGTTGTTAATCCATTTGAGAAGTACTATACCATGTCAGATTCAAGTGTTTAAGGTGTCATTGGTGACTAGAGTAGTGGTGCTCAACCTGGTTGTGATCATAATGGTAGTAATACCCCATGGTCAGTTGATGATAAACTTGATAGACTCACAAACCTTGTCGAGAGTTTAGTTATTGCAATGCAAGTTAACGAGAAACAACCCCAAGGTGTACAACATCAAAACCCATAGGAAAATGCCTTTGAGAGACACTATGGCCAAGGCAATCGAATCAATCACCCAATTTGACCGTTACGAGCTGGAGGAGTAGTAGATCAAGCTGCTAGATGAAGACTGGAGTTAGAGGAGATTACAGAAGATGATGAGGAGCTAGATGTTGAAGAGTTTGGTGAAGAAGAAGAAGTTGAATATTATCGAGCATAGGGACGAGGATGCTGAGTCCCTTGAGGGCTAGACGAAGTAGAGGTGCGAATCTCGCCCTTCGGTGGAAGTGAAGATGCAGATGAATACTTAGAGTAGAAAGAGAAGGTCGAAAAAGTATTTGAATGTTATGGGTATGAAGATGCTATCAAGGTCCAACTTGTTGCATTGGAGTTTACTAGGTATGCCACCATGTGGTGGAAAAATTTGAATGTAGCTAGGATAAAGGATAGAAGATGAGGTGGTGGAACCTGGGATGAGATGAAAAGATTGTTACGAGATAGATTTATACTCGAGACTTACCTAGAAGATATGTTTGCAAAATTGTAAGAGCTACGTTAAGAAAGCCAATCTGTTGATGACTACGTAAGGGAGTTCAAAATGTTAATGATCCTAGTCGACATGGAAGAACTAGAAGCCCGTACAATATCGAGGTTCATTTATGGGCTCAAGTATGAGATTCATAATATTGTAGAAGTATAGAGGTTTTATACCTTAGAAGAGGTGATCAAGATCGTGCAGAAGGTTAAAAAGCAAAGGTGAAATGTTTTAGGCCGACTTGGGCAGATATTCTAGTGAGCCCCAATACCATGCTGACTTGTTCAAGTTGAAGCAAGGAGGCCATACCAAGCTGAGGAAAGGAGTGACAAACCTGATAACAATTGGGCAAGCCAGTAGGCCTAAGCTAGTTAGTCAGGCCAATCCAAGGTTAGTCTAACTCTGAGGACATATGAGAAAGGGTAGACCTTTGGACGAAAGACTAGCGAGGTGAAGTGCTTTAAATACTTAGTCTTTGGATACATGGTTGTTGAGTGTTTGAATCGATGTGTCATGGTGCTCTAAGGAGAGGTAGTGGATAGCACCAATCAGAGTAAGCTTGAGGAGGAGAAAGATGTTCAATAGGTAGAAGCCAAGGAGGAAGAGACCTATATCTATGCCGACCAGGGAGAAGTAATGACCCTTGTCCTAAGACGAGTATTGAGTTCCTTGCTGAACTCTAAGGAAGATTAGAGGGAGAATTTATTCTATACCAAGTGTACTGTCAAAGGCCAATTATGCACGATCATAGTGGATGGAGGAACTTGTACTAATATGGTTGCACAATCCTTTGTGTAGAGGTTGTGTCTACGGACCTCAAAGCATCCCTGACCTTATAAGCTGCATTGGCTTCATGATAAGGCTACTTTGCACGTGACTAAACAAGTGGCTGTACCATTTAGCATTAGGAATGTGTACGTGGACGAAGTGGTGTATGATGTCATTCCTATGGGAGCTTTACATTTGCTACTTAGACAACCTTAGTTGTTTGACTGACGTGTTACGTACGACGGGTATAAGAATAGGTATGCCTTTGTTAAGGATGGAAGGAAGATTATATTGTAGCCCTTGACCCCATCCTAAGTAAATGAAATCTACAATCAACTCACCCAAGCTAGTAAGAAGAAAGCCTTAGTTATGAGCTGAAGAGAGCTTCGATTTGCTAAGAAGGCTGATGAACCCATGTTCCTATTGTTAAGAGATTGTTAGAAATGAAAGAATTACAGGATTTTCCAAAAGAAATCTGAAGCTTGCTAAATGAGTTTTCCGACTTGTTTCTAGAAGAATTGCCTAGAGGACTGCCATCAGTTCGAGGCGTAGAGCATTATATTGATCTATAGCCAAATGATGCCCTACCGAACTGACTTACATACAGAATAAACCTAAAGTAGGCTGTTGAGATGAAAAGACAGGTGGACGAACTCATAGAGCGAGGATATGTAAGGGAAAGCATGAGCCCTTGTGTTGTACCAGCTCGAAAGATAATTCATGGTGTATGTACATCGATAACCAAGCAATCAACTAGATTATTATTAAGTACAAATATCTAATATCAAGGCTCGATGATATGTTGGATGAGCTTCAAGGCACTAAGATATTTTTAAAGATTGATCTGCGAAGTAGCTACTATCAAATTCATATAAGGCTAGGAGATGAGTGGAAGACTGCCTTTAAAACTAGGTATAGACTCTATGAATAGTTGGTTATACTGTTTGAACTTACTAATGTGTTGAGCACATTCATAAGGTTAATGAACCATGTGTTATGCCTTATGATCGGAAGGTGTGCGGCCATGTACTTTAATAACATACTAGTGTATAGTGCCTACCTAAATGACTATGTTCAACATCTTCGCAAAGTGTTTGACATTTTGCGAGTGGAGAAGTTGTATAAGAATATGAAGAAGTGTGCATTCTACCAGGATGAGTTGATATTTCTAAGGTTTGTCGTATCAGGGGAAGGAGTCTAAGCAGATGAGGAAAGGATCCGAGTTGTTTTACAATGGTCAAAGTTGAAGAATGTTACTGAGGTTTGAAGTTTTCATGGCCTAGCTTCTTTCTATAGGCGATTTATCAAAAATTTCAGTACAATAGCCGCCCTATTGACCGAGTTAATGAAGAAGAGAGAAGGATTCAGGTGGAACAACCAAGCTGAACAGAGCTTTAGGGAAATTAAAGAGAAGCTCACCTCGACACTTGTCCTATTGTTGCCATATTTTGACAAGCTCTTCGAATTAGAATGTGATGGATTGGGAGTAGGAATTGGCACTATCCTGATGAGGAGCGAGGACCCATCGCCTACCACAACGAGAAACATAGTGGTCCTATCCTGAATTATTCTGTGTATGAGAAGGAGTTGTATACCCTTTTCCAAGTCCTTACTATTTGGCAACACTATTTACTACCATGAGAGTTTATTATTTCTACATACCATGAGTCTCTAAGGCATCTTAGAAGTCAGAATAAGCTTTCGAAGAGGCAAGCTAAGTGATTAGAGTTTATGGAAGGGTTTTCATATGTCATTTGCCACAAGAAGGGAAGCACAAATGTGGTTGCTGATGCTCTGTTACAATGGCAAACTCTGCTGACTACTTTGTAGACAAAATTATTGAGATTCTCACTCATCACTAAGCAATATGCTAATGACCCTTACTTTGGTTCTGTTGTTGAACAATGTCGAGAAGGAATAGTTGTTGGAGTATATTATCTTAAGGATGGCTATCTATTTAAGGATTGTAGGCTATGTATTTTAAACTGCTCCACGCGTGAGCTATTAGTTAGGGGAGCTCACAACAATGGACTTTCAAGCCATTTTGGGGAGGTTAAGATAGCTAATCTATTGAAGGAGAACTTTTATTGGCTAAGTTTGGCTAAGGATGTCCATAAGGTAGTTGGTAATTGTGAAGTGTGTAAACATGCTAAGGGGAAGAGAGAACCCTATGGAGAGTACATGCTTCTACCGACACCAACCTTTCCTTGGGCTAACCTTAGCATTGACTTTGTCCTAGGGTTGCCCTAGACATCTAGAGGAAAAGATTATATTGTTGTTATAGTGGATCGCTTCAGTAAAATGGCCCTTCATTCTGTGCCATCGGATTAATGATGCTTTATATATTGCTAATTTGTTTTTGCAGGAGATTGTTTGATTACATGGGGCACCGAAGACTATTGTATTAGATCAGGACACAAAATTCTTGAGCTATTTTTGGAAGACTCTTTAGAGAAGGCTTAGGACTAAACTTATGTTTAGCTTTAGTAGCCACCCTCAAACTGATGGCCAGATTGAAATGGTAAACAAGATGTTGGGCAATTTGCTTACTGCTATTATGGGAAAGAATTTTAAGGATTAGAATTTGTGCCTACCAGTTGCAGAGTTCGCATACAATCGAATTGTCCATAGCACCATTGAGAAGACCCTATTTGAGGTTGTCTGTAGCCTCAAACCTACCATTCCCCTAGATATGATTGGTACCCCAATAGCTACTGAAGAAAGTTAATCTAGAGTGGACTGAGCCAAAGAATTACATGAGCTACACTAGTCTGTATTGTAACCAAGAAGATCATCAAGTTCAATTAGATATAGCAAGAAATTAGTAGCCGAGGTTGCTGAACTATTTCTTTCTACCTAAGAGACTTAGTATGGATACATCTCAACCGAGAATGATTTCCACAATTGAGATAGAATAAGTTATCTCCTCGAGTTGACGGTCTGTTCAATGTCCTGAAGAAAATCAATCGTAATGCTTACCAAATTGAGTTACCTCATGACTATGGTGTTTTTTCCACCTTCAATGTGTTTGATTTGATCCCTCACCAACTGGTAGGAGAAGACCCCATAAGCGCCCTAGAAGAAAGAATAGAGATCGCTCTAGATTTGAGGATAAATCCTTCCAACCCCTAGGTAGATGATAGGAATTAACCCTTCGATCCAATCATAAGAAGCCAAGCTAGAGGACTCCAAGGACTTGCTTGGAGGATACTAGCTCTAAGTTATAGCCGAGATAGGGATTCCTACCCTAAGCTGGCTTCCTACCAGCCTATTTTGTCAGATCGTTACATGTGTCCAACATGCTCTTGCCCAACAGTTCATTCCTAATCTAGAAGACAACCTAGGACTAGTCGAGCTGAGCTCCCCAACCGACCAGTAGCATTTGACTTTAATTCAGCTGACTTCCTTACCAAATTGACTGGCCCCCAACTTCATCTAGATTAGCTCGTCCCTTAACTGCAACACGTTCTTGTTTTTGCCTACCTTGTATCATATTCCTAATGTTCAGCCACCAAGTGACATGTGTCTATTGACACGACATTCCAGAATGATCTTTTCTTCTTTCGTACTAAATATTCTTTGTCTCTTTTACCCCTTTTAGTATGTTTCTTGTAACCTAATTATAAGGATACCATTTTTTTTTTTTTGTCTTTTCATACATGTATAGTAGCCCTAGTAAACAGGTATATAAGCCACCATTTGTTTGTACATAGACAGATATCATCAATATCAGATTATTCAAGTATACTTTGAGTAACCTTAGTGTTCTTATTATACTTCAACTCTTATCTATTCTCTTTAGTAAAGAGTAATGGTAAGTAACCCTTCAGTTCGAACTGATGTGTTGTATTCAGCAAATTATAGACCGAATAGAATTGAGTGGTGCATCATATCTATGCAGTAGCTACCTGGGTTTTGCTAACTCTTCTTCTATTTCTTTATTTTTTTTTGTTCATTTCGTTGTGATACCTCTCCATGTGTCCGATACTGGAGACACATCATTATATATTTATTATACTTATTTATTTTAATATATTTATTGAATTATTTAAATTCAAATCAAATATAAATAAATCAAATCAAATATAAATAAAATAATAAATAGAATAGAATAATAGAATTAGAAATTGAAAAGACACTTGCTTTCACTTGCCATCTTGCTATTTGTTTGTCTCCCATAAGTAATTGACTTAAATATCAAAGTGGTTACATTAGACAATACCCTATACCCCTAATTGCGCTTTGTTTTGCAAGCCTTACTTCATCCTTCTAAAGGACAACTTAATCCAAGAGTCTATCTGCCTGAGACTAAGCTTAATGGGATTGACCATGAGAGTAGATGAGCTAAGGTTAAATTTTGAATAGACAAGAACATAGCATGACCTATACAACTCAACTATTGAACCACAATCCAATCAACTTGATTGAATCCATTGGATCAAAATGCAATTATTTAAACTTTTTTCATTTGAATTTTTGAAATATGCTTGATTCTCAACATTAAATGTATTGCTATCTACTATAGCGTAGCATAAGAGTGAACAAACTAAGAGGTGGTAGTTAGGTTCATATAAGATATACCAAAAGAGACTTTTCCTTACTTAGTAATGTAAACCATTTTTCATTTACTATTCAATTGTAATAATGCATTAGTCAGGTGATTATTTTTTGTCTTACATCACCAATATCATAAGAGTAGCTTAGTTGCCTAGCTTTTTCGATTTAATGGTAGATCTAATTTTAACAAAATTGAAAATTATCCCTTTGATCTTATACATAAGGTATGAAGTTGCTAATAAATATCATACACAATCAAACTTATATTCATAAAATTATCTTATCATCACTTATAGGACATTGTGGCAAAGATTAATTGATCAAAGAGTAGGAGTGTGAACAAGAATATATGAGGTAGTTAATTTGATAAATAAAATTTTGATCGAGTATGATATTTAACAAAATCAATTTTTGAGTATAAAATTGAAAAAAAAAATACTAAAGTTAACTAGTGATTCAACCATCATCCTTATAAAATCACATATATAACTTAGAGCTTATAGGTCAGTATACATACATACATAAATATACATACACACATATGTATGATTTAGGTATAATCCATAACTTATTTATAGTATAAATCTGAAAATATTCATTGCCTACTTATTTATAATAAACATTGTATAATTATATTATTTTACTACATATATAGGTAATTAATTATCTACATAACTATATTAGATATAATTATGAAAATACATACATATACCAATGCATTCATATATGTATATATCTTAATTTATAGTATTTATTAGCATAAAACATCTAGCATGTAATGCTTAAATCTTGCATAAAAATGACAATATATCTTCTACAATATGCTTTTACTACTCAAATACTATAATGCTTTAAACTAAAATCAGTAAATAGTTAAGTCAACAAACATTAATGGGTTAATTTCAACTACTTGACCCAAAAGTTTCAAGTTTGTGTTGACAAGATATTCACAATTATGGCCTTATAAAATAGTATTACAATCTCTTACAGTCCATATGGGACACTTAACCATGGGGTCTCACAATCTCTCCCCCCCTCGACAACGTCTTCGTTGTGAGACCTCACAATTGAGCCTAGATCTTCTCTCATTTTTGGTGTATGATTCAAGCCACCCACTATCTATAGGTCATCCTAAAAGCATACAAAGAGTCATACGCTGGTGATACTCCTTACCTTCTTTAGACCTCTTCTCTAAATTGGAGCCAAACTCGAATCATCTACCTACTAGCAGGGAGTTCACTTTGATACCATTTGTAACTCCTTAAGCTAAAAGTAGTCAACAGTCAAGTCAACAAACATTAGTAAGCCCATGGTCAAGTGTCCCACATGAATTGTGGGAGATTGTAGTACTTGTTTATAAGGTTATACTTGTGAATACCTTGTCAACACAAGCTTGAAACTTTTGAGCCAAGTGGTTAAAATTGACTCATTAGTATTTGTTAGCTTTACTTTCATTACTTTTAGCCTGGAGCATTATAAATACATACACTTAACCATTGATAGAAGTAACATACATTTAACAATTCTATATTTTGGCAAATCATAAACAAATGAATTAATAATCACGCCCCCTGCAGGGCCCCTCCTCTACCCCCCCAACCCCAATAAAAAAGAGAAGAATAACAAGCATATGACATCTACAACTATATAATACATGTACGTATGTATGTATATATATGTATATGTATGCTACAAATGGATACTTATATCATTACAATGAAAAATGCACATTTTTTTAATCATATATCAAAAAGTAAAAAATGAAGGTCTTAGAAGTGATATATATAAATACACCTCATGAGCTCTTGTCTACGTCAAATCCTTTGGAGCCTAAGTCCTCATGCCTTCGATACGTAAGCACAATCTACACATTTAAAAGAAGACTAAGCAAGAAGAGCACGAAACAAAAGAAAGTCGATAGCTAGCTTAAGCTTAGCCAAAGATTCTCATCCCGAGATCTAGAGTCAAAGAGAAGATTTTGAAATTGTGATTCACTTTCCAAATTTAGCTTGCCTACTGTAATATCTTAAGATTTCGAGCTAGTTTAATAATTTTAAGATCTAAGCCCCTAAATTTAGAGCATCAGGCTATAATATTTGTTTTATTTCAAACTTTACAGTAAAGTTAGAAAAGTAAGACAAAGTAATTTAAGTAAAGTTAATTTCTCAAAATAAGTTATATAAAAATATTAATTTGAAAAAAACGGTAATTTATCAATAAAGCCAATAATCGTAAAATTCGATCTTTTAAATATAACGAGATATTAGAGATAAGTTAATCAATCTTTAAAAATAATAAATGATGTTGAACTATACATAATATACATGTATTACATATGAAATACATTATATGTATTAAATATATACATATAATAATAATAAATTATCAAAATTAGGTAAAATAATGGAAAATTAATAAAAAAATTGCATAGATGAGTTATCAAATGATGTGTCAAGCTGGTATTAATTGGAAATGGTGAGTCAACACTTGCTTGATGAGAAAATAATACATATCCTTTAAGAAAATGGAAAATTGACATGTGTCATACACATGTCCAAATTTTATTTGATTATGAAAATTTTAAAAAATATAAATAGGACCCAAATCCTCAAATTCAATATTTTGGAACTCTAAAAATAAAAGAAAATAATTTAGAAAAGTTAGAAAAAAAAATAAAATAAAAATAGAATAAGAAATAGGGTCGAAGTCGGAGTTGGGTTAAGACGGTTTGATAGTTTATCTACAACCTGACTTGGTGGGGCTTGGAGGTCCAACAGAGGGTGGTTAGAGAAGCTCTTTCGACATAGTGTGGCAGCCAGGTGGTGGTCGGAGGCGTCTGATTTAGGTGAACCAATTTTCTACCTGTAATTTGTTTAATTTGTTAAAAATATCAAATGGTATATATTAATTATGAAATTTGGTTTTCTAGATTAATTTAGGTGTAGATTGATGTAATAATTTTATTTTAATTAAATAATTAGTGCAAATATAGGTTCCTTAAGAAAATGCTCTATTTGGACGAAAATTGAATAAATTTTTATAAATATTAGACGATCTTGTTTAAAGCTTAATTTTTGTATGTAATGCAACTAATATATATATTTAATTTTGGGAACAAGAAGTTTCAAAATTAAGCATGTTTACTATTTTTTATAATTATTTTGAATAAAACTGCTAGTTTTATCGAATTATTGAAATAATTAGTTTTTAATGAAATTAATGAATGAGCCCTACATGTTTAGACTTCTGGATGTTTATGATTATATTTGGAATATTTAGTTTTTATCTCACACATAAATTTATTTATTTTCCTTAATTTTCCATAATTTCGAACTAAAACCCCTATTTTTGTAAAAATAAATAATAGTCAATTTAGTGTAATTGATGATCAATAATTAACCTACATATTTTTGTAAGTCTATAGAATTTTTCGTGAAATTAATCGAGCTCGTATACCATTTATTACATATTTTCTTAGTATAAGCTAATATATTAACTTAATATGTAATATAGTAACTAGCACTATTAGAATGTTTATTAAATCCGTATTAAATGAACACTTTGGGGTAAAATGAGTGTTGTTGGACAAGTTTGGAAAGTATAATTTTTAGGGTTTTTAGTTCAGTATTAAAGCTTACTCAAGTTAATTATGGAGTTAGGGTAGTGAACGGTCGATTGTAATACGAAAGGGTATTTTTGGGTTTTTGATAATATTGATCAATCTTGTTTCTTAATATATATTAATAGTACTCAAAATAATGATTGTGACGATATAAAGTTTGTTGAAATCAGATAGGAAATTAGTAAGATACAATCAAATGAAATTTAAAAACACGGAAATGAAAACTTATAATAGTTCAGGTTCGATCTATACTTAATTTGAAGATTGTGTTATATTTCATAGGTATGATAAGAAAGGAAGGACCACGTCACGAAGTATAAGATATTGTGCTATTGTTAAGCTTAGGTAAGTGGATTTAACCTATACATGGAGTAGATATATTACTACTCATAACATTGAGTGCTATTTGATGCTGTGTTGATTGAATATGTGAATATCTTAGGTAAATTGATATGCTAACATAGTAGATGTTGATGTGTTGATTTTGTATGGTAGTAACTGTATTCTAGTTTTCAACAGGTAATCTTGTGTGATGGTATATCCTATGCTACGCTGGAATGTGACACCTATCATGCTAATAAATACTAAGAGATCCTCACTCTTATGCACTATATTCTCCCTTCTACACTTCCTTACACCCAATACTGAGTTAAATATCAAATAACAAAATCACCTTTGATGCCCCCTCTTTAGCTTCTTGTGTTATTTATACAATTTACATCCAATCTCAACCACTTTACTAGAGTTGGCCATCAACAAAAACTTTTGATTTGGTTTTACATGGAAATCTTTTTTGGAACGTTACTCAAACCTCGTATTTCACAGTAGGAAAGAACGAATAATAAAAATATTTAGTTGAAATATACTAGAAAATCTGATAATAATTATGTCAGCCAACACGAATAGAGTGAAGTGTATGCTTATAAATTTAAAATAATATGTACTCGTTTAATTTATCCAAACGAAGAGTAAGACAACGCAAATCTCTAGCTGGGCCACCAATATGATCCTAGAGAAAAATATCTTGATAAATGACAAGGAACTCTCGGCCATTATTATGAAAGGTCAGGATTTTCATTTTCTTTTCTTTCTTTTTTTTTTTTTTCCAACGTGTAAGGTAGGCTAGAAAGAAAAATGCTTGAAATTTCTACTCAAGCTAATGCAAGTGGCAAAGATACATGGAACCCACTCGAAAAAACGATCATTCTCGAAAGATGAGCATGGAATTGTCCTTATTACACCTTTTAGGAAAAAAGTCCACAAAACCATATGGGGCTTTCCTTGTAATTGTCCCCGCCATCAGTTTTAAGAATGCACGCCACACATTACTGCTGATGGCTTGTGTACAATTATTGAGGTGTTTTACACGTTTTAGTCGTTTATAGTGCTACATTTTGTTAGTGCTTCAAGTTTCCATGCAGTACGTATGCCTTTTTTGTTTACAATTTTTTTTTTCTTTTTTTCATCTAAGGGGAGGGGAAATCTTTTCTGAAAAAGGAAAACAGAAATTCTTCCCGTGACTCCATTATTACTAGTTCTTCTCGCTAAGGCAAATGAGCTTTCTGGTGCACCAAAATAGGTATGTTTTTATCTGGATATTTTCCCGTTACGGTGTTAGCATGTCAGTTACCACTAACTAAAAAACATCAATTGCTCCTGAACTTGCTTTTTTTTTTTTGCCACATAGAATAAAAAATGAACAATTTGAGCTCTGAGATAAGAAAAAAATCAATCCTTATGAGTTGTGATGACCAACATGATCTAAGTGCCTCATACACAATATTGTTTACAACAAGGTACCTTCCGTTACGGAATATATAACAAATATATCCATAACAAATATTAAGACAATTGTATAAGTTAATTTTCTAAATGAGTGAATATGGTACAAATGGTGAATCAAATTGGGTCAAACCATTTTGATTTAAGGCCTTAAAAAGATGAATTGTAATATTGGTTTTAGAAAGGGGGTAAATTGTCTGCAATTGAAATACACTCACTCAAACCTGATGGTGCTGAAAGCACAAAACTTAAAATAAAAAGAAATTCAAAAATAGATTTTCTAGAGTGTAGAATAACTTCAACTATATAATACACCAATAACGCCTCAAAAGGGAGCTTCATAGTCTTACTCAAAATCTTTATATCATGTGTATATTCATAAGATAGAAATCGTTTTTCAAGTCAAACATTGCAAGGCACTAACTAATAAGTTTATAAGTGTGCTTATTCATTTTCCATGCATTTACTTAACTATATATATAATTTCTTATTGACAAAAGAAGGTTCACCAAGAAAACTATGTTTAACACAAAGATGAATATTATTAATTATTGTCTAAAATATATATCAGCTAAATAAAACTTATTTTCAAGTAAAGAATAGGCCCAAATTATTTAAAATAAAAATTTTACTGCGTCTTCTAAATATTGATTATATTCAATTAAATCTTCTTCGTTATTATCTTTTGTATTTTGAGACATTAGACGTTTAATTATGATCTAAAATATTTTCAACATTTAATAACAAAAAATATAATTCATGGAATCTTTCAAGAAATGTTATACAATCTATTAAATAATTATAAAAAAATTCTATATCCTGTTCGTTTTCACGAAAAGGATTATAATCTACAGATATATATTTTGCAAAATTTGATTTTATTAATGATCAAGAATATTGATTATACTGAAAGCAAGCCAAAGATGATTCTTATGAAAATGCTTTAGCCAAACTATAGTACTAAACAGATATTGTAGTGCTTTGGCTTCTTCTTCCCAGTTTTGTGGATTATATTGTTTAGACATCTATATAACAAAACATTTTATTAGTACCAATCACTATTAATTATATTAGTATAATACTACTTAAGAAATTTTATTGCACTATTCAGATAATTATAAATATGAATATCATTAATAATTTATGACATAAATATGCATGCAAAAATATAATTAGAACCATCACAGGTGGCAGTGCTAAGTCTAGTGGGGTTTTATGCAAATATAAGACCTCCAAAAGGCGGTAATACCGGCCGATTATGGGATTTTGATTTGTTGATAGACAGATAAAATCTCGTGGAATTACAACCAAATTGATTGGAGATTCCCCACACGAGATGTGAAGTAAAAGAAGAATTAATTAAACAGAAATTTTATTGATTGAAACTGATTTATACAAAATACAAGAGCATAAATGGATATTGAAAAAAATATTGAAATATTGAGAGGTAAAATTGTTCTACCTCAAAAATAGAGAGAAACAAATAATTATGCTTCAGGAAATATTTGAATGATTGTCAAAAATCAAAGAAGAAAGTGAGAGAGAAAAGAAGATAAGTTGTGTGGGAGAGAGAGAGAGAAGATGAGATGGGAGAGAGAGAATAGGAGAATTATATGAAGAAAGGATGGGAGAGTTGTGAGTTTGTATGTATGTGTTCGGATGATTTCCTTTGCTTCCAGAGGTTCCATTATATAATGGAAAGCACTGGATACTGTGGTAGTACTGTAGCAGACAAGATACTGTAGCAGACAAGGTACTGTAGAAACAATAGTATTGTGGCAGATAGGATACTATAGAAACAGTAGTATTGTGGTGGACAGGATACTGTAGAACAAGATACTGTAGAGATAGTAGTATTGTAGCAGACATGGTACTGAATAATTGAGATTGATAGTATTGTGCATTGTGGTACATGTGTAAAATACCGTATTTCTACTTTACAGTGTAAAAAGATACAATATTCATGGATCTCCTAAATCTATTCCATAGCAGTCATCTTTATTGGTATTTCCGCTGTGGTGAGATGAAAAATCCGAGTCTAAACTTGATTCTTGTGTTGATTCATTGATATTTGCCAATGCCCTTCCAGAATTTGTTTCATTTGTTCTGGAGAAGTTGCACTTGCGAGTGAAGAAATCAGAAATCCTCTATTATGATATTGTGGAGTTGCAATTCTAGATGGTGGATTCAAGGAATTAGTCTTGACCCAATTTAAAATTGAATCTTTTTCATACTTATTCCACATTTTGAAGTTGTCCCACCATTTGACTTTGTACATTCGGAGCAAATTGATTATATTTGATGTTCGATCTGGCTTGTAATCAAACTACCAAGCCATGACCTAAGATATTCTAATGTGAATAAAATATAACATCTCCTTTTGAAAATTTTTCTCATGAGATGTAGGATTGTAATTATTCATAAAAGTGTTGAATCCATCTCTAGCATTTTCATGAATAATTTCAGAGGTTGCACCAAATTGTTCCAACTAGTGTGTAAACTAGTTAGGAAGATTTAAAGAAGAACAATTATTAAAAAATATTAACCAAGCGTGTGATCTTTTTGGATTCATTTGATAAAACGCATTCCACCATGTTTGCTTATAATCATAATAATTATAAGTGGCTCGATGACTTGGTTGTACAGAAAATGGTTCTATATTATGTTTTATTGGGGTGCTCGGATGAGTCTACCATTCTTTTAAGCTGATTACTTTTAGTATTCTAGCTGTAGAATAGCTGATCATTCCTTCCTTTTCAAAATGTTTGAATTTTATTGATCCAGTTTCAATCAAGATTTTTTCATAAAATTGGATTGTCTTATAAGGATTATACGGTATATAGTAAAAGTCTTTCGTAAATATTTTTCTTACAAATTCAAAGGGATCCTTTTCTGATAAGTCTTCTTCTATAGAGAAAACATATCTAGAAATAGGTTTTATAAAAAATTTTGACCTTTGATTAGCAGGTATTGATCCAGAAGGTACTGGAGTTGATATTTCAGTAAGTTGAAAGTTCTGATTTTTCCTCTGACTTTCTATTGGTTGAGGAATTTCTGGTAACATTGGGACTTTATTTTCTGATTGTAAGACTATTGAGATTGCCTTAAGCAAACCAAGAGTTGGTTCCATATCAACCAATTTTGAAAGAACTTCATTAGATTGGATATTAGGGTTGATTGATTATTTGAAGACGTTGGTTTTGAGGTCCTAGAAGAGGATTCCTCTTTAATTGTTAATGGGGTATTAGATGATTTACATACATCTAACCTTGATTTGAGATTGGTTAATCCTGATTTGAGAGTTGAGAAGATTTTTTCTTTTCCTTTATCCTTCTCTTTTTTGGGAGGCATCTCTCTACAAAAATTCACGAGTAAGGAAATCAAGAAGAGAATTTGAAGATCCATTAATATGCTCTATTTCAAAATCAAATACAGAAAGAATGGATTGTCATCTAGCAAAAATTTGTTTTGATGTAATATTTTGTACATCTTTTAATAAAACATTTTTAGCCGCTTTACAATCAATTTGTAAAAGAAATTTATGATTTAACAAATCTCTTTGGAATTTAGAAATTCTTAAGATAATGGCTAAAATTTCTTTTTTGATTGTAAAATAATTAAATTGACAATTATTCCAATTTTTTGACACGAATTGAATAATATATTCCTTATTATTTTGTTTCTGCTTTAGAATTCCTCCAAACCCTAAATCAGAAGCATCAGTTTCTACTATTTTTGGTAGTAAGAGATTTGTAATGTGCAAACAAGGAATCTTTTTAATTCTTTGTTTGATCAATTTTATTATATTTGTATGTTCATTTGTCCATTGAGGTTGATTTTTCTTTAATCTTTGATATAATGGCTTACATATTATATTAAGATTTGGGAAAAAAATCAGCAACATAATTTAAACTTCTTAAAAATCTTTGGAGTTGATTTTTGTTTTTTATTTCATTAGGAAATTTTTTAGTAAATTCTATAGATCTCTGTATAGGAATTATTGTTTCATTGTGAATATTAAAACCTAAGAATCTAATTTTAGTCTGAAAGAGACTAATCTTTGTTAGTGAAACAACTAAACCATTATTTTTTATTACATTAATGAAGATTTTTATATGTTTAACGTGTTGATCTATATTGGATGAAAATATTAAAACATCGTCTATATATATTATTATGAAATTAGTATAATCATTAAAGATTTTATTCATTATCTTCTGAAATTCAGAAGGAGCATTTTTTAATCCAAATGGCATTACATTCCACTCGAATTGATCAAAAGGAACTATGAAGGCAGTTTTGTACCTATCACTTTCCTCGATCTGAATTTGACAAAATCTAGATTTCATATCAAAATTTGAAAATATTTTAGCATTATTTAACCTATTAAGTAAATCTTTTTTATTGGGTATTAGGTATCTTATCCATTTCAAAGCAGTATTAAGAGGTTTATAATTGATTACTAATTTTGGGACACCTCTTTCTATTTCTGCGTTTTTATTGACATAAAAAGTAGAACAGCTCCATGGAGATCTACTTTTTCTAATTAGTTTTTTATTAAGCAAGTCTTTTATTTCATTTTTACAATGATTTAAGACTTTATTATTCATTTGAGATGGTTTAGCTTTAGATGGAATTTTTTTTTTCATTAAAATTATTTTCATATGAAAGATTTACAATATGTGATTTTCGATTCCAAAATGCATTCAGAAGTGTAGAACCAATTGAATTTTTTATTTTTGATTCTAATTGAGAAATTCTTAACCTTAAATTTTCATTGCTAAGTTGATTTTCAAATTTTTTGAATTCAAGGTTATTTTTTAAATACATCAGATGGTTTTCTTTACACTATATTAAACAATTTAATTCATCATTCTTTAATTGATTTATATATTTGGTTTGTGGTTTTGTGATGAATTTGAATACAATTTCTTTTTTCAAATATTGTGTTTTAATTCCATCCTCGTCTACCATAAACGATTCAATTTGATTTATGAATGGAGTTCCTAAAATAACATTTTTATTTAAGTTTTTTACTAGTAAAAAAAAAGTTTTATAAGAAGCATTATCTTTTAATATTTCAGCATTAGATAATTTATATTTGATGCGTAGTTTATTATCTGATGCAGAACTTAGAGATTGGCTAGTTTTCTTAAAATATTTCGTCGGGATCAAGTCTTCTCTAATGCAATTTAAATCTGCACCAGTATCAAACAAAGTAAGTGTTTATACAACAAATTCATTATTAATTCTAATTGAGATATTAATTAACCATTTTCTTGTTGTTATTTGAACAAGATGCATTAAATAATCATCATTCCCATTTGTTGGTGAGATTTCTTTTTCTTCATTCGAAGTCTCAGATTCATTTTCTTGGATTATTTTTTGGTTTAATTCAAATAGTTCTTTTTGAAATTTTATTTGCATTAGTTTTAATTCTTTTATTTCTTGTTTTTAAATATTGATTTCATTTTGTAAATCACTAATTGTTATTAATTTCTTATTTTTTCTTTTACCTTACCTCTTTCAAGGATTTCATTCAGGTTATATAGTAATTTTGGCGTAAGAACTGTATTGGTTTTAAAGTTATTAATGTACTCAAAATTTTCCTTATCATTAGACATTTGATCAATTCTTTTAAGAATTGCTTCTTCATTATTTGTTAACATATTAATTTCGTCCTTTTTCCTCATCTAATGATGAAGTGGATTTCATATCATTAACTTAGATTCCATTGTCACAATTATTTTCTGATGAAGAGGATTCATTTTCACAAAATATTTGTAAGATATTTTCCATTGTTTGTTCATCTAAGTTTAATTCATTAAGTTTATTGTTTATCTTACAAAAATTTGCTGTGTGACCAATTTTTTTACATTTATAACACCTTAGTTGTTTATATGATTTCCTTTTATATTTTTTATTTTCAGGTTTCTTTTCATTTTCTAATCTTTTAAATGACCTTTTCTTAAAATTTCTTTGGGGTTTTTTATTTGTACATTGGGGACAATTTGAAGAAGTATAAGAGGATTTTTTATTATGTTTCAATTTCTTATTGACAAAAGAGGGATCATATTGAGCATAAAAATCACCAAGACTTTGGCGTTTTAAGCGTTGTTCATTTTTTAATTGTTTTTGTAATCTTATAGTATTACATAAATTGGTTCCAATTTTATTAATATATGATGCTAATTTTCCGTATGACAAATTATCATAAGGAATTTCACCATTGTTTTCTTCTCTTACTAACTTTCTAACTTGTTCATCTATTAATTTCGGTAAACCAGCTAAATTTTTTTTTTTTTCTAAAAAGGTTGATTGCAATCATTTCTAAGAAAGACTCTTTAAAAGAAAATATCTTTATATTGCCTAAATTCTACTAGGGATTTGCACTTCACATTAGATAATAGATTTTAAGTTTTATCCCTAATATGAGAAGGGTCTCCTATGAAATACTGACATATTGAAAATATCAAAGTATTGACCATATCTTGAATTGGTTTATTATTATCATCTAATATTCTCATATTATTTTCATCAATTTTGCATGAAGTGAGGATATTAATTCTTTGTTCCTCGGTGAGATAGTTATCTCACCGTCCTTTTAATTGTCCTGTGAAACTACAAATTAAAGGAAGTGCTACTTGGTAATCAATAACATTTGGAATAGTTTTATTAGTATTTGAGAACATTATCATTTGATTAAGAACATTGAGAATTTTCTGTTCTAAATATCCATTTATATTCCATTTATATATGGATCCTATAGAGTATTTATTTTGGTAGTTGTTATTTTTCTCTTCAATTAGTATATCAAAAGGTGTTGCCCTTTGATAATACAATTTTTGAGGTTCCTTCCAATTAATCTTATTAACTTCATCATTTGATTCATTAATATTATCTTTTAAAGAAATGTTAGACATTGTTTCATTTATTGATTCATTATCTATTTCATCTAAAGCATGAATTTTTTCTGAAAGTGTATCATCAATGACAATATCTTTCCTAATTAAGGTTGGAGTATCCATATTTAAAAAATTTATAAGTTTTCAAGAGAAAGTTTCTTCTTTTATTATTTTATTTTTCACTAGTCTTTTCTTATCTTCTAAGGCTTTTAAAAATTCATTAATGGGATTTTTGAGCATTTCAAAAGGTTTGAATAAAGGTGTATTTTTATTGGTTTTATTGTTTAAAGACTTTTTACTTATCTTACTGATTTCAATATTAATTGTATCTTCCATTTTATTTAATTGTTCTCCTATGGTGTGTAAATGCTGATTAGTATAATTATTTTGATTTATTATTTTCTTTATTCCTGAACCTTCTTCATCTATAGCATTTTTAAAAGGAGTAAGGGTTATTTCTATATTTTTGTGAACTATTTTTATATTACTTAGTGGCGGATGATATGATTATATAATCTATCCATCACTTAGTTTCCATTTAAAACATCCATTAATTACATTAATTTCTTTGGGTTTCAAATAATAATTTTCAAACCATTCAACACCAATTTCATTCATGAAATCATAATATTCATTTTTTATTTCCCTTTTTATATGGCTAAATGTTTCAAAGTATCATTTTCTAATTTTTTTTCATTTTTATGTGAATTGAATTCATTATTTAAAAGTAATTTATTTGGTTCGAAAGGTTTTTCTATGACATTTAATTCTAGATCACCTATTTCTAATAATGAAGGTTCCCCATATTCTGGTTCATTTGGTTGATAAACTGGTTAGGTTATACCAGACCTATTATGGACAATTCCTAAAAGGGATGGATTATCATGAATATTTGACTGTCTATCTTGCTGGTTATTAGATTGAGTAGGATATGGAGTGTAAATTATTGGTGGAGGATTTGAAAGGTCTACTGATCTTCTTGAAGAAGATAACATAGATTTTATTTCCAAGGGTCTATTTGGTTAATAAAAAGATTTTCTATTGAATTGAATGGTAACTTTACCATCTGGGTATTGGATCACATTTGACAGTTCAGTATTGTCTATTGGTCGTTTAGGAAGTGAGTTTTTTACTTCCCAATGCTTAGGTAAATTGACTTGGAACCATTGGATCATTTTTGGGACAGATACATTGGCTTTGGTTAAGTCTGTCTGAATAAGTAGAGTTTGGTCTCTCTTATTTATTTTATATGCCTTAGAACCAAAAGTAGTCTTCATTAATTTGAAATATATTCTATATATTACAACCATTGGTATTGATCCTTCTATCATTCTGTAATTATGTGTTTTAATTTGGAGGACTAATGAACTCATTATTGTCTTATCTTTAAGAGTAAGGGTAATATTTAGGTGACATTCAAATTGAACTGGTCCACTACTAAGACTGGTTTCAATAGTGGCATGTATTGATCTTTTATATATTAATTCCCTAGCATATCTGAGAACCATGAAGACAGAGGTATCTAGACCTAATTTAGTAAGAGGTTTTGCTCCTACTTGGACTAAGCCTAAATGCATATAATTCCAATCTTTTGCATATTTTTTTATTGATTTTATATTTAAAAGTTTTATTGTTATTAGGTCATCAGAAACTGGAATGTCCTTTTTTTCTGTGGCTATAACATTATCATTTTTCCTAAAGATTTTCCATTTGCCTATTTGATATATTTGATCATAAGAGGTTTTTGGTATCAAAGCCAGTAGGGAGTATATAGGTATTTTAAGAAGTTTATATTTTCTTAGTGAGACAATTGTCTTTGTGATAATCTAAATCTTATATTTTCTAAATCACTTGAGACGAATCTTTTGTGGAGAATCTTAATATGGTGATAAGCTTACTGAGGCCTAGCGTAAATCCCGCTTTTGTTAAGGGTTGCAAAAAAGTCATAAATTGGAAATCACAATATTAGATTAAATTTAGTCTTGTGATCTAGATTTATAAGATTAAGATAAGTTAGTCTCTTTTGAAAATATGAATTTACTTAGAAGATCTATGTCCTCTTCTAGCTTTGCTCCTACTGAGCAGTCAGAAGAATCCATGTTAAACAATAAAGATGAAATACATATAAAAGATTTTGACAAAGCAATAGACAAATGGATATATATATGTCATGACCCTAACGGGGGCCTAGTAGGATTGCCTAAAATTTTCACATCATGTGTATACCCATGATTTGAAAATCATCTTGCAAGTTAGAGATTGCAAGATTCTAAATAATTAGTCACTAAAGTTTTTATTTATTTATCTAATTAGCTAACGACTACATATATGTAACTATAGATATCCGATAAGCCATAGTCCAATAGAACCGCAGAGAATCGGTATCCCCTACCAAATAATAAGATTGGATAGTAAAGTTCTAAAACTCAAACTTACTAAAGTCACAAAATTTAAATGTAGTATTAATAACTATATACAAATGAACCATATAGTCTGTCCTCAAAATCTAACTTCTATGCATCTCGACGTTGGCACTTAACCCACGGTTCTTAACCCATGCCCGATCATCTAGCAACCTACAAAAGAAAACTATTGGGGAGTAAGCTATAGGAGCTTAGTGAGTTAACCCTCGTACTATACCAACAAACAAGTTATCAAATAATTTATTAATAAACATATGAATGCATGAACAAGTAGTATGCCAAACAATATATATGCAGTTGACCGGTACTGCATATAACCTCGGAATTTAACGCCCTCCGAAGTAAGGTTGGAGATACATCGGCACAAATCACAACCAGGCTCTAGCACTTGGGTTTTTACCCTCATATCATTATATAGGAATTCCCTGTTTCATAGAACATGTTTCTACTTCCATTAGTCAATAGTATACAAATAACCAGGTCTAGCGGTGAACGGGCTCACGTAGTCTATGCTCACACCCTACAACGATGGTCTCTAGACGCGACCCCCAGCCACCCACTATTAGCATCTCCGGCGCCAATAAAACCCGCGAGCCAAGGGTAGGGTCTTGTTGTACTAATGCTTCTGCATTGTACTAATCAAATCATGTGGGAATCCATGCCTCCGAGGCCCCTCATTATCAACCGCGTGAGGTGACGGCCGGAACATTATATACAATGCTCGTGATCTATGCATGATCCGTTTAATTTTTGCTTGGTTGAATATGATTAAGTCAATTTATGAGGTGGTCAAACATTATCAACAAATCATCCAAATAATGTAACAACTAATTATATAATCACATTTAACAGTATTTTGTACAGTAATCAATCAATAGCAGTCATATGCATAACCCGAACCCCATGCATCAAGTTATTAATCTTTAATTCATGTGCACTAACTACAAGCACAAAATAAGTATAGAGTCATCGGGAGTACTCACTTGGTCATAAATGATGTCAGGGATTATATTAGTCCAAGAGTAAGTCGGTCTCGATCTTAGGATTACCTAACATTAGGGAAATATGGAAAGTAATAAGTTTGGGAATAACTAATCTAGTATGCTAAATCGTACTATTTACTTAAATCGATTATTGACTTACGTGCAATCATCGATTCGAGCTTTTTATTGAATCGTGTATAACTTTTTCGTTTTAGCTCGGATCGTTATGAACTTATAGTCCATTTTGATCGTTTTCGA
>JAMXBB010000004.1:71739502-71916911 GCA_024138015.1 Lumnitzera littorea
ATATATATATATATATATATATATATATATATAAGCAATCTAATAATCCACAGTCACCATAACCATAAGGAGTTAAAATCACCTATCAAACAATAAGAAATGATATCTATAACTTGACAATTATAAAGATACTATATATCTTAAAAGTTTAATTCAACTATACTACTTGTTTTTCTAAATTTATACTCTACTTTCTCAACCTGATGAAGCACTCTATACTCGAGTCTTAACCCAGCCCTAACTTTGTAAGACTTGTAAAAGAAACTATTAGGGGGTAAGCTACATTCAGCTTAGTGAGTAACTTTCCTACCTTACCATCAGACAATAACAAGCAAGTTATTTATCAAACATATGAATACATGCACAAGCATGTGCAATGCAAACAATATAAGCAATCGGCCGGTAATTGTATATAACACGGTTTTAACACCTACTATTGCCTAGGTTAAGAAGTATTTAGGCACGTTAGGGCCTAGGTATTCACGTCTTATACAAAATCTATTAACAATAGAACTACCCTTAGTAGTAGACACGCCTTAACCTCAAGTAGAAGGCGGCACTCCTCGGAGCCGAGTAGTTCCCAAAGGTCAAGGCAAGAACATATTGCATAAAATATGTTGTGCGATAAACAATTACAATATATAATATCAATATGGATCTATCTAAGCATGATCTCCTGCTCTATTACGTGGTGTTGACATCCTTTAACTCATGCTATAAGATGTAATGCATGTTTGATTTAATTAGAGGCTGAATATTTATTAATTTTGGATTCATGAGATGATTAAGCAAGTATATTCCAAACACTCTAATGCCCTACTTTCTAATGTAGCAATAAGGGTGTTTGAAATAACTTAAGATATTTTGCAAGCATAGGTCAATTAGAATAGGCACACACAAGTTCTTATATATCATAACATGCATGAAGTTTAATTATCATATATAATTAGATAGTGAACTAACTATGAACACAAAACAGAGTAAAATAGGGGGCAGTATATTGACTCAATCTTGAAGTCAAGTATTCCTAATAGTCTTCAGTAATCTTGAATTTAGTATCCCAAATCACCTAAGTAAGGTAAGTAAAGTAAGTAAGACTCATCTTAAGCATAATCTATTTACTAGTCTTGCTATAATTTTCCTATTTTCGCTTGTTTCATATCCTGACCATAACTTTCTTGTTTTAAGTTAGAATTTTGCATTCTTATAGTCAATTTTCATTATTTTCGAGTATTCTTTCATTTGCTGAAGTTATTTTTGGGCTTTTGGGTTAACAAGGTTTTGGTTTGGGCCCAATAAGGTCATGAGCCTAAAGAGTGAGTTTGGTCATTTTAGGGTTTGGGCCTAGTTTTGAGCTTTAGGCTTAGTTTTTAATCTTAGGCTTCCTTTTAAGTATTTTAAGTAGACTTTTTTACCCAACACTTTAAATTTTCACCTTAGGCCTTAGAGTTGATCTTATGGGTCTAAATGAGCTATTTTTACTAATTTAAGGCCCTTGTGTACTAAGGGGCCTATAAGAGATTGCCTTTACACACTTTTAAACTTAATAGAACTTTTATATTTTATTTTATGAGCCTTTTAATTTAGGATTCAAATCTGGCTACTAAGTTATTGGGCTTTATTCTTGGTTCTTTTAAGAACTTTTAAGCTTATCTTGCATTTTGGGGTCTCAAGCTCGACTCCACTTTTGATTTTAGGCTTAAGCCTACTAAAAGCCTTAAGATAAGTCCATTTTCTATTAAGATTCAAATTTGGTTCTTTTTATTTATTGGGCTCCTAATCATATTTCTAAGGCTTTAATAACTAACTAAGTTAGTTTAGGCTTAATTTGCATTCTAGGACCTTAAGCTTGATTCTAACTTATTCCAATGGGCCAAATATCCTAATGAGTCCACTAAATAACCCATTTTACTAAGTGTTCTAGATCTAGTTCATTTTATTAATGGAATTTCTAACACTATTCCTAAGGCTTTAATCACCAACTTAACTAGTTTAGGTCATTAACTCATTATTACCTTATTTAACTTAGTTAATTACACCTTAAATCATACTTAACACTAAATGATCATGTTATTAAGATAATAAATCAAATTTTAAAAATTCGAAACTTTCATAAAAGTGGTGGTCAAGTAGGGTTCTTCTAAGTTTTCCTTTAACTTTTTCCGTTTAACACTTATTTTAGTGTGTTTCCTTGTTTTTAATCACATTTCTTCTTGTTTTAAGCTAATAATATTATATAATGTGGTGAAAGCAAGATGGATATTCACTAAGGAAGGGCAACATGCATGGTACTTAGGGTTTTATGAAGTTTTATCAATAACTTTTCAAGTTATTTACATAAAACTATCTCTTACACTTCTAGAATGTAAGTAACAAACTAGCTAAGTACATGAATGAAGGTATAATTATGAGGCTCTAAAATGACATGTACATGACTATAACATGTATATCTAGTATTTCTAATCCTAAACTCTCAAGATATCATACATAAAACTAGTGTAAATAGAAAACTTAAGTTAGGTGAGCTTTACCTTAAATTGGTCTTCACGAGCTCCAACTTTTTCACTTAAAAACGAAGTTGAAATGTGCTTCTTTAGGTGTAAAAGTTTGTCGGCAAGAAACTACAATGTGTGTATAACATTTTGGTGGTGATGATTTGTGATTTGGTGGTGTGTGGTGATACTAGTGCTAAAAGGCACTAATGTGTATAGGGGAATTTGAAAGTACTTTTTGGTTTTCCTTCCTTCTTTCCTTGATTTTTGTTTGGGTTTGTAGAGAGGGTTTCTTAGGGTTTTCTACGTGTGAAGAATGGTGTCAAATGAGGGTTTTAAAGGGGTAAAATGGCAAATATTGAAGGCGAATTAAGGGTGACAAGAGGTGGCTATTTTGAGATAACAGTACATAGTCCCTTTTAGTATTATTATGCCTTATTTGCTTTTTGCTAAATGTAGGAGGATTTTGTCTCCTAAAGGAGAAGTGTCCTTTAATTCCCAATTAATTCTTTGTCTTTTGTTCTTAATTGAGTTTGACTTGTTACTAATTAAGATATAATGAGAGTTGGTAGATGGATTAAAGGGTAATTAAGCTAATTAATCGCGATTACACTTAATTAAGCAATTTAGGCTTTATTAGGGTATAATTAGGGTCTTGCCATATTTTATCACTTTAATTAAGCTCATTTACTTATATTACTTCATTTTTTAGAGTCTTTTATTATTCGAAATTGATTAGGGTTTTTGGATTGTATACAAGGTTGGCGATTTAGGGTTTCCTAGTGATTGGAGAAATTATTTGCGATTAACTAATATTTTAGGGATACACTTAGGGTTTATTAGTTGAATTAAGGTTTTAGACTTCTAATTACGGTTTTACCTAGCCCATTAATATTTTCCAATTATTTTAAGGTTTCTCACGTATTAGGGGTTTTACGCCTACACTTAAGGTTTTAGGATTTTACTCTCTTTAAGGTTTTCCTACTTTATTACTTAGGGTTTATGACTTATTATTTTGGGTTGAATCATTTAATTTATAGATTTTATTATTGTATCATTTACTATTATATATTGAGCAGTTCTAGGGATTACTTATTAACTTCTGTATTTGACTTCAAGTTTGGATCCAAAAATCTACAGGGTTCATATTGTCTCCCCAAGTATAAGATTAGCATTATCAAGGAGATATTTTCATATAATTCCTTTAGCTTTATATGATTAATCACTCTTGACTTATATTTAATTATGATATAAAACCCGATTAGTGAATTAAGGTGTAATTAAGTTTCTTAATCTTAATTACTCGTATACTTGACATAAATTAGGTATATTTTAGGGCTTAATGTATCAAGTTAAGTTGGTTAAGTCCATTGAGTGATTTTATCTAATTATTTTAAGGAATTGAGACAATTATTGCTGTTCGAATATGTTTTAGAGGGTAGATTAAGGTTTTAGGACAATTAAGCGATTAGTCTCTGATTAATGAATAGTTTTACTATTTAATTGGAGTACACTAGTTGGATTAAGGTTTTCAATCATAGATTAGGGTTTTACAATTTAAAGGCTTGTACGTATTAGGGTTTCAATTAGGATTTTAGTGCTTGAAGGTTCATTTAAGAGCTACAGTATTCATTTTAAGGTTTTGAATTTATTGTTAAGGTTATCTATACGAATATTCATTTTTGGTTTAGCTTACCCCTGATTGTTTTTAGAGAGCTCTCCAAGACTTTGACTATCAGTCTCTTTCCCATTAGGGTTTGGGGTTAACTTCTTTAGATTAGGTTAACCTTGGGAGTTAACATTAGTTATTGGCATTTGTTTATTGGATTTTAGGGCTTTTGATTGTAGGGGTCAAATTAGGGTTAAGGTTGCCATTTAGGGTTTTAGGGGTTTACATTAGGGGTTTTTGAGCGTAGCTTCTTAAGTTTAAGGTTAGTTATCTTACCAACATTAAAGGTATCTTTCGAAAGAACTTATTAACTTATAACTCTTGTTGTAAGAGTTATAAGGAATTTAGAGAGTCTACATCCTCCCCCCTTTACAATAAGTTTCATCTTTGAAACTTGACGATAAGAATCTCTTGTCCCAATACTCTTTTGGTATCCTCCTTTTGCATACATGAGCCTTTAATTCTTGGTTCCAAATCAAGCATTCATATATATATATATATATATATTTATATATATATATATATATATAGCCATCAGACTTCTATAAGACATAATACATAGTCTCCATTACCAATACTACTTCATAATCATCATGATAAGTTCATACAATCTCCTTTTAAGTTATATTATCCTCTTATATTATTTGAGTTTACTTCGTAAATGATGGGAATCAGGCTACTAGGCCTTTGATCCGTATCCAAGTCCGAGGACTAGAGGGGTTGGCTCGACAAATCCTTTTGTTTCAATCGATCCCTGCCAAAGCTGAGTACTTTTTTGCTGAGTCACCCTTCGTACCAAGCCGTATGACTATCTATTTTTCTGTAGTATGCCGAATTGATGATTACTCACTAATATCAAGCTGACCAATTACTCAGCATCTTCCTTGTCGAGGAGTTAAGAGAGGGACTTTGGACTGACTAAGTCATCCCTGCTCGGATAAGCCATTTGTCCATACTTATTGTTCGCATATTCTAACGACTTCACCAATGTAGCTTTGCCACGTATACAGTATCATGTGCAGAATCCATTGAACCAATGATTGTTTTTCTTGTATATTCATTTTTACCCTTTTGTATCTTATACATTACTTCCTTAGCAAATGTCCTTTTTGTCTTTTCCTTTTCAGGCAAGTTGCCCTAACTTATAGGTATAAATACCATTGTACTTGTAACAAAGATCAGATCATTCTTAATACATTTTTGAATACTTTTCTTCCTTGGGTAAACACTGTTTGTCTACTCTTATCATCATTCTTATCATTTCCCTTAAGCAACGTTAGGTGGCGAGTAACCTTACTGGATTGATTCGTACATCATATCAAATTATGTTGTAAGTTTTCGAAAGTTCCATTGGTGCGTCATATCCTTTTGAATTGTTCCTAAATTTTGCATACTATTTCATTCTTCATTTTCCCCTTTTGCATTTTCCCCCATCAATCCTTTTCAAGTTTTTTACAAGCTTAGACCCATCCTGTCACGCCCCGAACAAGAAGAGTCATAACAGTCCCGCCGTGTAAACTAATCTAAGATAGAAGCTGACCTCATAGCTGCTATCGTAGACGCAGTTTACACAAGGCGCACAACTCAACCAGCTTGAAACGTCTGTTCTGACATCTGTTAATATCCAAACCTGTGGTAGAGCTTTAACAAAATACTTGTTCTATACAATCTGTAGTTTAGTACTACAACAGTAATTATACAACATTTCACGTCCAAGGGTAAGGATTACAATCAGAGTCTTTTAAAAACCACAGGTTATACGATTTATATACAATAAGTTAGAAAACTAGTGGGCTCCCAGGGAATTCCCATTT
This sequence comes from Lumnitzera littorea, assembly GCA_024138015.1. Classification (NCBI taxonomy): domain Eukaryota; kingdom Viridiplantae; phylum Streptophyta; class Magnoliopsida; order Myrtales; family Combretaceae; genus Lumnitzera; species Lumnitzera littorea. Next base: position 71,745,478 of record JAMXBB010000004.1, read on the forward strand.
AGTTTTCTTCAAAACTTAAAGACAAAGCAAAAGCTCAGGTTCAGTTAAATTCCTCGTTCCTCACTTTCCCACACAGCAGCACACTAACCTGAGAACGTTGGTACCGGAACATCTTTTATCTTCACTTAGTACCTGCAAAAGAGTCTGTAGGGGTGTGAGCACAACTAGCTCAGTAAGTGGGGCAGAGTCAGAAGAGTACTATACAATCACAAATAAGGTTAATAATTATGATGAAATGCAATGCAATCACTCAAATGAAAACATCGCACAGTGTTAACCGGTCCACTGTGAGGTTAGAGAAATTTCATCCGCTCCAACCCGGATTGAGGAGTTTCATCGCGACTAAAGTTAAACCAAACCCGGGCTTGTGCAATGGAGAACACCCCCCTCCCAAGACCGCCTTCGAACCACGGCCCCCAACCTTGCCGCGACCTCTTCGCCTATCACTTAGTTCGACTAAGGATGGGGAAAGGACCATTTCAGCTATCCTCATCAAAGGAAGTCGGTGTTTGGCTTAACACTCTTAATCGTTTCCCCTAACGGGTGATTATGCGTGACCAATTACACTTTAGTCGAATAATCATTAGTGATAATCAGAGGTGACCAATAAGTTCACACAATATAGAATCCATGCAAATATGCAGAACAGCACACCAAGGAGTTGAACTCCTGTCACAACAGAGTATCATTCACACACATAGCATGCGTATAATCATCTAACTACAAACACAACCAGAAGTACTCTTGGGTCTCCGGATACTTTTAAAATAATACCCAAACAGCGGCGAAGCTACCATCCCAACTTACTTGTTCAGACGTTCGTTATTTTTGACTTGAATTGTCAGCCGTCTTTGGAAGGTCCTAATTACACAAAAGGTCTAAATTTAGTTTTCGTAATAATTACGAAAACATTAGGGTTTAATCTAAAATGGATATATATATATACATATATATATATATATTATTTCCATAATATACTGTCATGTTATTAAATTATTAATTATTAACATTATACATCATATTTACTATTACGTATTATATATCGTTTTGATCGTATCGAAATGTACTTTTTATTTATTAATTCACGTTTTGATTCCGGTAGAGTTACCGAAATGTGTATATTCTTGAATATGTTATAGATATAAGCTAGTTTGCTTAAGGTTATTCGATTTCAACAAAACTAGTGTCATTGAGTTCGTATAGACTTAACGACACATCTTATGAGTCCTGTTCTTAGAGATGGATTTTAACGGGTAGTTTGAATTTTTAATACAATTATACATAATTATATAAAAACGACCGTATTATGCATAATTTACAGTTTTAAATTATATTTTATCCAATTTGTCCTTATATTGTAATAATATAAGTATTATTCAATTTTAATACACCTAAAGTACATCCCGATCAGAAAATATTAATAATTGTAATAAAATCTCTATTTAACCCAATTCGATCAGCGATCCTATATATAGGTTTTATTTATCTATTTTACTCATTTTAGTCTATTAATATTACAAATACATCCCGACTTGTAATTTAAGCTATTTTACTTAATAAATTCGTAGTAAATAGTTTAGATCACCTAATAATTCCCCGAAAATTTCTATGGACTTCTAAAAATATAGGGAATTCAATTATCACTCGGTTTCAAGTTTTCAACCTATTGCCTATATTTTCGTATTGACGATTTTACCCCTAAATTTGACAAATTATCCAATTATAATTCTTTTAGCATCCAATTAATTCCAATCTGACTCAATACCATTATTATTTATTATAGATCAGTACATGTCCATTTCATCAATTAATTTCATAATTTCCTATTAAATTCATAATTTCAGCCTATTTTCGGACCAATTTCAAGCCTAAAAATTCAATTAATATTAAAATCATTCAAATAAAAATTTGGGCTACGTAGAAATTACCCATATATCATACTCATCCTACACAAAAATTTTCAGCTAGAAACAACATCATATAGTATATTTATTTCACTAATATATATTCGGATGAATTACAGATTTCTTAATGAAGTATATTAAATATTACGAATTTTTCAAAAATAAAAATATCACATGAAAGCATGTCTAAAATAACCTAAGTGTAATTTTTTTCATAATTTTCTGGGCGGATTTACTATTTTTTAGAAATTATTGAAAAACAGGGCAGAAATTTGACCTTGGTGTTCTTGGGTGCTCCGGTGGCCGGCGGCGGCTGGGCGGTTGTCGGACGGCTGGCGCGGTGGGTGGACCGTGTGGGGTTGGCTTGGTTTCACAGCAGATCTACTCTAGGTTAGGTTTCCACACTTTCACTAATTTTTCTGTTTTTTTCTAAATTTGTTTTTTTTTCTACGATTTTTTTCTAATTTTTCTTTCTGATTTTCTCTGATTCCAAATTGCTAAAACTATCTTGTCTGATGATCTTGGCTTTTTATAGTGCTTCAAAGTCGGTTTAGGAATTTTTTTTCTTTAATTAATTCATATTTTCTTTTCCAATTTCTTTTTTTCTTTTTTTTTTTTTATGCATGAGGTGTCCAAATATGGTAACTCCACTTTTGAATCAGCAATATATTTTTCCATCCTCCTGCCACGCCTCCTTCCAATATTATTTAATTAATTTTTCTTTTTCTTTTACTAAATAATTACTTAAATATAGATATTATATGTTAGAATTAATTATTTAATTAATATATAAGTTTATACCTTATGTAAATAACACGTGAAATATATAACTTTACTCATATAATTAAGTTTCTAGTATATCTTTTATTTTTAGGATACATTCTAAGGTTAATTTCATGAATTCAACACAATATTTATATAATTACTCAATTTAAAGTTAATTTACGAGTATAATTATTATTTGTACCGGGTATACTAAAAATTACGTGTATTTTTTTTTTTATAGTAAATTATACTACATTATCTCATTTTATAGGTCAATTAGCTTATCTCTAAGTTCTCGTTGTAATCTAAGTTCAATTTTTAGGAGTTCTGAACATTTTAGGGCTTTAGTAAATACTCCAATTTCTAAGGGCAAAATTGGGATTTCGGATCGTTATTACTAAAATCTAACTTCACTGTAATATCTCGACTAACTTTTTCATTCTAGTTGCAAAGTTTGGGCTCAATTGGATAAGTTACCCCTAAAGCCCTAAATCTGAGCTCGGTTATCCTAAACTCAATTTTGGAAGCTTACACATCCAATGATTGGCCTTGTCTGTTCTTAATCATGGTTAGCAACATCTTGGTATCAGAGCGGAGGTTTTGTGTGAACTATAGTAGTTTTTCTTAAAGTTCTGTTATACTCTATTTTATATGTGTGAAACGAAGCAAGTTACTACACTCAATTAATTGTTGTGTTGTTAAATGTTAAATTACTGAAGTGTTTGTTTGAGCTTTGAATCTGTGAGGAAAAACGACAGACCCAAGTATGAATGTTGGTATGGGTGATGATAGTGGAGTTGTCCACCATGGACGACAGTCTCAGGAAACTCTTAGAAGCACTGATGAGAAGCTTAATGAAGTAGTTAACCTCTTAGTAGATCTAACGTAGGTTGTTCATGTGCTATCTTCTTTACCCACTAAAGCCGCATAAAATACTCCCTAAGCTACTTAACCAGTTAGAGGTCAAAACCCAGTTCGAACTATTCAAGGTGGAGGAGTTGGTGGATGAGTAAGGTGAAGGATAAACTTGAGAGAGCTTGATGAAGAGGAAAGAGAGTATTTTGAAGAGGAGCGTGTACAAATCCCCAGAGTATCCGACCATGTGAAGCTTCGGATTATGAGTTTCAATGGATTTGGGAATGTTGATGAGTATTTGGATTAGAAAGAGAAGGTAGAGTGTATGTTTGATTATTATCAGTACGAGAATTATGAGAAGGTGAGAATTGTTGCTATTGAGTTCTTTGGATATGTCACCATGTGGTGGATGAATTTTCAGGTCATGAGGAGATGAGAGGGGTATCGAGAGATTAATACTTAGCCAAAGATGAAGAGGATACTCAGAAACAAATTCGTACTAGAAACCTATCTCTAAGACACTTTCACTCGGTTTCAAGAGCTAAGACAAGGAGGCCAAACAGTTGATGAGTATGTTTAGGACTTTTAAATGCTTATGATACATTGCCAAGTGGAGGAGCCACCAGCTTAAACAATCTCAAGATTCGTTATTAGGTTAAGAGGAGATATTTGGGACATTGTGGAGCTCTAATGATTCGGCATAATGGATGAAGCTGTTAGGATTACCTAGCGCATAAAGAGGCAAAGAAGAAGCTGAGTATCGGTGAGGATGCCGACTAGTCGACTCAGACAGGTAAGTCATTAAGCTTAGTTAAGTACAGAGCTAAGCAGAAAGGTTGATGTAAGAGTTAAGTAGAAAAATCGACCAAATGGTGAAGTTCTGATCTAAACGTATGAGAAGGGGCAAGGATCTGGTAGGAAGACCAGTTAGATCAAGTGCTGCAAGTGCTAGGGGTTTAGATACATGACTGCTCAGTGCTTGAATCGATGGACAATGGTCATCAAGAGAGACATCTCGAAGCTAGAAGTAGAGAATATGGATGAGGAACCTAAGGAGGAGGAGGTTCTTGCCAAGAAAGAGTTGATTGAGGAGGACGTGTTTCTTGAGAACTTAGATCAATTACTTATGGTTGTCCAACGTACTATGAACATGGAGCCCTTACGAGAGGAGGAATAGAGAGGGAATTTGTTCCTTGCCACCTATAAGGTGAATGATCAAATGTGTGCCCTCATCGTGGATAGTGGAAGCTAAACCAATGTGGCATCAGTTGATCTTGTTTCAAAACTGAAGTTGTTGACTGTTTCACATCCGAGGCCATACAAGTTACACTGGTTGAGTGAGAAATGAGCATTACATGTCACTTGGCAAATATTATTGCTGATCATTATAGGGAATTACACCAGATTCTCTGCGACGTACTACCTTTGTGTGCTTCGCACGTATAGTTGAGTAGGTTGTGGTTATTTGATAGGAGAGTTATACATGACAACTGCAATAACATGTATATGGTTGAGAAGGATGACCTGAAGATCACACTGAATCCAATGCCGCCAAGAGAAGTTAATAAGTTACAAACAAAACTTGCTCGCGGATCGAAGAAGGCTCTGGTGATGAGTAGAGTTGAGCTCTGAGAGGCCGTCAATGCTAATGAGCCAACCCTTATGTTGGTCAGGCGACTATTGGAAATGAAGGAGCGGGGTGAGTTACCCTAGGAGGTTAAGGAGTTGTTAGATGAATATGTTGACCTATTCCCAAAATAGTTCCCTGAAGGGTTGCTCCTAACTCAAGCCATAGAACACTGCATTGACCTAGTACCCGATATTGCATTGCCGAATAAGCTAGTTTATTGGATGAATCTCGAGTAAGCTTCTGAATTCCAACATTAAGTCCGGAGAGAGGCTATGTAAGAGAGAGTCTACTGTACCTGCACTTCTAGTGCCGAAAAAGGATGGAACTTAGGAGTGTGTATAGATAGCCGAGTTGTGAACAAGATCATGATCAAATACAGGTACTCGATCCCGAGGCTAGAAGACATGTTGGATGAATTCAATGGAGCCAAGATTTTCAGCAAGATTGATCTTAAGTTTAGTTACCATCAAATTCGCATGAAGCTAGGAGATGAGTGGAAGACTGCGTTCAAGACTCAACATATACTTTACAAATAGATGGTTATGTCTTTCGGCTTGTCGAATGCCCCGAGTACTTTCATCAGACTTATAAACCATGTATTGAGACATCTCATAGGGAAGTATGTTGTAGTGTACTTTGACGACATCTTTGTCTACAGTATCGACATGTCGAGTTATTGTAAACATCTTAGAGTACTCTTGGATATCCTCCATGCTGAGAGATTATTCGGTAATTTGAAAAAATGTTGCTTTTGCTAGGAGGAAGTGATATTCTTAGGCTATGTAGTCAGTGGAGGAGACTTACGAGTCGATGATAAAATGATCCAAGCAATTGTTAAGTGGCTACTTGTATTGACATGAGAAGTTTCCATGGACTAGCTTTCTTTTATAGAAGATTTATCAGAACTTTCAGTACCCTTGTTGTAACACTTACCGAGTTAACAAAGAAGAACACCAACTTTCGATGGGGAGAAAGGAAGGAGAGGAGTTTTGCCGAGATAAAAGAAAGATTGACCTTTGCCCCGATGTTAGTACTACCTGACTTCGACAAAATTTTTGAGTTGGAATGCGATGCATTGAGCATTGAAATAGGCGCTGTCCTAATGTCGGAAGGTTCACCAATTGCCTTCTACGGTGAGAAGCTCTGAGGATCGCAGCTAAACTACTCTATGTATGATAAGGAACTCCTGGCACTGATCCGAGCAATACAAGTATGGCAACACTATTTATTGTCGAGAGAATTTGTTATATATACTGACTATGTATTACTTAGGTACCTCTGAAGTTAAACCAAGTTGTCAAAGTAGTAGGTGAGATGGGTTGAATTTCTTGAAGGATTCAATTTTGTAATAAAGTAGAAGCAAGGAAAGAGTAACGTAGTTGCATATGCTCTTTCGAGGAGGTATGAGCTTTTATTAAAACTGTAGACCATACTGTTTAGGTTTGCAAGTATCAAAGAACAGTACTTCGAGGATCCACATTTTAGACCCATAATTTCACGGTGCATCGACGGAAGGATAGTGGATGAGTATCATGTAGAGGATGGTTACTTGCTCTGAGGAGGAAAACAATGTGTGCCGAATTGCTCACTAAGGGAGCTACTAATCAAGGAAGCCTATAGTGGAGGTCTCTTTGGACACTTTAGAGAAAGAAAGACCTATAAACTATTGAATGGCTGATTCTTTTGGCCGAGAATGAGGAGAGATGTGCATCAAGTGGCTGAAAGCTATGCCATATCTAATATAGCTAAGTGTTGAGCCGAATACAGGAGAGTAATGCCTTTACCTATCCTAATGAAACTGTGGATCGAATTGAGCGTGGACTTTGTTCTCAGACTGCCATGAATTGCTTGAGGCAAAGATTTTGTAATGGTTATTGTGGATAGGTTCAGTAAGATGGCACACTTTATGCCTTGCTCGAAAACTAACGACGCTTCGGTTATTGCTTCTCTCTTCTTACAGGAGATTATGCTGAAAAGTGTAATCTTTGACAGAAACCTAAAGTTCTTGAGCCATTTCTGGAGAACCCTATGGTGTCGGCTGGGAACTAAATTACTCTTTGGTACCTCGTGTCACCCCTAAACTAATGGATAAACGGAGGTGGTTAATCGTACTTTGGGGATACTGCTCCAAGCTGCAGTGGGAAAGAACTTAGTTGATTGGGACGTCTGCCTACTAGTGGTCGAGTTTGCCTACAATCGAATAGTACATGATACTACTAAACAGAATCCCTTCGAGGTGGTATATGGGTTCAATCTTGAGTTGCCCTTCGGCCATGCTCCTGTATTAGTATTCCTATAAGAGGACCTTGATGGATCGGCCAAAGCACAATCCCTACAGCACATATATAATAAGGTCACTCAACACATCGATTAAGTTGCTAGAAGAATGCAAGAAAAGACCAAGGGTAAGACTGCCAAATAATTTCAACCGGGAGACTTGGTGTAGTTGCACCTTAGTAAGGAGTGGTTTTTGAACAAGAGGAGGAATAAATTATTTACAAGAGTGGAAGGACCTTTTAGAATCCTCTAGAAGATCAATGATAATGCATACAAGTTAGAATTGCCGAAGGCCCATGGGGTTTCTGACGCCTTTAACATTACCGACCTCAATCCGTATTATCCTCACGGAGAACTAAGTGAACACCATTTGGATTTGATCCCAAATCCAAAACAACCCAAAAAGGATGGTGGGAATTGAGCTACTGGACCTCTGATCCACAACCGAGCATGAGGATTAGAGGGATTGGCACGACTAATCCTTTTGTTCTAACTAACCCCTGTTAAAGTCAAGTACTTCCTTGCCAAGTCACCATTCATGTTGAGCCGTATGACTATCCATTTTTCTATAGTATGCTGAATGGATGATTATTCATTAGTATTAAGCCAACCAATTACTTGACATCTTCCTTATCGATAAGTCGAAAGAGGGACTCTGGACTAATTAAGCCGTCCTTGTTCGGATAAGCCATCTACCCGTATTTTTTGTCTACATCTTCTAATGACCTCGCCAATGTAGCTTCGCTACGTATGCAGTATCATGTACAGAATTCGTTGTACTAATGATTGTTATTCTTATATATTCATTTTTACCTTTTCATATCTTATATATTACTTCTTTAAGAAATGTCCTTTTTGTCTTTTCCTTTTTAGGCAAGTTGCCCTAACTTATAAGTATAAATACCCTTGTACTTGTAACGAAGATCAAATTATTCTAAATACACTTTTGAGTACTTTTCTTCCTTGAGTAAACATTGTTTGTTTACTCTCGGCATCACTTTTATTATTTCTCTTAAGCAAGGTTAAGTCGTGAGTAATCTCATTAGATTAATTTGTGCATTATATCGAATTATACTATGAGTCTTTGGAAGTTCTATTAGTGCGTCATATACTCTGGAACTGTTCGTAGGTTTTGTTTACTATTTCATTCTTCATTTTCCCCATTCGCACTTTTCCCCATTAATCCTTTTCGTGCTTTTTACAAGCTCAGACCCATCCAACGATCGGCCTTGTTTGTTCTTGATTACGGTTCGCAACAATAAAGCTCCATGAAAGGTCACTTGGTTATCTTCTGTATGGCTTACTTGAACTTGAACCCATGGCAACGCTAAGCTTAGGCACTTGAGAAAGATATGTAGATTTCAGCTTAAATTCTTGGGCACTTAGAAAAGACTAATCAACAATTTCTGAAGTTGTAACACATTGTATTCTGCATGGGACACTACTTATACTTATGTCCTACCTTCCTACAATAATATCATTTATGTTGTAGTCGCAGACAATTTCTCGGGCAGTGCTCTTGGCTACATTTCCAACATTTCACTCGAAAAGGCTTCTTTATTGTTGACTCACCTGATGATAATATTGATTCCTCAATCAACCTTTTTCCTTTGTGGCTTCAATTATATTCTTTTTGGAATTATCTTCTAAATTCATTCTAGGTAATGGGTTGAGGTAAAGCTTTTTTCTTGGAATTCCACCACACTCTAGCACCATGCTGTAACATGAAGGTGCCATAGGTCAACCTCAAGTCTTAATGGATCTCATAAGCCTCAAATGATAGCTCAACTCGAGCTAGCCAGTTTTCTACCTTATAAGGGTCATTTCTCTTTCCTATGAAGAAGCTATTTGCTAAGACAAAGTTGGGAAACTTCTTCCTTAATGGTTCTAATTCCTTTAATATATATTTCGTATGATCTAAGCCACCGTAGTCTTTTGGTGTCATGTGGTAACCTTGTACATTTACATTACCCATGATCCTATTAAGATATTTTTGCTTCATGTTAATATCATCCAACAATTCATTTATCCAGTCATTAAACATCACATTAGGAATACCTGCTTTATTAAGTGTGTCATCCTTCAATTAAATTTGATTCCATTCATTTACACATGTTATGTCCACTTTTCTACTAGTAACTCCACACATTTTGACTTATAGCTAAGCAACGTTAAGGATAAATTATCCCTTGAACCATCTTAAGATTTCATGGAGCTGCTTGCTAATTCTTCATGGTTCTACTATTACCCTTTTCTTGTTGACTGTAATGCTTGTAGTGTTAGGTAGAAGGTTTAGGTACATGGTGACCTTTATGAAGTTAATACAAAGGTTAACTATGTACTTTTATTGTAACACATATGGGTAGGATTTGCTTTAGTGTCTATGTCTCTTTTCGTGTTTCACTTCCATCTTTCTCTCAAACAAGTTCAACTCTAAGGCTTAGTCATGACTAATATGGGTTTTGGTCTTTATTACAATTTCCTTAACATGTTTTACCATCACACATTGTCTTATCACCATCTTTGACAATATTATTAGTGTTAGTTCCAACATTTTACATTGTCTTTTCATGTTCAGGAGACTCATTCATTTGTAAGAATTTTCTTTTTGTAAATATGAAAGATCTTAGGGTAATAAATAGAAGTACATAAATATATATAACCTTAGAGTTTAAGACTTTTATTTATTATTCTATTCCTTCTACCTAAGTTCACCATTTGATAGGCTAGTCCTATGTCTGATAACTTAGAGCTTTAATACCACTCCTGTAACGGCCGAAAAGACGAATTACAATATTTGGTTTAGAAAGGGGGTAAATTGTCTTGAATCGAAATATACCCACTTAAACCTGATGGTGTTGAAAGCAGAAAACTTAGAATAAAAAGAAATTCAAAAATAGATTTTCTAGAGTGTAGAATAACTTCAACTATATAATAAACCCTCCCAATTTTCATGAAATAATATAATTTGTCTCATAGAAACTTTACAACCAATAAATTAAACGATTTTAATTAAACTAACTTTTTATTAAAAGAATCTTTGCTATTTCTGTTGCAAAACGGTAAACTTTTTACGGTCAAATTTACCCTTCATTAAATTATGTAAGAAGTCATTGTGAAGAGAGTTACTATTAGTGGGAATTCAGCGATTAGCTTCTTAGGAACAATTATTACAGGAAAATGTCTTCGCTTTTTGAATCATATGAATTGTGTGATTTTCAAAGAATAGCTTTTTTAGTGATTATTTCATAACATGTCATTAAAAATATAAGAAAGAAAAATACTAAAATGCCCCTAATTCACTTAATCGGTTCATTTTAAAATATATATACCACTTAAAGTAAATCATCAATAATTATTTTCAAATAACATGGAGTATAATTCAATTATGATTGCATAGATAATTAATTGATTAATTATGAATAATTGAAACTTTCATTGTTAGAGATTATTATAATATTAACAAACTTTATTAATGCTTATTATTAGTGATTAATTTATTGTTAAAAAATAGGGAAACCCATTTTCTTGTTTATAATAAAATAATTACTAATTATTATTTGTTATCATTATAATAATGACACTAATCATTAAGTCAATGTATAGGTTATATATATTGATATTAGTAAATAGCACATTCGTGATGCATGTGTAAAAACTAAATACAATAGTGTGAGGGTCATTTCGGTAATTGAGCCTTTAACCCAATTTAATACCGCAGACTGATATCTTAAGCTAGTGATAGAGCTTGGGAAATCAGCTCATTTAGGGATATTTTAAGGAGATTTAACTTAGTAGACTCAGAATGAAACCAGATATTCCACTCTCGGCCTTGCTCGGTTATCTCATGTGCAAAAAGTAGACTAAAAAATGGTTCTTTTGGGCCTATTTAGACTTTATTTGGATTTCATTTGGTTTTATTGGGCATTAAGGAGGCTTAATTGGTTTTTAAGCTTAATAATAATGATAACAAGCTTTCTTTAGACGATAAAAGCCTTAAGTGTACTTAGGTCCATATCTAAACCGATGAAGACTAAAAGAGAGGATCTGCTTCAATAATAACAAGCCTCAATCTTAACCATTCGTCTTGAAGTAAACATAAGAGGCTTCTCTTTTCATTTGATTGATTCAAAACATTAGCAAGCTTGATACAAACACTCAAACTCACACTTTAAAAAAGATTAAACAGACAATTCATAAAAAATGATTCAAGAGCGATCAAGAACATTGAGTTTGATCCACCATCACATGCGTATGTTCGAGATACTGAGTTTACTTATTCTTCCTCCTATGCCTCTTCCTAATGATATCCCTTCATGTGTCATTACCTTAAGATATCTCCTAGGTCAACTGATACACCCATTGCATGTGATTAGCTAGTTACAGCGACCCCACCATATAAATAGTATAATAAAATTTAGAATATAACATAATCATTAAATAAAACCATATATATAACCTACTATTTAAGGAAACAAGTAATGCAAAAAAAAAAAAAAAATCTAGAAAGAGTTAACTGAAAGGAAAAAAGAATATACGTACAATATAGTAATACATTATAAATGCATATGTTAAAAATACACTAAATATGATAATCACATTTAATTACTTTATTGAAGAAATGTCATATATACAAAACAATTAATGATATATAAATTGGGGATTTTTCGCAAAGCAAAGTAATTATTTTGGAGCATATAAGAAATTGTTTAAGAGCACAATCCTCAAATATATTAGATTTTATTATGAGTCAAAAGGAGTATTTATGGTCATTTAGCATATTCCTAAGGAAAAAAATATTAAGTAGATATTACACATCACATGTTATAAATACTAATGAGATATTAACATGTATAATAATGAAAGGAATAATTTTCAAATCAATTACTATGCGTGATTTACATACATTATACATATCAACATCTCATTGGTATTTACATACCATATATACATAACATATAGGATGTATTATTCACTGAATCGTTTCTTATTATTCAGAGCAAGAGAGATAAATTGAAATTGGAGAGAAAAAATTAGTAAATTTACTCACTTCGCCCTTTATATTATTAAGCTAGAATTTAATATTATATGATTTAATCATTATTTCCAATATGTTAAGGGATGTTTGAAGGAACAATAGAAAGACACCAAAAGACTCATTCATTCCTTTTAATAATATACATATAGATAATAAAGAAACTCCATTTTTATTAGAATATTTTAGGATCTGTAAATATCTATCAATTATATAAAGAGTATATTTAGGATATTTGTTTTCTATGTTTAGAAGGTATTAGAATATTTTAGGATCTGTAAATATCTGTCAATTGTGTAAAGAGTATATTTAGGATATTTGTTTTCTATGTTTAGTAGCTTGGTTAGTGCGTCTATGTTGTATATATATTGGCCCTCTTTGGCCTGTGATATGAACAAAATCACACAGAAATTTTCTTCTCAAAATTTATATGGTATCAGAGCTTGGTTAAAAAAAAAAAACGCTATGACTAGCGAAGGAAAGAAACCAGCCTCCCCTTACCTGTTGACTTCGAGTGATAATCCTGGTAATATAATTACTCAGGTGCAATTAAAAGGAGACAATTATGATGAATGGGCTTGAGCGATGCGAACGTCGTTGAGGGCCAAGAAGAAATTCGGATTTATTGATGGAATGATTAATCAACCTGCTGATGATTCCACTGAATTAGAGGATTGGTGGACTGTGAATTCAATGTTGGTTTCATGGATGCTCAACACTATCGAGTCAACACTGCGATCTACCATAACATATATGGAGATTGCAAAGGATTTATGGGAAGATATCAAAGAGCGATTCTCTATCACTAATGGACCTCGTGTTCAGCAGATTAAGGTAGAAGTTACCAATTGCAAACAGAGAGGTATGTCGATTGTGACTTATTATGGGAAATTGAAACAACTCTAGGAAGAGCTTACGAATTATGAGCAAATTCCCATCTGCCGTTGTGGAAGATGCAATTGTAATATTGCAGCTGAACTTGCTAAGAAACGAGAAGAAGAGAGGCTTCATCAGTTTTTGATGGGGTTGGAAGATGCATTATATGGAGCAGTTTATTCCAATATTTTGAGCACAGAACCATTACTAAACTTGAATAAGGCATACTCGTTGGTGTGCCAAGAAGAGCGTGTTAGAAACATCTCACGAGAGAAGGAGGAACATGGAAAAGTTGTGAGTTTTGCAGTGCAGACCAATAGAGGAGGGTGAAAGTATAAAACAGAAGTGAAAGACAAATCTGCCATTTGCTCACATTGCAAACGAGGGACATGATTCTGAAACTTGTTTTCAACTCATTGGATATCCGAAATGGTGGGGCAACCGACCCAAAGGGGCTGGACGTAGACGAGGGGGACAGAGTGTAGGGTGTGGACAAAGTAATACGCTAAAGGTGAATACAGCTCATGTAATTGGGCAGCCATCATCATCAATGGCAGTAACGGAAGAAAATACAGCTTCTGGGACCTTGATAGTAGAACAATGGTCATTCTTTCTCAATTTGTTGAACACGTGCAAACCGAGTACTAGTGAGAAGATGAATGGTAAGGATAATCTGAATTGGATTATTGATTCCGGTGCTTCACAACATATGACAGGTACTTTAGAATGTTTAACAAATTTGAAAAAAATTGTGGCATGTTCAATTAGATTACCTAATGGAGAGCAGGTGATGGCATTGAAGGAGGGATCAGTTTGCTTGGGAAAACATATCAAACTAGACAATGTTCTCTATATTCTAAATTTGAATTGTAATTTGATATCTGTGTTGCAATTGCTTGATGGCTCTAATTGTAATGTCCAATTTACTGATAAAATTTGTGTTATACAGGACCACACCTCGAGGATGGTGATTGGAGCAGGTGAACAGTGTAAGGGATTTTATTATTTGAAGTCAACAGTATCAGTCCAAGTATGTAAGACAAGCCATGTAGATTCTTTTGAATTATGGCATAGGAGGATAGGGCATCTGTCTGCAAAAATTGTGGAATCTCTTCCTCAAGTTGAATTTAGTAATAGTTCAGTAAAGAATAAATCATGTGACATTTGTTTGAGAGCTAAACAAACAAGAGAAGTTTTTATTTCTAGTGATACTAAAGCAAATGAAATTTTTGAATTAATTCATTGTGATTTGTGGGGACCTTATCGTGTTAATGCTTCTTATGGGGCCTCGTATTTCTTTACCATTGTTGATGATTTTTCTAGGGATATATGGATATATTTGTTAACTGAAAAAACAGAAGTGGAACTTATCATGCATAATTTCTTTGCCATGATTAAAAGACAATTTCAAAAAGATGTGAAGATAGTTAGAAGTGATAATGGGACTGAATTTGCTTGCTTGCATAACTATTTTTCTAAAAATGAAATTCTACATCAGACCTCATGTGTAGGAACACCTCAACAGAATGGACGTGTTGAGAGGAAACATTGTCATATTTTAAATGTGGCTAGAGCTTTAAGATTTCAGGCCAATCTTCTCATCAAATTTTGGGGAGAATATGTTCTGACGGCTGTATATTTGATCAATCGGACTCCTTCTAAGTTATTAGGAGGAAAGACTCCTTATGAGATATTGTTTGGTAAACCTTCTAGTTATAATCACATTCGAACTTTTGGGTGCCTGTGTTATGCTTAGAACTTAAATAGGGAAAAAGATAAGTTTGCTAGCAATAGTCAATGTTGTTTATTTGTAGGATATCCTTTCCGAAAAAAAGGTGGAAAGTTTATGATCTTGATATAGGAAAATATTTTGTATCCAGAGATGTTGTGTTCTCTGAATTTGAATTTCCATATGTTGATAAGGAAGGTGTGCAACCAGATCTTGTACAAAGTGCTTCTTTCGATATCACCAATCATTTTAATGGTGAATTGAATGAGGAAGATGAAAATGAGGTACCTGAGAATTCGACTATGACTCAAAGTGATAATAACAACAGGAGGGGTGTCATTGAAATCTTGGGTGAATCTGTTCTAGAATAACTTGGACGGGGTCATAGAACAAAAGAAGCTTCTACTCGGCTGCAATATTTTGTGACATATACTGCACAACAAATAAGTCCCTCTGCATGTTCCTCCAATCTAATTCCGTCCACAGGTACCTCCTATCCTATAGCACATTATGTAAATTGTGACAAATTTTCTCAACAACATTGTTCTTTCTTAGCAGCTATGACAGCCGAAAAGGAGTCTGTTTCTTATATTCAGGCCATCAAAGACATTCGATGGAAAGAAGCCATGATGAAAGAAATTAAGGCACTTGAGGCTAATGGGACATGGACTGTGGAAGATTTGCCACAGGGAAAGCAAGCTATAGGCAGTAAATGGGTTTACAAGATCAAATATAACCTAGATGGTTCGGTTGAACGTTATAAAGCTCGATTGGTGATTCTTGGCAATAATCAGATTGAAGGAATTGACTGCAATGAGACCTTCACTCCTGTTGTAAAAATGGTTACTGTACGTACTTTTCTTTCGGTGGCAGCAATAAAGGGATGGGAACTCCATCAAATGGATGTTCATAATGCATTCTTGCATGGAGATTTAGAAGAAGAGGTGTACATGAAGATGCCACCTGGGTTCTCTACTCAATAACCTGGCAAAGTTTATCGATTACGTAAATCACTTTATGGGTTACGACAGGCCCCCCGATGTTGGTTTTCCAAATTGACAACTGCATTAAAGCGGTATGGATTTCTTCAATCTCAATCTGATTATTCATTGTTTACTTTAAATCGAGACAAAATACATTTGAGTATACTGGTGTATGTCGATGATCTTGTTATTGCGGGGAATAATGGAGTTGCCATTTAGAAGTTTAAAGATTATTTATGCCACTACTTTTACATGAAAGATTTGGGAACATTGAAGTATTTTTTAGGCGTAGAGGTGGCTCGGAATCAAGAAGGAATTTTTCTTTGCCAACGCAAATATGCTTTAGATATTATCAGTAAAGCTGGATTATTGGGTGCTAAACCATCTGGTTTTCCCATTGAACAAAATCATTATTTAGCCTTAGCAGAAAATGCATTGTTGGCAGATTCAGAAAAGTATCGGAGATTGGTAGGAAGACTGATTTATTTGACTCTTATTCGACCTGAGTTATCCTACAGTGTTCATATTTTGGCACAATTTATGCATAAACCAAGGGAAGCTCATTGGGAAGCAGCTTTGCATGTGGTTCGTTATTTGAAGGGCAGTCTTGGACAAGGAATACTTTTACGAGCTGATGGTGATCTTCGGTTATATGCTTATTGTGATTCTGAATGGGGGAGTTGTCCTTTAACTTGATGATCTCTTACTGGATATTTTGTTATGTTAGGGACTTCTCCCATTTCTTGGAAGACTAAAAAGCAACATACAGTGTCAAGATCCTCTACTGAAGCAAAATATCGTTCCATGGCTACCACTGTGTGTGAACTGAAATGGTTAAAGGGTCTTTTGCTGTCTCTCGGTGTTGTACACTCTCATCCTATGCTATTGTATTGTGATAGTCAAGCAGCTTTACACATTAGTGCAAATCCCGTGTTTCATAAGCGAACAAAGAACATTGAAATTGATTGCCATTTTATTCATGATGAAATTCAACATAGACATGTTCAGACTGCTTATGTACGTAACTCTGAGCAATTCGCTGATATTTTTACTAAGGCATTGGGGACATAGCAGTTTGGGTATCTTCTACACAAGTTGGGGGTTTGCAATCTTCACGCACCAACTTGAGGGGGGGTATTAGAATATTTTAGGATCTGTAAATATCTGTCAATTATGTAAAGAGTATATTTAGGATATTTGTTTTTTATGTTTAGAAAGTATTAGAATATTTTAGGATCTGTAAATATCTGTCCATTATGTAAAGAGTATATTTAGGATATTTGTTTTCTATGTTTAGAAGCTTGGTTAGTGGGTCTATGTTGTATATATATTGGCCCTCTTTGGCCTGTGATATGAACAAAATCGCATAGAAATTTTCCTCTCAAAATTTATAATTTTTCTAATAAAATCATTATTGATACAAAACTATTATGATTATAATGAATTATGAAATACAACTAAAAATAGTTTAAAACCAAGGGTAATATGGTAAGTTGACCCTAGATCTTATTCGTATGTATGTATGCATGTGTGTGTAAAGCCTTTAAGAATCTTGCATTCATTATTTGATAGCTGCTTAAGAAACTCTCAATCCTTCCCTCTTTAAATCGTAGGGCACCACTCTCATCCTTCCATAATACATTACACCCATGTCTTCCTCCTTAAGTTATTGAAAAGTAAGTCAACAAACCTTCAATTAAATCTCCTCTTTTCCTTATTTGTTAGTTGTTTAAGGAAGGATGTTAATGTAAAACCTTTCAACATTGCAATAGCAAAGTGTAAGGGATCAATGTAGAAGATAACAAACAAACATGGTTAGGAAAAAATCTTAACAAGATTGAAGATTTTTGTTGGTTACCTAATTATGTGTTCATTGAATTAAACTATAAATCAATTAGGAGTTTAAAGAATCTATTTATGCACATTAAGGATTTGCCAAGCACTTTCAACGTAAACCCTTGAAGAAAATTTTCTATCTTAATCAAGTTCAATTTTGGTAAAACTAGGAACTAAACTTGGAGAAAGAGTTTGTTAAGAAAATAATCTTTATAGAATACTCAAGGAATCAATATGATAGAGTTAGTTTTAATGATAAACTAAGGAAAATTAGATGATTTTCATTGTTTGGATCGAAACATAATTGAAGAAGTAAACTAAGGTAAAAGTTAAATTTTTTCAGTCAAAGGACGTTGAAAAACCAAGTTAGGGTTTAGGTTAAGTTCAATTGACCTATGAAAAATTTTAAAGAAGTAGAGGATTAGTTGCTAAGTTAGTTAGCTACCCTAGATTGATCGATCACTTAGTTAACCCATCCCATTAGTCAATTACGGTAGACTAAGTAACCTATAGTAGACCATTTATTTCACCTTTGAGTTGGTTTTTTTGTGATAAAATCTTAAAAAACTGAAAAATAACACTATGATGTATAAACTTCAATCTATAAATATCTAATTGATGATAAGTTATGATATAGGAGTTTATTTGAGATATTTTATCAAGAGTTTAAGCATAGTTTAAGTATACGGGTTATTGCTTAGTTGTTGTTTGTGTATATAAGCTTAGAATTTAATATAAACATTATGATTGTTGCTTGTTTTGACATGAGATTATAGGATAATGAATTATAAAATTTTGGAATTTTTAGATTTAACATTATATGAGGTCTTGGAATTTTCAGATTTAATGTTACATGAGGTCTTGGAATCTTCATATTTTCATATTACATAAGGTCTTGGAATCTTTAAATTAAATATTGCACATAAGATTTTAGATTTTTGGGATTATTAAGGCCTAAAAATGTTAAGATTCAATGTCATGTAATTATGAGAATGGTAATATAGTTCAATGTTGGTCTTAAGAGTAATATATATTTCTTAGGAGACATGGTAATTGGAAACTTTATATGTTTTTATTTTTTGTTGATTGATATGTATGTTACATTAATAACTTGGTTTAACATGTGTATGACGTGGCATTTTTATGTGTATTTGCATAATATCTTCATACCAAGCTTCATAGCTCATCTACTTGGAATATAAAATTTACTTGATATTTATAATGCTTAGAAGTTTAAATTGGATCCTTTTCAAGAGCAAGATTTAGGTAGATCAAGAAAAAACTATGAGAATTAATAAGTAATAAACTCAATTTGGAAATAGACATTATACTGGAGAAATAAAATTTATATTTTGAAGTTCCTTAGTCTGTTATATGTTTGATTTTAGATAATTAGTTGTAATTAATGAGCTATATGATAAATTTGTATTTGAGAGATCATAGAGATTTATGAAATTAAAAGTTTCTTTGTGGTTTTTAGTCAATTTTAATGCTTGGCTTATATTTATTGTGGCAAGAATATGGGATGGAATCGTCATACCTTAGTCTTAGGATGTGACAAATATTTATTTTCTTATAGCATTGATTATTATTATTTAATTAACTATGTAATGATTATTAAGGATGAATTAGTAGAAGATGGATAAATTATGAGGACTATCTATACATTACTTTATAAGTGTAAGTTTCTAAATTTTAGAGTTAGAATCTATCTTATATCATATAGGAACTACAACATAGATTCATATAGAATATCCTATAAAACTTATAAAATTTATTGCATGTTTATAATATAATTTTTTTAGGTAAGTTGTCAACAATATGTCTAGTTTTCCACATCTTTGTACGTATGATACTAATCAATCTACTAGTCTCTAATAAAATTATTACAAAATACTATTATAAAATTATAGTTCATCATCAAGTATAGGTATATTTGTTTAAAATAGATAAAAGTACCAAATCCATTATAGCATTTTTACTAATGCAATAACATCAAATAAGATATACAATATAGCAAAATAGATCAAGGTTCAAACAATTTTGATTGGAATTCACATACTCTCCTTCAGTGGGCAAATGGACTTTGGATTTGAGCATGTACTTTGTAAAAATATTATATTTTACTACGTTCAATATTATTAATTAAGAACTTTTATGGGTAGATTTTATTTAGAGTAGATTCTAGAAAACTAGAATAAAAATCTATCTTATGACTTTTAATATATATCCATCAAAGCCTCTCTAATTACATAGGATGGAGGAGATTTTAGGTTTTGATAAGGTTACAGACTTACCCTTAATTGTTATCATCAATTATCAATTATATAATAATCTTACTTTCAATTAATATTGAATATTTGAGATTGTATAATAATAATTATTTCTAATAATTCAATTATATTAGATACTTAATCATTTTCTACTATTAATTTAACTATTTAATTATTATTATAATTGATTTAAGCTATTTATATTCTTATAATGATACTACTTATATTTATAAAAGGGTAAGATTGTAATTTGTGAATTTAATAAAGAGTATTTTTTACTAGATTTAAGAGAATGTATTTTTAAATAGAATTTAGGGATTGGGTTTTATGAAATTATAAGATTATTTAAAATATTTGTGTCTTCAATTATTTTTCTTTGATAGATTTGTTGTAAGAAACGATTCTATTTATATTATTTTCCCTCCTTTCTTCAAAAAACTTTTATGTGGTGTAGACACAATTTTTGCCCCTTAGTAGTTTTAGGTTTAGTTTTTTTTTTTTTTTATAGGGTCCTAACTCAAAAATAATATAAATAAATAAATGATAATAATAATTGACAAACGATGAAAATGCCAAAAAAATGGGAAAAGAAAAAATTACAAAGATTTTTTAGGAAGTAAATTATCTTATGGATAAATAGTTATAGTTTTAGTTTAGTTGGAATAATTATTTTAGAGAGTTGCATGGTTTAATAATAATTTAATTATACTAAATATCAAGACATAAGCTAATGGCCTAATGGATAAGTAATGGAGTATTAGATTGGATTTAATTTGAGGTTTTGGATTTGAATCTCACTAGATACTTAGGTGTCTTTTATTTTGATCATTTTATCTTTTACAAAAAAGTGAGTTGAACGCACGGGATTCATATTTAATCAAAATCATTTGAATCTAGTTTAATTTTTATTAAATTAGATTTAGATTTATATAAAGGATTCAGATTTAATTTAATTTTTATCAAAGTAGAAACAATAGGTACAAATGGATACAATTTGATATGATTTATTTTGGGTTTATAAATATACTTCACGCCAAAAGAAAAGGTATTTTTTTTCAACTTCAACATAATCCCTCCACTGCTGCATCCCTCCAATTCATGATATCTTTCCCAACGTTGACCAAAAAATAGTGAACCACAGTAGCAGCAACCCGGTACGTTGAATAAAACACGCCAGCCCCAACACTACCAATTGCCGTACCCTCTCTCACGTATCAATAAACTACATCTACGAACAACAGTCGCACTCTACATCGTCAACCTCCATACACGACCCACGCTGCAATCAACAGTGATTGTGTAAGCTAATGTCGGCAAGCATTGCTATCACATACACATTATCGTACTTTGCATCATCATAATGCAGCTCCAACCCCAATTCAACTCTTATCCATCCGCAGCAAGCTTGGCTGCAACAGCAAACACCCCAATCCTTGACCGCAGTCCACTATCTCTCTCGCTACTGCAGTGATCAGTACTAATGCTCCATAACTGACTGAATTACGTTCGCATCGCTTCACAACACTACCGTCGCACTGTTGACCAGCCTTGCCTGACTTAAGCCAAGTCTTCCCTACACCAATTATCACACTATTGCAGCAGTTCAGCTACCGGCCACGTACAGCTATTGACAGTAGCACCTCATTTCATGCACATCGGTAACATCTAGCATTTCACACCAGCAAGCACACGAATCACTTTCACGCAGCTACTCCCGTGCCTAATCTAGTCTTCACCGATTGCAGTACTTCGTCTATGTGAAGTTCTATCTGGACAAAACACGAACAACAGCCGAATCCATTGCTAGATACTCACCAACGTACACTACACGCTAGAATAGCGACTCAACCATGCGATGCCACAGTCCACCGATCACTACACTGCACGCGATGTAGCAGGTGACACAACTCCGGTAACAAATTCCGTATAACCGAATCCATAACAGCAAGCCAAATCAGGTTCGAAATGTTTTTTTGTTTCTTTTATTTTCTTGTTTGTTATATTGTATCATGTTGTTAGTTTATTAAGATTTTAAGTAATTTAGTATAATTTATATATAATAGTTTATATATATATAATAAAGATACTTCTGTTAGCATTAGTCTTAATACAAATTAGGTTGATTTAAGTTAATAAGTAATAATATAAATATAGGGATATATAGATACTGGATAGGGGAATGTTAAGATTGGTTTATATATATATATATATATATATATATGCCTTATTATAGTATCTATGAGTGATATAATATACGAATATATTAGTTTAGGAGACTTATTAGTATTGATTTTCATATATTAGAGTATATTACATGATATCACTAATTTATTTAGGTGGATACTTATTTAGTAGTAATGATGTGTATATATACATGTATATCTATTAGTCTAGAAATTTTTTAGGATTAGGTTTAATAGGAATTCTTATATAGAAAAAATAATTTTTTTAAGAAATAAAAATTGACAAAACAGATTTTTTTTTTTTTACAAAAAGGATATAGTATCTTAGAGAGTTTTTTAAATCACTTATGAGCTGGGACCTCCTTTAGATTTTTTTTTTTAAAATCAAATAAACTAATAACGTAAACTTGGTTGGTTTTCAAAATTAAAACAATCAACACATTAAAGGTTTTCGAAAAAAACTATGCTCGTTTGATCTTGGCTAGCGAATACATAGGCACCTTCGGAGCGACGATAAAATTTGTATAAACTTAAGTTTCTTTTTCTCTTGATTTTTTTATTTTTAAATATTATAATTAGAAGAATAATTTTAATTTTTGTAAATAGATAGTGGTACCTATTAGGGTTTAATAGGTTGACCCCTGAATTCGGAACTTTCTAGTTTTTCATTTAAATTAAAATCAAAGACCAGTAGCTAAATCGTAATTAATCTACCCAATTGATTACAATTTCTCTTTTTCTTGACTTCAGTCGGGTGGCGGCTCCAAAAATTATTTTCAATAAAAAATCGAAATTTCTCAATTTCTTTTGTTGAGAATTAATATTAAATTGGTTAGGGTTTAGTATTAATCGGAAATGGGGAAATTGATTTTAAATAGAAAACCAAAAAATCAAGCTCGCTCGACATGTAGGTTTGGGTAGAATAAATATATGTTTAACATGTTGGATCATGTGATAGAAAAGAAAAAAAAAATCTAGCATGTCGATTATTCACAAAAATTTAAATAAAATAAAATAACTAAAGTAACGTTTAAACTACTGTGGTATCAAGATGAGTGGGTAATCTATTGCACAAAATACATACCCATATCCTACTTGATTAGATAGGCTTTAGGTGGATAAGGGTTATAGGTAGGTTTTGGCTATGGATTTTCTAGAATTTGCTTCCATAAGGTAGGGTATAAGTATGAGATCTTCCTATCTTGTACACACCCTAGAACCTATATAATAATATATAAATGTGCAGGTTTTAAGTTATCATATATTTACTTGTAAAAAAAAATTATTACGTAATACTGATAAATGGTAATATTATATTTTTCAACCAATAAATGTTTTAGTAAAAGGGGGAAAAAATGAGTCGAAACTCATAAGTTAATAATCCTAAATGGTTAAATCTAATACTAACTATCTTAATTTATGCTCTATTCTTTTTCATTTTCTTCTTCGACTTTACATTTTCTACTCTTTGTCTATGTTCTTGTCCATTTGCTAAGTGGTAAGGCCATATAAATTTGAAATAATGAAGGTACAAATAATTGCTATAGTTTTCATAGGTTTTACATATGAAGAACATATAATATCACATAAACATTACTTCTTAAATATCACATAAAGTTGAAACTTATAATATGAGAGACAAAACTTATAGGCTTCACAGGCTACCTTATATCTAATAGGTTTTACACAATATAGATTCTAAGGGGATTTTAAAATGCTATAAAGTAGGTTTCAATTACCTTATCTTATCCATCTTGTACATATTCACTTCTATTTTAGTGTTTTATAGAAAGACTTAGAGTCATATTTTAACTTTAGAAAAGCTAACAAACAAATTAATGAAACTCACAATATGTTGAACTTTTTATAATCTTTTCACATGTCATTTTTATATTTGGTGCAAGTTCTTTCATTATACCTAAGTGAAGGTATATCAATTCAATAATGCAAGAGTTGAAATGGTACGAGTTTAGGTAGATTGAGAAAATTTAATGGAACTAAAGCTTCTAATTGATTAGGTAGACAATAACTATATCGATGGACGTTTGTTTCCATTAACTAATTATATCTGTATTGGTGTTACTAGTTATTGATTGTTTTACGTGCCATCAGATAAAATACTTAATTTATAAGGCATCTTTTACCTTTTATGAATACATGTAAATGTTTGGACATGACAACTAAAAGTAGATCAATTTTTGAAACTAAACAAGCAAATTGAGTATAAGTAATTGATGAATTGGTTAGACTTCGCTCTAGCTAAAGGACGTAGTGAAAGTTTCTTATGAAATAAACTCTCTCCAAGTATTCAAATTTTTCAAGACTTGTTATGACTTTTCAATGGAGAATAACATATTATAAGTCCTTATGATGAATAAAGAAATAGCTATTTTTAGTTATTTTTTTCTGTATATTTTTCATATTTTATCTATAAGATCCTACTTAATACTTAAACCATGGCTCATGACAAAGGTATATTATTAATGATTGCCCAATTGACCCCATCTCTCTAGTCAATTTTAGGTTGACTAACTAACCTATAATAAACCATAATTTCCATGTTTAAGTATTTTTTTTCTCGATAAAATCTTGAGAAACCTAAAACTAAGCTTATGATGTATAATAAATGATCAATATGTATCTAATTGATGTTAAATTATGTTATAAGAACTTATTCAAGATTCTATCAAGAGTTTTAGTGAAGTCTAAGTATGTAGGCTATTGCTTGTTTGTTAGTTGTTGGTCCCTCTTAAGCAACCAAGAAAAGAGAATTTCTTAGTATAAATTAAAACTTTTTCAATTTAGAGTGCCCTTAATTACTTAGTATAATAGTTGGGAATTTCCAAGTAAGTGCCTTGTATTTTCGCAAGTAAATTAAGGAAACAATAACAATATAAAATAAAGAGATAAGGGTTAAGGGGAGCTTGAACACGAAAACTTATAGTGGTTTGACCTTGTGCCGATACTACTCTTCTAACTCCATTACGAGGATTTGGTTTTCCACATCAGATGTTCCACTATTTCAAAAATAAGATAGTACAATATGCTTTTACAAGCCTTAGTCATATTGCTCTACCATCAAGCTCTCAACAAGCTACATAGATTTACATTAAATCACTCTCTTATTACAAACACTTATTACACAAAAATCGAATTCTTCTAAGCCTTTGAAAAGCTAAGCAATAAAATACAATAAGCTCGACACAATTTAGAGCAAAGGCTATACAATAAAATTTTTGTAATGTACTGTGATTTTTCTTGCAAATGTGTATCTGTGTATCCTTCATATGAAGCCTTCCTTTTATTTTAAACTTCTTCTATAATGGCTAGTTCTTGAAAGGCTGATTCAAATCTCTTGATTCTTATCCAAGTTAGCAGCAACGAAAATATGATAGTTACTTCTCTTTATATTTGGCCATGTTAACATTTAAATTTCTTAATATTTTAAATAACTTTTGACCGTTACTTCTTGATCAATAAAGAAGATAAGAATTAGTTGTAGTTGGTTCTACAAAATTAGGCTAACTTCTGAAAATATCTTCTAACTCCTACTTTTGAATAGTTTATCTATCTTTGTTAGTGGAACTAGATAGTGTATTACCTAAATTTATGTATCAAGTGGAGCTGGGCCTTCACTGTTAAGAAAACAAAGAAAATATCTATGAATTATTAGGTTTTAGCTTGAACTATAGTTCTTCTGTCATGGCTTTTAAGTCAACTTTTGGGTCTTGCTGTTCTTCATTTTCTACTAATAGAAGGCCTTTTAAGTTTGCTTTTAAGTATTTTTACCTTACATAATTTTCAAATTATTTTCTTCTCAAGCTTCTAAACAATCTTTTAATCTATTTTAAAAACATCTTTTTCAACTTTATTTGACTCCTTCTCAAAATGCTTCTAACTCATATCTTTAACCATGATCAGCTTCTAAATCTCCTTCTAACTATAGTCAACAGATTGTAACGGCTTTTAACTTTCCTTTGAACTTTTATTTAGGAAACATTTAACTCCGAAATTTAGTTAGACAACTTTAATGTTTATTATCATCAAACCATGTTACTTAAGAGAACTTGATATTCTCCTCATTTTTTGTGATAACAAAACATTTTAAAAAATATATATTTTGCATAATAAAAAATTACAAACAACAAAATCAATATTTAACTTCTAACTTTATACTTAGCTATACATAGCAAAATGTTTTTATGTATGATAAACCCATTTCTTGTCTTTTTTGTTGTTAGCAAATAAAGAAGGAAAAGAAATAAGATCATCAAAACATGAAGGAAATTAATATTATTAGAGACATAGTTCATTACAACCAAAGAACATGAATAAAATGTTAAATGATATCCATAACAATAAACAAAAGTACATGATCATCAAAGATTATCTTAAACAATAAACATAAATAAAAGTTGATAATGTCTAAGTAGATGGTGGCTTGTGATGTAGGGTAAGAAAGGTTGTTTAACTTAAGGTTAGAGTAGTAAAATGAAATTGAGAAGGTGGTAGTTGAATAGTAATAGGAGGGACATCAAGAGGTCTTGCAATGATAGAATGAACTTGTTCAAGACTAGTATCCATGATTTCTACTCTTGAATTCAGTTGTTGGATCTAAAGCCTTAAACTCTTGAGCTCATCAAATACCGAGAGTCCTCTATCCTTCTTGAGCTTAACACCTTCATTTTGCTAGCTAACAATATATGACTCCAAGATATTAGCCAAATCCATAGTCTTAGCTTAGATTTCCTCTAATAGATGCTTGTAGGTAGTTTCAAATCTAGCCTATATAGAGTTTGTGGTCTATTGCTTAAGGATTTGTAGAAGATTCTCTTTAGATTCTATAGGGATACCTTTAGTCCTACTCTTCACTCCTTCCTCTACAATAGCTTTATCCTTAGTTCTATCATGTTTAGTAGCAACTTCAATTAAAATATCCAATTTAGATGGTTGCTTTATCTCTATTTTCCTACCAGTCATTGGCATGAACTTTTGCTTTTTTTTAGGTGGTTCCTCTTCCTCAATGAGTAAAGCTTTCCCTTTAGCTTTCCTTAGCTCTTGTTTAGCGGCTTCTTCATCTAATCTCATTCTTTCTCCCTTAGCCAATGCTAGAAGTTCTTTAACCTTAAAGTTGTTCTTCTTGTTATCAAGATAGACAAAGTGTGACCCATCTTGAGCGAACTAGATTTTCTCATACACCTCAATACTCATGTGATGCAACACATTCTCTCCAACTTTCCTAGCCTCCTGTAGGTATGGATTATCTTTAGGGAGTTGAAATTCTTTAAACTCCAGCAACTTCATTACGATATATCCATAGGGCATCCTATGCTTGTTCCTTACCATGTTTCTGATTATATATGAAGCTAATTCTATTGATTCTTTCTTCATCAAAGATCTTATTACACTTATATCCTCTCTTGTGATAAAGTTTAAGCTACCTTTCTAGGGTAGTAAACAACTAGTCACAACCTTATAAAGTAGTATAACCTTTAAAGCGAACCACATTATCCAAGCATTCTCATAACTAGGCAACTTTACAACATTTTTCAAATTCAAATAAATTTGCTCCCTCTTCAAATCAAGGTCTCTCTCAACAGATATTAAACTAAGACATTTAGTGATTTCAGCCTTACATGTCATAATGTCAAAACTTCTAACTTTTATCCTAATCAAATTCTTGCATTCCTTATGCAAATTTATACAAATTGTAGCTACTAGATCACTACTTCCTTTCCCTTTAATTGTGTAAAGACTTTTTGCACTTGAAACTTCTAGGTAATCATCTAAGTAGAAACCATTCTTCTTAAAGAAGCTAAAATCAAAATAAGAACTATAACAAATCTTATCACTTCTTAATAGAGATTTCATGTCTACAATCAATTGTATCCATGAAATTTTCTTAATTTCTTTCTAACTTCTTGAAGCTTTCTTTATAATTATTGACTAGATTAGCTTGTCCTTCCTTCTAAGGGAGCTTTTAACTTTGGAAGCTTTAGGTGATGTTCCCTTTCAAATAGATTTTTTCTTTTTCAATAATTGTTGAAGAGGAATATTGGATTTTGTGGACTCAAAATCTAGTAGAGCATGATCAGTTGGTAGATTTGGGGTTTTGTCAAATTTTGGTAGAGGTAACTCTTAAGATGGAGTGTTCTACACTTAATGAAGATGAAGAGTGATGAAGATCCTTATCTCCTCTTGAATTAGGGTTCCCAATTAATTCTTTAGCTATAGGGTTTAAGGTTTTAGTTGTTGGATTCTTCTCAATAGCAACTAGATTAGAAGGGGATGAAAAAACAACAGTTTTCATACTTTTACTCATAAGCCTAGATGATCTTCTCTTGTAGGTCTATACGGTTGTCTAAGAGAGAGAGAGAGATATATATAGTAGTGGGTTAGAGGATTTACAATTGAGAAAGAGAGGGAAAAAAATGCTGCCAAACATGGATTTAATAGGAAGTTTAGAAACTAACTTAGGGAGAAAAAAGAAAAGCACTTCCTTATTTTCCAAATAACACATAGTAAATGGGCTAAAGCATGTATTGCAAATTAATTTACAGTTAAATGTACATTATACACAAATAAAAATTGAAGTATCAATTAATTTACATAAATATTTCAAATAAAAGGGATTACATTTACCAAGCTCATCTTTAATAAGTTCAAACTTTGTCTTTTCTAGAAACTTGGTAAAAATATCTACAAGTTATAAATCTGTAGAAATAAACTCAATATTCACATTATGATTAGCAACATGATCCCTTATAAAATGATGTCGAATCTCAATTTGCTTAGATCTAAAGGGATGCATTGGATTTTTGGTTATGTTTATAACACTTGTATTGTCACATTTAATAGGAATTTCTTTATAAGTCAGACCATAATCAATTAGTTGTTGTTTATTCTAGAGTATTTGTACACAATAATTTCCTATTCACACATATTCAGCTTCAACTATTGAAAGAGCTATTGAATTCTAATTTTTAGATTACCAACTATCAATTTATCACCTTAAAATTTCGAAGTTCCTAAAGTGCTCTTTCTATCTATTTTACATCCTGCATAATTGACATTTAAATATCCTATTAAAATAAAATTTTGATTCTTTAGAGACTAAATGTCTAATTTAGAAGTGTAAGAAATATACTTAAATAGTCTCTTAAAAGCAGCTAGATATGTCTCAATTGGATTATTTTGGAATCTAGCATAAATACAAACACTGAATAGAATATTTGGTTTAGATACAATTAAATATAAAAGAGACTCTATTAAGCTTCTATAAAGTTTCTCATTTACCTTCTTACCACTCAAGTTTAGATCTAACCTGTTGGATGTAGGTATAGGTGTTATAACATTCTTACTCTTATCAAAACTGAACTTTAACAAAATTTGATTTATGTACTCCTCTTGATGCATAAATATCCCTTCATTACTTTGCTTAATTTGAAGCCTAATGAAGAAATCAAGTTCTCATCAAAGACATTTCAAATTCAACCTACATTAACTTAGAAAATTCTTTACAGTATTTTTTATTAGTAATACTAACTATTATGCCATCTACATAAATCTATACAATTGACATATCATTACCATAATACTTCTAAAATAAATTAGTATCTACTTTACATCTTATGTAATCATTCTTAATTAGATATTCACTCAATCATTCATACCAAGCACGTGATGCTTGCTTAAGTCCATGAAATGCTTTTTTGAGTTTGTATACATGATCTTCCTTGAATGGATCTTCAAATCCAAGGGGTTGCTCAACACATACCTCATCTTTTATATAGTTATTCTAAAAAGAACTTTTAACATCTATTTAGAACAACTTGAAACTTTTTTAAGTAAGTAAAAGCGAGTAATAAATGAATTACTTCTAACTTAGCTACCGGAGCATAAGTCTAATCATAATCTATACCTTCTTCTTGAGAATATCTTTTAGCTACTAATCTCTCTTTACTTCTTACTACCTTAGCTATTTCATTTAGTTTATTCTTGAAAACCCATTATGTATCTCTTATAGATATACCATTTGGTCTATATATTATATTCCAAACTTGATTTCTATAAAATTGAGTTAACTTCTCTTGCACATGGTGCTTACTTAAGTCCATGCAATGCTTTTTTAAGCTTGTACATGTGATCTTCATTAAATGGATCTTCAAATTGAGGGGTTACTCAATAAATACCTCCTCTTTTATATAGTTATTCAGGAAAGCACTTTTAACAACTGTTTAAAACAACTGGAAATTTTTTAAGCAAGCAAAAGCAATTAATAAAAAAATCAATTCTAGCATAGCTACTGGAGTATAAGTCTCATCATAATCTATGTCTTCTTCTTGAGAATATCCTTTAACTACTAATTTAGCTTTGTTTTATACTATCTTACTTATTTCATTCAATTTATTCTTGGAAACTTATGTAGTGCTTATAATAGATTTATCTTTTGGTTTAGGTACTAAATTCCAAACCTGATTTCTCTAAAATTGAGTTAACTCTTTCCACATGATATTAATCCAACTGCTATCTTGTAATGTCTCATCAATATTGTTAGGTTCAAATTTAGAAATTATTACAAAATGATTTTTGATATCCTTGTAGTTGGATCGAATTCTAACACCACTTTGTACATCACCAATGATGAGCTCTTATAGATGCGAGGGCTTGAATCTACAAGATCTTGAATCATTTGGATTAGTACTATAACTTGTAGAAGCTTTTATGTTACCTTCTGAGTTTTATTTTGAACCTTCTAATTTCTTTATAGTACCTTCTAAGTTCTCTACTATGTCTTTTATGTTTGGCAGAGTAGTTTCTGGTTGAATATTGGTATCTTCTTATTTAACTTTTAAGTCATGAAAACTCTTCTTCTTCTTAGTAACAACATCATCCTCATTAAGAATATTGTCAATATCTTCAATAAACTTAACATTAATAGATTCTTCAATAACTTTTGTTGATTTATTATAAATTCTATATAGCTATTCATTGAATAACTCAAGAAAATTCCTTCATCTACTCTTCCATCAAACTTACTAGGATTCGCATTTGACTTTTTCACAAAATATTTGCAACCAAAAGTATGAAAATAAGAAACAATAGGCTTTCTTTCTTTATAAAACTCATAAGGAGGCTTCTTAGTTAAAGGTCTATTATAAACTTTGTTAATCATATAGCATGCAGTTGAAATGGCTTATGCCTAGAAATGTTTAGCTATTCTACTATCATTTAACATAGTTTTAGCCATTTCCTATAGAGTTATATTCTTTTTTTTCTACAACTCTATTCTATTCTAGAGTGTAAGGACTATGAAACTATGATTAATACTATTTTGATCATAGAATGCAACAAATTCATGATTGTCAAACTCTTTAACATGACTTGATATTAAACTAGCAATACAACAGTCTTTTTCATTTTGTACCTTTTTAACAAAACTTTCAAAAGCTTTAAATGTACTACTCTTATATTGTAAAAGTAATGCCTATGTGAATATTGAAAAGTGATAAACAATTACAAGTCTATACTTGTTTCCTCCTAAATTTAGAGTTTATGTAGGTCTAAATAATTGTAAGATGAAACAATTAATAGGCCTATTAGTTGATGTTACATTTTTACTCTTATGAGCAACTAATACTAACTTATTCTTAGCATAAGAACCACAATTCAAATCATCATTATCATTGATTTAGGTAATCCATTTATCAAATTATTTTTGGACAATTTCTTCAATTGAGAGAAATTCACATGCTCAAGTCTTTTATACCACAAAAATGTACTATCAGACATAGTCAACAAATAGTATTCAACAAAGATATCTTATGGTCTCATCACATAAATATTAATTATTCTATACCCTTCAAACAACTTTTTGTTAGATACTTTATCAAATGTAATGCATTTAATTTTCTCAAAAACAACTTTTTTGTTTTTATCATATAGTTGATTAATACTCAGTAAGTTGTGTTTTAGTCCTTTTATAAGTAAAAAATTTTCAATATAGTAAGGAGAGTTACCGATATTACCAAAGTTAAGTATTTTTCTTTTACCATTGTCACCAATGTTATGTAATCTTTTTCTCTCTATTCCAAATTTGAGAATAAACCATCTCTTGTCATATGCATGGTACATCTATTATCAAGTAACTAGGTTTTTTAAAATTTAGCTTCTTGTTCTTGCAGTCACCATAAGAAGATTAAGTATCTTTAAGAACCCAGCAGAGCTTGGGTTTACTTAAAGTCAAGCTCATAATATTAATTTTCTTTGCTTGATCCTTATTGAGTTTGTAATTTTTATAGTAGTAACGTCTTCTATATGTCTAACCCTGTTACAAACAAAGCATGCATATGGGAACATATAATTGTACCTTTTTTTATTTACCTAATAATTTCTGTCATGCTTATTGCACCTTCTAAGTTGATAAGAATATCTTCTAATTTGGTTTGGGTATCTACTGAACTAAGTAGTGAAGTTTCTAACTTTACTTCTAAGTTGCTCATTTGTACTTTTTTGTGTATTATCTGATTGTACAACATTTCTTACTTTGACAAATACTATCTTTAAATAACCTTTTAATGTTTTTCTTTTAAATCAAAGTCTTTGTTTAGAGCCACGGACTCTTTAACCTGCTATGAACATCTTTAGGTTCTCTTTACTTTCATTGAACTTGATAAATATGCTCTTAATAGATTAAGACAAATCGTCAACTCCAATCTTTAGAAGTTTTGTCTCTTCCTTTAAGATCAAATTCTCATTTACTTGTGCTTCCTTTTCAACATGCAAATTTTCATTATCATTATTTATTATGTCATTTTCAACAATCGATAACTTATTAGTTTGACTTAGCACTTCTTTTTTATTCTTCAATGCTACATTTTTTTTATTCAATTTAAAGTTTTTTTTTTGCTAAGTTTTAGCTAATACTTTTAACAACCTTTGCATTTCATCATATAAATAATCCTTTTCATAACAATTACTATCTAAATTAGAAGATTCCTTAGAGTTTGCTATCAATTAGATGTTTGATTCTTCTTCTTCTTTTGTGACATAATTAGATTCATCTAAATTACTCCATGTAGCCATCATTTCTTTTTCTTGTTCTTAGTTTTGTTGAACTTCTCGAGCTTCTTGAGCAACACATGCAACTCATATTTAATGTGACTTGGTTTCTTGCATTCATAATACTAAAGTTCTTTCTTTTCTTTCTTCTTCTCCTTTGTTTCTTCTTTTAACTTATAGGAATTTCATGCATCATTCTTTTTACGAGATGAGTTGGATTTTTAATGTCTACAATGTTCTTACCTTTCTTTCTTAACACACGATTGAACCTCCTTACTAATAAGTTGAACTCCTCTTCATCATTGGAAACATCATTATCTAATTCTTCCTCATTAACCCTAGCTTTGAATGCTATAGCCTTCTTTTTATTTTCAATTTCATCAACATGTAGCAGATCAGATTCGTATGACATTAGTTTACACCTAAGCTTACTAAGTATATGTCTTGAGAAATCTTGTGCTTCTTCAATGGTTGTCTTCTTAGCATCCTAAGCTCTTAGTAAGATTCTCAACATCTTCTTGACCTGATCCTTATTAGAAAAAGTCATTCCAAGAGAAGCTAGGTCATTAGTTTAATAGCAAAATAATTAAAAATACTTTTGATCTTTTCTCTTAGTTAGAATCGAAAGCATTCGTATTCCTGTAAAAGAATGTTAATTCTTGTTTTTTGATTTTTCTTTGTGCTTTCGTGTATCTCTATTAGCTTATCCTACACATCCTTGGTAGTGCTGCAAGAAGACACAAGATTAATTTCAGGTGGAGATATTATACTTATCAAAAGATGTTTAGCTCTTTTGTTAATTGAAGCTTGCTTCTTTTCTTGAGCATTGATTAATAGATAGGTTAGTTCATAATCTCCATTTTCAATCACTTTCCAAGCTTCATAATCAATGGCTTAGATAAATGTCTCCATCTTACATTTCCAATGAGAAAAGTTAAATCCATTAAAGTAGGGAGCATAAGCAGTTTGCATAGATTGCAAATTTTCAACCATTATAGGATTTACCTTTTAGAATTGATAAGAGAAACAAGTTCCTATACTAATTGTTGGTCTCTCTTAGGCAATGAAAAAGAAGAGGGGTATTGTACACTCGGAGGGGAGGAGGGGGTGTAGGGGTGGTGTTGAATTAATTGCTAATTAAAATTAAAGCTTTTTCAATTTAGAATCCCTTTGATTACTAAGTATAATGATTGAGAATTTTGAAGTAAGTACCTTATTCCTATATCCACTCTTCTAGCTTTACTAAGAGGATCCACTCTTTCACATCGGATGTTCCATTATTTCAAAAATAAGAGAGTACCGTCTTCTTTTATAAGCCTTAGTTACATTACTTTGCCTTGAGCTCTCAACAACCTACACATATCTACAGTGAATCACTCTCCTATTACAAACATTTATTATATAGAAATTGAATTCTTCTAAGCCTTCAAAAAGCTAAGCAATAAAATATAATAAGCTTAATATAATTTAGAGCAAAGACTATATGATAAATTCTACATAATGTTCTGTGATTTTTCTTATAGATGAGTATCTATGTATCCTTCTTATGTAGCATTCCTTGTATTTTAAACTTCTCTTGTAATAGCTAGTTTTTGACTCAAAAGGCTGATTCAAATCTCTTGATCTTTATCCGTGTTGGCAATAATGAAAATATGATAGTTATTTCTCTTTATATTTGGCCACTTCAACATTTAAATCTCCTAATATTTTGGACATTTGTTTGACCATTAATTCTTGATTAATAAAGAAGATAAGAATTAGTTGCAATTGGTTCCATAAAATCAAGCTAACTTCTAAAATATCTTCTAATTCTTGCTTTCAAACAGTTTATCCATCTTTCTTAATGGAACTAGACAATATATTACCTAAATAAACGTGTTAAGTAGAGTTAGGCCTTAACTTGCAAGAAAATAAATAAAAAATTTGTGAATTATTAGGTTTTTGCTCGAATTGCAGTTCTTTTGTCATAACTTCTAAGTAGTTTTTAAGTTTTGCTATTCTTCATTTTCTACTTGTAGAAGACAACTTTAATGTTTGTTATCATTAAAATATATTGCTTGAGAGAACTTAACATGTAGGTTTGAAGTTTTAATGTAAATATTGGTGATATTAGGTATATATTTTGATGTTTGTTTTAGAAATAATATAGTTTTTATTAGAGATGGTCATTGAAAGTTTCTTATATTTTTGTTGTCTGTTGATTGATATCTATGTTGCATTAGTAACTTTCTTTAGGTAAGTGTATGGTATGACGCTTATGTGTATGTGTGTATAGTATCTTCGTACTAGGTTTCACAATTTACCCACTTAGGATTTGAAATTTTAGGTATATAAGATGCTTAGAAGTTCTAACTAGATCTATTTTAGAAGCAAGATTGTGATAGATTGAGAAAAGGACATAAGAAATAGCAAAACTCAATTTGGAAATAAACATTATAGTGGAGAAATAAAATATACAATTTGAAGTTCTTAAGACTTTGATATGTTAGGTTTTGAATATTTAGTTATAATAAATGACCAATATGACAATTGTATTTGATAGATTATGGAAATTTATGAAATTAAAAGTTTCTTTGTGGTTTTTTGTTAATCTCTAAGTCTTGCGTGCATTTATTGTGATAAGAATATATAGCCAAATGGTCACATCTTGGTCTTGGGACGTGACAATTTATTTATTTATATTATTGTAGTATTGATTATTATTTAATTAACTATGTACTTTTTATTATGAATGAACACGTATAAGGTAGGTAAAATATGAAGATTGTCTATATCCTAAATTATAAAATATAGTTTCTTAAATTTTGGAATTAGAATCTATGTTATATCATATAGGAACCTCCATAGATTCTATACTATCTAGAACTTATAGAGTATAAAATATCTTATGAAACTTATAAAATTGTTTATTATACTTTTATAATGTAATTTTTTTAAGGCAAGTTGGTTAATAATCTATTAGTTTTTCCACTTGTAATTACTATATTCATCAATTTAGTAATCTCTAATAATTGAATCACATTTCTTTTGATCATCTGTTTATATAGAGGACATAAGCCATGAATCAAATGATATTACTCCAAACAATTTATTATAAAATGCTATCTTGAAATTGCAATTTATAGTAAGATCTAGGTTAATTTGTTTAATATAAATGAAAGTACGAAATTCATTGTAGTATTTTTATTAATAATACAATAACATATAATAGCATAATAAGAGAAAATAAACCAAGTTTTAGAACATGTCATCTTGAATACAATCACTATTCTTCAATGGGCAAAATGGACAAGGGACTTGAGCATGTATTAAGTTAAAATATTATATTTTGTTATACTTAATATTATTTATTAAGAACTTTTAGGGGTACATACAAGATATCTTTTAACCTATACATCGTATATATATATTAGAGTGTAGGTTCTAAAATGGATATATGGTAAGAAAATACTCCACCATCTATCTTGCCTCATGGGTTTAGGATTTAGAAAATTGAAACAAAAATCCATCCTATGACTTTTAATATCCACCTAAATTCTATCCAATTACCTTAGTTGGGGTAGATTTTTCGTTTTGATAGGATATATACTCACCCCTATTTACATCAATTATCCTTTACGTAATTATCTTACCTGCAAATATTATTGAATATTTGAAATTGTGTAATAATTATTAATTACAATAATTTAATTATTATTAGATATTTAGTTCTTAATTTTTTACTAATAATCTAACTAATTAATAATAATAATTATCATCATCAATTTAAATTATGTATATTCTTATAATGATATTATTAATATTTATACAAGGATAAGGTTGTAATATGTGAATTTGATAGAGTATTTTTAATTCGATTTGAGAGTAGGGATTTTCAATTAGAGTTTGGGATTTTTTTTTTTAAATTAAATTTTAGGATTGTTCGAAATATATGCGTCATGGGTTCTTCTTTTATAGATTTGTAGTTAGAAAAGACTTTGTTTATATTGCTCCTTTTTTCCCACTTTTCCAGGGGGCTTTACTGTAGGTTTGGATAGTATAAGTATATATTTAATCTTAAGATGTTGGATGATGTAGTGTGGGAAATGATGAAAAGAAAAGCCAGCATGTTGGTTTTTCACAAAGAAACATAACCAAAGTAAAGTGACGTTTGGACTGCTTTGGTGCTTTATTTATAAAAAAAAGGCTTACAATCACATTAAACCCTTAAAAAGGGCAACCACTAAAACCCACAATATTTAGGAGGTTTTTATAACTCTTCCCATCTCATTTTCACACTTGGTGCAAGTATAAGGGATTCAGTTGTAGCCTTTCTTGGTTATTCTATCTTCTTACATTACCTAAGTGAAGGTATATATTTATTGCATTATTGCAAGAGTTGAAACGGTCCGATTCTAGACATGATTGAGATAACTTAATTAAACTAAAGCATCTAATTAATTAGATAGCCAATAACCATATGGATGGAAGCTTGTTTCCATTAACTAATTATATCTGTATTGGCGTTATTACTAATTAATTACTGCTTAACTAGTTATTAATTGTTGCAAGTACCATCAAATAAAATAATTAATTTATGTGGACTTCTGTTCTTACCTTTTATGAATACGTGTAAATGATGGGAACGTGAGAACTAATAAAACTGAACAATTTTCTGAACTATGTCTAGATTCACTCTTTGACTCATCGCACCATGACCAACATGAGTCCTAAAATTCGCATTCATGTAACTTATTTTCTAGTCAACTTTATAATGGCTTCTTTTTTTCTTTTTTCTTTTTATCCGGTAATTAACTTTATGATGTTAACAAAGAAATGGTTATTTCATTTATAAGAGCTCTAATTATGTTTCATGGGAAAATAACATTATATAGAATTTCTGTTACTATTACTACCAAATAACACATTATAATTCTTTATAAAGAAATAAAGAACTAGCTATTTCTTAGTTATTTTTTCCCGTATATTTTCTATAGTTTATCTTTGAGATCCTATTAAATAGTTAGACCATGGCTTATATAGAAAAGCTATATTCATATTTTTAAATATATTTTTAATTTATTATTAATATCATTTTAAGCTTAACTAAATAAAACAATAATTATTATTTTTCTATTATATCCTTTAGTAATAGTAATTCTATTTTTATCGTATTTCTTTCCTCCAACCAAACCTGTTAAAGCTTTTTCTCCTTTAACAATAAACTAATCACGAAACAATATATTATCATGTGATCCATTAGCTAATACTTAGTGACACTTATCAAAAGATCTTAAGAAAAGTGTATCATATTTTTCAAATAACCGTCACATACTTTAGGGAGAAAAGTATGGAAAAAAATAAAAATAAAAAGCTATTTTATTTAATATTTCAACAAGTGATTCTTGAATTTCCCTTAAGGTCTCCTTACCTAATATTACGACGAAAAACCTTGGTCAGGGATTTACGCAAGCAATGATCTATTTGATTACTTTAAAGATTGTCCCTTGGGAAATTCAAGGAGTGTCCGCTCTATACTAACTAAATAAATATATTTTATATGACACTGACCGGGCTGCTTGTAATTTCACAATTCGAGCATAATAGTTTTATTAATTGTCCAGATGTTTGGGTTTCTCGGAAAAAGAAAGTGGGGACACAATAATAGAATATTATATATGCACGTGGTGGACCATAGGTTTGTTTTGTTGCTTGTAAGGGTTTACCCGGAAAGTTAGAGGAGACCTGGAGGGGCTGAAAATGAGTACTCTCCAAGTAAAGATTTCAAATTGAAATTGAAATCGAAATCGACCAAATCGCATCTTAAAGTCTCCTTTACGTAAGGGTAGACGCACCTCATATTTCAATTACGTATATAATTACATGCTTCATCTATTTATAGAGACGTGTTAATCGCGTTCCAAATATTTATTAAATAAGTATATAATTTACGTTTTTCAATACAGGTAATATATGTTTCAATACGTGTTATAAGCACATCATTCACATTTTTGCAAATAAAAGCATTTTTTTACACCTCATCGAACCTAAAATCTTAGTTATATTATTGGATTGCATAGTGAGAATTTGTGGGCCGATCTATATATTTTTTATTTTTTATTTTTGGACATTAAGGAACATAATGCCCGGTTCACCAAACGAACATACCATGAAACATCTTAAGTTGCGAATGCGTCTTGCTTTTACTAATGAAGACGAGAAATCAAAATCTGAGAAAGATTTAACAGAATATGACTGCAAAAGTAAATTATTTAATCCGTCCAAATATGTACATAGCCTAAGATTTAATCTAATGATAATACATCAGACCGTCGTCCGATTATGGGCGACCATCGGTATGACTACAGCCAATTAATAAAAAAATTTGGGAACTTTTTCATTGGGACACGTGAGACTCATGTTCGGAATATTCACGATGATCCAACTAAAAAGAAAAATCCCGACCGGTATATGTGAATCCCGGGATCTCAAATCTTTAACACACAAAAGGATGGGTCAACAACTGTTGCACAGACCACCTCTTACTAGAATCCTTTTGCAAACAACGCCCGATAAAACTCCGGAACTCCTCCGACACCGTCTCTGGCAAGCTGGGCGGTTCCCCGAAACAAATCGCGCACATGAGGGTAGCCCAATCGGGTCTCTGACCCGGATTCAAGAACGGAAAATAACCCAAATAAAGCTCCAACAAAGTCAACCCTAAGCTCCAAATATCCCCAGCATAGCCATTATAGTTCCCGCCGTACGTGTCAGGGTCGAACCTCTCAGGACTCATGTAAGCACACGTGCCAACGTAGGAATTACATGCATCCAACGTGCGACACATGATCTTGCTAACCCCAAAATCTGCTATCTTCACTTCCATCTTACTGTTTACCAATAAATTCGAAGGCTTTATATCACGGTGGATTATCTTCTGGGAGTGCAAATAATCAAGTCCCTTAAGAACTTGTCGTGCAATTCGTGAAAGATTCTTCTCACTGAATGTACCGTGTGCTTTCAGGACCGAATCGAGCGTGCCCTTGTCCATATACTCCATTAAAATCGCGATGTCTCCATCGGCTTTGTCGAATATATCGTGGCATCGAACGATGTAAGGAGAGTCCGTGCGGCGGAGGATTTTTATCTCGCTCATTACTTGGCGGCGGAGGTTGGCGTCGCAGTCGCCGTGGACCAACTTGAGTGCGTAGATGGCGGAGGTCTTCTTGTGTTTAACTTTATAGACTGTTCCGCCGTTACCGTGCCCAAGGACCTGGAGCTTTTCGAAGTCGGAGAGGGAGGTGGAGGTGGTTGCGGTGGTAGTGACAGTGGCGGATGGAGGGAGGGGGAGAGGGAAGCGGGGACGGCGGTCGGAGTGCTCCGGGAGTGGTAGACGGAGATTTATCTGGCGGCGGTCTCGCACAAGTGCCATAAGAGAGGGAGAGCAGAGAGAAGGAACAAGCCGAGAAGGGGGTTGAATGAGCGGATATGAGTGAAGAAAGTAAGATATAAATAAGTGAAGAGGGAGAAGCACGTGGACTTGAAGGCTTCAAAGTTGCATGCTTTGGGGTATACCCAAACTTGAAATATAATGCCCTAGCAACCGTTGGATTGCACAGCAGCGATGGCTCGATTTATCCAGCGGTTAATTATGTGTAAATGTTTTAAGTTTTGGGTATGGACAGAAGTAAGCAACTGGTGATAGAGACATGGTTGAGGAAGGTGGGAGGATAGAGAGGAGATAATTGTGACGTAAATGCAAAGGTGTGCATAGTAAAAAATAAGGGTTTGTGGGGTTTATTTTTTTATGCCATATTTTGGCTTTATGCTCTATGCTCTTTTTCTAATATATGTGCATGTGACTAATTGGCCAACCACTTCAATTAAAAAAATGTTTAGTGTGAGTTTAATTTAATATTATGTTTGGCAACCGTTTAAAGAAAGTGGAAATAAAAGGAAGTTTATAAAAAAAAAAAAAAAAAGAAACGAAAAGAAAGGAAATAGAAAAATGTAATATTTATTCTTATTCAGATATGAAAAGTGAAAATGAAGGAAAACTGGTGGAAATATTTTATTTTCACATGATAATAGGATTATATTATCTTGCTATTTTTGTCATTTCATTAGTTTTTTACTTATTTCCATTGGTTTCTTCTCAATTTTGTAGAGAAAAAAAAAAAAAAAGGGCTCTTGAGAAGAAAAATTTCAACTCAATTCCATATATTTTATCTCATTTTTATTACAACCAAACACACGAACTCTTATTTCTACTGATTTCCTTAGATTTCTGTTAATTTCTTAGCCATCGAAACACAGCGTAAATTTGTGGTGGTGGGAATAAAAAGTATTGGGTTTGTGTTACAATCCAAAGATAATGGACAAAATTGGGTGATGGTTCTTGGTATTTGGCATTATCAAAATCAAGCAATGTGTAGCCAATCGACATATTGCTGGTGGGATGCATGTCATGGTCATTGATTTGTCATAACTTTTGTATTTTTTTGGGTGTTGGAGGCCCCTTTTTCCAAAGTTTTGCTTTTAAAGATACAGTGAATCAGTTAAATTTAATTTTGGCCCCACTAAGAAGCCAATCAACAAGCTTTTTGTTTCCTCCCTTAACATTGACAGCTATTTGGTTAAGTTAAAAGAATGAAGCGTCCAGGAGATTCATGGGAGAATAAAAGAAGTTTCCTTACCCTATCCTAATAAAACATTATCTAAACCTTCTAAAATTTAGACTGATATATACCTTAATTACCGAATTGCATGCTCTCAATAACTTTATAAGGACTTATTTTTCAAAAGGAAATACTCAAAACCCTAGAATATATCTCAACTTTGTGCTTCAAATGAGAATGATTTTAGTATTCTTACCATCTAAAGTGATTAGGAAGAATATAAAAATTAGTCTAGTCTTTTTTAAAATTTTATGAGGTAGAAGAGCATGGTTATTGAAATAATGAGTTAGTTCTATGAGTTTATAATTTTATTGGACTTTTCTTAATTAAAATGAATCTAAAATTGTGTAAGTATGAACACATAATAAAAAATATTAAATTGATATAATCATGATTTTATAATTAAATCCATTGGGTTTATGTCTTATCATTGATTTCAGTTTAGTAGGCATCAAAATAAAAAAGTGAGTGTATATACAATGTTATGAAACTCAAATTAACTTGTACAATTCAATGTAGTTTGAGCTAACCTTTTCATATGACTAGTTTAGTCTAATTACAATCCAACTCAATTTATCCATTTAACCTTTAATCCTTTTATATGTCTGAATTAATTATATGAACAAAGTCTAATAACATTATATATATATATATATAGTCAAATAATCATGGGAGTAAGGTCTAAGATAAGTTAGAGATTTATGACACTGAAGTTGTTGAAGAAAAATTGTAAATGGATACTTCAAAAGACCTTGGATTAGAATATATGGATGTTAGTAGTAATAGTACCATTAACAAAGGATGGGCACAAAGGGTCAAATTTACCTTTAAATCAACATAGTATTAATCAAAAGAAGTTGTCCCACTATTTTTTAATAATCATGGTACACTGATGCACCTTGAGACTCTTGAATATATGGTATAAAAATGTTAAATTAATGGAGAAGGTAGAAATTAAGATTTACTAAAATTAGGTTCATGGATATGTGACCTATTAATCATATAGAATCAATAACCATGGTTATGGAATAATCTTAATCCATTGATTATAATTAACAGTAAACCTTAATATAAGTCCACAATCATTAATTATATAGTAGTCAAGAGCCTTAGTATAACAATCTGACTTAAAGGTAATAGAAAAAGGGATAGAATTACTATTCCTCTTCACTTTTTATTACCTTCTTTGTTTCAAAAATCAGTTGGAAATTTTGATTCTCAAAAACTACTCGATTCCTACCCCATTAGAAATAGTTGTTACCTAAGAAAAAATGAAAACTTTTATTTTTTTCATAGAGAGAGTAAAAAGTTTAAATAGTGCATCTATTATACCTTTATTAATTCTACAATTAAACATTTGGTTAATTTCCAAAATGGTTAGATAAGGACAAACTAATATTTTTAGTTATATTCCTAAATTAATGCTATAATTAATAAGTAACATAAATGCTATTCTCTACAATCTTAGTAAAAAAAAAAAAAGTTTATTCTCTGCAATGAAAATTTACATAAAAGAAATACTAAAATAAAAATTTAATTCATAAACTAGTTTTGCTAATAATTATTCCCAAAGCATAAGTTTTTCATTTTTTGTTTTATCCATTTCACACTGTAAAGGAGTTGTAAAATTTAAGTGTCATAAAAATTGAATTCTTGATAAATTCAAAGGACAACGAAAAGATAACACTCACTCAATAAATTTCCATGTAGATTATTAAAGCCAATCGAGGCTTACGTAATCATCATCGATATTTTCCCATTAAAATTACTATTTAATCCTTTAATTTTATAATATATAATAAAAAAACCTAATACTAAACTAAATATAAATGTATTTACTATGAACAAATTTGTCTAACTTCTTAAATTTTCTTTTTCTCACAATTCATCTTTCTTTTCCTATTTATTCTCTCTCATCCTATTATTACTACATTCCATGCTCATAATATTATCTCTTTTTCCACTATTGTCATATTTCTACTATTCCCTATTCCTCTCTCTCTCTCCCTTTCTCTCTCTAAATATTCTCACTATCCACTGTTCCTCTCTTTATAATCCTCATCTCTCTCTTTTTCTTATCTATTAATATTATAACATATTTAATTATATAGTACAATTTTATTCATTTTATACATATATAACGTGAGTTTATGGTTTACTA
The DNA here is from genome assembly GCA_024138015.1 of Lumnitzera littorea. Taxonomy (NCBI): domain Eukaryota; kingdom Viridiplantae; phylum Streptophyta; class Magnoliopsida; order Myrtales; family Combretaceae; genus Lumnitzera; species Lumnitzera littorea. Next base: position 71,789,703 of record JAMXBB010000004.1, read on the forward strand.
GTATTTAATAATTTGGATTGTTCATACAAAACTAATTTATCTATAAACATAAAGAAACTCCAAGGAAACAACTTAATAAAAACCTCTCGTGATAAGCTAAAAAATAAGATTAAAAAATGACAATAACATAAAACCAAACAAGTAAAACACAAAAACCATAATTTTTTTGGAGCAATTTTAAAAACCATGCACGGCGGCGGCATCCAGCCAATTTTGAGAATAAGGGAAATACCAACGACTCGACAACTGTAATTAATAATAAATTCAAGTTTTTCAAATTAATCAATATATATATATACATAATGGTGTGTTAAGTTCGAATCTTAAAATATTGGTTAATTATCGCATGCGGATGCTGATCTATGTGGGTCCATTATAATATTACCTTTCCCAAATTGCAAATTTTTTTAGATTGAATTGAGCTAAGCCCTGTATTCTTAGATGGATGAACCTTACTCGGATAAAGACCAAAATAGTAATCATCCGACCTTGTACGTGGAGCGTGCCGCTTCTATGATTCTGTCCCGGCTACGTCATGATTGACAACGATTAGGGATTCGGAAAATCTTATCCTTCCTATTGATTCCCTTTCTATGATATAATACGTATATTGTACAACCAATGATAGAAGGCCCTGGAAATTTATTTGGTTAAACTGTGAATATATTTCTTTAAAGTTTTAACGTGTACTTGATCCCTCATTTTTAGGCGGTGCTGATTAGGTTTACGTATAATCATTCTGTTCTTAATCGAGAATGTAACTGGATGGATGCTTATTGGATATCCATCTTATCTGACTTAGTGATATAATTCAAAACTTTATATGATTTAAGTTTTTAAAATGATCTTAATAAAAAACTCGATTAATAAGAAAATAATATATTAATAAAAATATTTACTTTTGAATTGTACACCACATATGTTCTACACTAATTTTACAATGTATAATAGATTTAATTTTTAAATTACATTTGTGTGTAAGTCAATAAATGTAACCTTAATCATTATATACTCTAATCTTTCTTTCATCTCGTTTAAACCCTATGAAAACTGCCCCAATAAAGTCATCTAAATTTTATAAAAACTTGTTCTTAAAAGGTCTATAAAAGTAGATTTTGAGAACAGGAGGTAAGACTTTATAGAATTTTTATAGGATTTTAGAATACTTTAAATCCTATAGAAGTGGGTTAAGGTTTTATAAAACCTGTTCTGAACTTACTTCGATTATATCTTGATATTAATATTATGGTTCTTTTTTGTAAAAATAGAAGTACTAGTATTTTATTATTTTATTGAAGATTAAAATAGTAAGATAGGACATAAAAGCATATTTTTCAAATATTTGAATTTAAATGCTTAATTTTAAAGGTAGGAGAGGATATGAAGCAAGTATAGAGGAATGTATTGTGATTTATGTAATTTCTTTTCATTATGATTTCTTTTGATAGCACCCAATGATACAAGCTCGCACACTCAATAAGGTAGGCTACTAACCTTGAGCTCATAGTAAACTCATCAAGATAATCTTGAAAGAGCAAGTTTAATCTCGGTCATTGATCATTAGTATGATTTGACGGTTGTTATTGAACCCAAGAGTATATAAATACCCAATCATGCTTTTTTTTTAATAGTCACTTTAGAAGTTCTAGATATTAGAGAAACAACACTATCTTTTGGATTTTTTGCTCTCAAAGATCAAAACTGCTCTCAAGTAAAGAATGATTAAGCACTCAAGAATAGTGAGATTGATGCTTTATAGCTCCCTCACCTATCACAAGTGTGCTTGAGCTATTAAGATTGCTTATTTCTCCTTCCAACTATTTTTCTTCAAGTTGTCCCTATAAGTACCTTTCTTGTATTACTCCTCTGAGGCCACGTGTAGTGTGACTTTTACACAGCTTCCACGTGACAATACTATTTAGAACCTTGCATTTACATTTTTGGCAACTCTACTAAAGATAGAGAGAGTTGACTACTTAAGGATGGCACCACCCCGAAAAAGGAATACTAGCAGCAAGAGACTCATGTTGACCCTGTTAGACAAGAGTTGCCTCACCAGTTGAACACGCCAATCAAGACAACCTCACCAACCATAATAACCCAACAGCCAAGAACTCCCCAAACCTTGTACAAATGATGTAAGTTATGTAAGAGGCTATGAAGGTAGCATTAGACCAGTTTATGGCTACAATCACTAATCTCACACCAAGAATGGCTACCGTTGCTATACAACAAGGCATGGCTTTACCTGGCCCTACTATTGTAGTGCAACAAAGCACCACTCCCTCCGTTTAACCACTTAACCTTCCTATCTTTCAGGAGAACACAACTTAGAGAGGAGATGATCATACCCTTGATTCAACAACTGCAATTTACCAAAACCCACCACTTGAGACAAAGAATGGAAGAGTCTACCTAGGTAGCTCTTCTTCTTCTTGTCTTACTCCTCTTATTGTACTTAGAGGGCCTATTGGCCAAATAAATCGTACTCCTCTTGCGTTAGCTAAAACCGTAGCACCTGCCTTAAGTCCATGATTGCATCAGGATCTTCATTTATTATAAGGGAAGAGTTAGATAAGTGTATGAAGGAAATGCATGCTAAGCCACTGTTGTAATACTAGATCTCCAGCTCCCGTAGAACTAATTTATTGTTGCTAAGCCATATCTAAGGGACTACGTAAGTCCAAATATTATTAAGTTTAATGGCAAGTAGGGGAGTGCTAAGAAGCATCTTATGAAGTTCATTGAGACATTAGACGTCTATGACCTAGATGACGACTTGAAGTTGAAGGAATTTTTCGAGTCACTAACTGAGAAAGTATATACTTAGTCCGTTAACCTTCTTGGTGGGTTAATGGACTCATGGGGAAGTATGTGCACAATGTTCATAAAGAAATTTTTCTGCACACAAGAAAAGGTCACATTAACAAATATGGGCGAATCAGGTAGAAGACCTAATGGATTACATTGAACGTTTTAGGGAACGTTCTCTAGAAATTCAAGACATAAGTGATGAGAAAGAGTTGGTGAAAATATGCATATAAGGCATGTTTACTGAATATGCTATCCACTTAAAAAATCTTGGTTTACGTACTTTTGATGCATTCGTAGAAAAAGCACAAAGGACTAATAATTCTATTGTAAGACAGCGGGGAGAAGGTGGAAGGTATAACAAGCGACCTGCCTCCATAAGCATAGCATAAGGTGGAAGCTCTAAAGATAGCAAGAAGCCTAGGAATGATTGAATAAAAAGCTCTACAGAGGTACCCCCATTCCCATGTCTAATGGGCAAGGTTCATGCTTTGTTAGATGAATGGCTACGTAATGGGAATGTAAGGCTCTTGAGAGTAGAATGCTTACCAACAAATGAAGAGAAAGGAGATATGAAGATTTGTAAGTTTCATGGAGTTGTGGGGTCATCCCATTAAAGATTGGTGGACACTTAAAAGAATATTCAATGAAAGAGTTCAAAAGGGGGAACTCATTATTAAGAACAATGATGTTTGTCAAAACCCCTTGCCAGTGTACAATGACCAACACAGTGTTGTACAAGTTACTACACATGAACTTACATCAATAGAAAGAGAAAGCGTACAACCTGTTGACGTGCAAGAAGAGGAGGAAAAGACACCTGACACCAGTGCAAATGAAAGCGTCAATGTTGTATCAGCATTGCTGAAAACCTCTAATTTCAGAAAGTTTTCTTACCTTCTTGGTTTTGATGAGGAGGCCTGGTTTTCGGCAACAACAACACTTACAAAGATTTCCTAAGGGCAATATAGAGAGTGTAACCTAGCATGACTTACGAAGAGAATGGCACACGCATACGAGAATGTAATCCTCTTTACCAATGATGATATGTGCATAAAGAACCCAGACCATAATCACCCTTTGTACATAGAGAGCATACTTAATGGATATCCAATTAAGAAGATGTTTATGGACAATGGATCCTCCTTAAATATCATGCTAATGGCAACTTTCAAGTTGCTAAATTAGATGTTTGACATCTAATAAAGCAACCCATTACGGTATAAGGTTTTAATGACTCTTCTACAAAAATTGTGGGTTATGTTAATGTAGATCTCAAAGTTGGACCCATCCATAGTACAATCAAGTTCCATGTGATCAATGCGCTAGTACCTTACCACATACTTATTAAAAGGAAGTGGCTACATAATCACAACCTTATCCCATCAACCTAGCATTAGTGTAATAAGGGACACTTAAAGGGGAAACACATCTTCATTCTTGCCACTAAAAAACCCTTTGAACGCAAGCTAGTTTCATAAAGCCCATTAAGCATCCCGCTTGGCTAGCAAACATAGTACTTGTAAGGAAAAAGAATGGCTAAATACGCATATGCATGGACTTTCGAGATCTAAATAAAGTCGACTCGAAGGATGATTTTCCTTTGCCAAATATTGAGACCTTGGTAGATGCAATGGCAGGTCATGACTTATTTTCATTCATGCATGGCTTTAGTAGATATAATAAAATCAAAATGGCAATTGGAGACGACGAGTGCACTACCTTTCGAGCCCTAATAGTGAATTTCCACTACACCATAATGCCTTTTGTGTTGAAAAATGCAAATGCCACCTACCAAAGAGCAATGATAGCTATATTCTACGATATGATGTATGACTTCATGGAAGATTATATGGACGACATAGTTTGATCATTTGGACTGAAGGTATTTAAAAGACGTTGAACTTACAAACTCTAAATGAATTCGTTAAAGTGTGTATTTGGAGTGGCATCAGGAAAGTTCCTTAGATTTGTAGTCAACAAGAAGGCATTAATATTGATCTAATAAAAGTTCAGGCAATCCAATCAATGTCATCCCCAAAGAATCAGAAGGAGTTGAAGAGCTTCATGGGGAAAGTCTCCTACATAACGAGGTTCATTTCGACTTTGGTAGAAATCTCTCACCCCTTATAGCAACTCAAGAGGAAGGGATTCCCTTTTGAGTGGAGGCAACCATAAGAGGAGGTAGTTCAAAAAATTGAGATCTTGAGTTCTTTATAAACAATGATGATGTCTATTAAAGAACAACCAATGACCTTGTACTTAATGTCTATTGATAGATCCATTGTAGCCTTACTTGCCCAAAAGGTAGATGGTAGTGAACAACCCGTATACTATTTGAGTAAATCCCTATAAGGAAGTGAAATTAATTACCTAGCCTACAAGAAACATTATCTTGCACCAGTATTTGCCACACAAAAGCTGCACCATTACTTCTTGCACATAAGATCAATCTCATCACCTACTCAGATCCTATTAAGTACTTATTATCACGCCCAGCTTTATTTGGGAAGATTGTGAAGTGGTTACTCTTACTCAGTGAGTTCGTTATTATGGTTACAACTCCTAAAGTTGTTAGGTCCCAAGCTTTAGTTGACCTCCTAACACATTTTCCCTCCTCTCAAGACAATACAGTTATATGTACAATTCCACCAGAGTTCCATGAAGATTCGCTAATGATCAATATAGGGGAGGAATGTTCAGTTTAGTTTGATGGCTCTACTAGAGTAAATGAACATGGAGTAGGGGTTGTGTTGGTTTCACCAAAAGGCCAGGAGCTACCATTAGCATTCAAACTGGACTTTCATTATACTAATAATGAGGTCAAGTATAAAGCTTTATTACTCGGTTTAATATCAGCTAAAGAAGTTGATGCATAATAGCTATGCATTCAAGGTGACTGCAACCTAATAATTAAATAGGCTAATGGAGACTTTGCTCTTAAGGAACTTACATTAGTGCCTTATAAGGCTGTAGTTCAGGTACTAGTTAGTAAATTTCAATCAGTATGATATGAGCATATCATACGCTCTACTAATCGATATCTAAATGCATTAGCAACTTTAGCATTGAATGTTCTAATTCAAGATATGGATGATAGCCTCAATGTACTAGTTGTTAAGAAGTCTATCTCATGTATTGCATTGAAACTCTTCAAGGAAGAGGAAGAAATCCATGATGATTGGCATACCCCTGTTAAACAACAGTTACCACACTCGAGTATAACTTCTGTAGTAACCTTAAAAAACTTTCTTTGCGTAAATAGTGATTTGTACTTCAAAGTGTTAGAAGACATACTATTACAGTGCAATTCAATGAAGGAAGCCCTCTTAAAATTAGAGAATTTTCCTAAAGTTTGGTAAGAGGCTACCCCTATACTGTCTAATTCAGTATATAGGATACTACTGGCCAACAATGTTGAAAGATGCGTCATAGTTGTAGATGAGTTGCCCTAAGTGTTTTAAACTTCCCAACGAGTGAGAATGTACCTTTATAACAAGTGTTGGAGATTAGAGACTCGTTTATATTAATTATCTGAAAAACAATGTATTACCTATAAACAACAAGGATGCTAGGCTAGCGAAGCAAAAAGTAAAAAAGTATATCATGCACAACAATCAACTTTATAGGGTATCGTTTATGGGGAAGCCTCTTAGATGTGCAGCACCTCTTGAAATAGAGACCATATTGTCAAAGGCACATTTCGATGATTGTGGAGAACATCAAGGAGGACAAAAGCTATACTACTGCTTATTAGATATGGGGTATTATTGGCTAACTATGGAAAACAATGCCTTTAACTTTGCAAAGAAGTATGTTGCTTACTAGCATCGTAGAGCTACAACTCATGCTTCTACAGTAGTGTTCCATAGCTTGACAACTTCATGGCCTTTTCATACTTAGGCATTTGACTTGATTGGCCCGATTCATCTATCATCTAGAGGTTGCATTTAGATCTTGGTAGGAACAAAGTATTTTACCAAGTGGGTTGAAGTAATACCCCTAAAGAAGGCAATTGGACCAATAATGGTATGCTTTATGAAGTAGAACATTGTATGTAGATTTAGAATATTGAAATGCATCCTCGTAGATAATGGAATACCTTTTGTCAATGCACATGTGCGGCAATTGCTAGCATATACAATATTGATCATGTGAAGTCTACTCCCTATTACCCTAAAGGAAATGGTTAAGAAGAAGCAACCAATAAGAGTCTCCTAAAAGTACTTAGCTACATGCTGCATGATGATCAAAAGGATTGGCATGATAAGCTCCTACTAGCATTGTGGGCATATAGGACTTCTAAGCATAAACCAACGTAAATAGCCCCCTTTTCGCTAGTATATGGATCTAAAGAAATTATGTCAATAAAGATCATGGTCCCACTTGCATGACTAGCCATCAATGTAGAATTAAAGCCAAATACCTGGCGTTTGTTAGACTTACAAGTATTAGAGGAAAGATAAGACATTGCTAAGCGCCATCTAGCCAATTATAAGGAAAGACTCAATGTAGCTTATGATCACTTAGTGAGGAAGTAGTCCTTCCAGTGAGCAACGCAGTACTTCAAGTAGTAAAGCATGTGCAACAAGGTATTCTAACACCAAAGTATACGCCTAAGTGGGAGGGACCGCTCATTATTGAAAGTATATGATAGTGGCTATTGCAAACTTCTTAATCCCAAGACAAATGCTATTATGGCTCCTATTAATTTTCAGTATTAAGAAATTTCATTTATGATCATCATTGTAATAAAGTACTTAGTAATGAAAGAATTTGGTTCACATAACATGAGTTACATATTATTCACCTAATCTATTTTGCTTATGTTGTTGCAAAGTTATGAGTTTATTCCCCTTAGCACACTAAGCTAATAAACATGTTATAAGAATTATTCTATAAGGGGTAGTCCATACATTGTTGCTAATTGGTGGAGGCATTGGCTCTTGAGCACATGATAAAAAAGATAGGTTTAAATGTTGCAGACTGGTAATAGCATGACTCCTAGACGCACTAAACCAATTATAGCTAAGTAAGGCTAATAAGTCTTCTTAAGTAATGCATTAAACAATTTATCTTTGTCAACTCTTATGATAGAGTACTCTCGATGCGACACCCCTTTGGTAATTTGCGTAAAACAGCTAAGTAATGGTAGCGCTAAATTGGCTAAGGAAATAATAATTCTTGATCCTAGGCAAAGGTTGCCACTATTGATGCTTGAGCGCAATTGGAAATAATATTCTAATGGATCCTTTAGCATTATTGTTGTTAATTGAAGGCACTACCTCCTAAGTGCATAATGACTTAAATGCATAATAAAAGGCCCCTTAAACCAATTATAGTATAAATTGCCTATGTTATGGTAAATATAAAATAAAGGCATTGAATCAGATGATATTCATTCTAAATGTCTAAGTTCAAAAACACTAAAATATGCATGAATAGCAAAAATGACTAAGATAATAATAGCCTAGAAAAGTAACATTAAAACTATGTAGTAAGATCTAACTGCATGGAGCATACAAGACCCTTATTAGTAATAGCTTTTCCTATTTTAAGCTCTAATGCCTCTAACTCTACTTTAAGCTCCTTACAACGTTGTATGTCTTTATAGCAAGCTAGTAACCTCTATGCTTTCTCAACTTTATGCTCCATACTTTTAACTTTGAATTTGAGAAGACGTGCACCAGTAATACACTGAACCAACATCTTTAGCTTCTCCTTTAACAACGATTCCTATGATTCATCAAATAGCTTACTAATCTCTCCTAACAATATTACCATCTCCATAACCACACGAGTCTTTAAGAGAGGTGACTCAGACCAAAACTCCCCCTCTAGAGAACATAGACACTCCAATGAGTCCACAAGGTGTATAGGTATGATTAACCTATGGAACAAGGAAGTCTCTATTAATGCCTTTAATGTAGTACCAAGAGATACTTCCCTATCTCTAGGTAATATGTCAACAATTGGCGGAGGATGAATATAAGGGGGAACAATAGGCGGGAGATTAGGAATGAAGGGAGGAACCTCAACAAGAGCTGAGACATGTGAAGGAACTTGAGTCTTAATGGGTATCATAGATGTAGTATCAAGTAAAGTAGTACCATCTTATAGAATATTATGTGTTGTAACCTCACCGTTTTCAAAGGTAGCAACATTATGAGGATTTTCAAAATTAGCGACATTAAGGGTTACCTCAATCTTGTCATCTCTGGCATTTATAGATTCAGCATCACCTCCCTCCATTCCATATTCCTCATCTAATATATTAGTATCATCATCACTACCACGTTTAGAATGTACTGAGGAATTCCCGTAGGTAGGACAACCCCTATAATCAACCAAATCTATATCCACATTTTCATCCCATTCATCCAAAGTCTTCTCGACAGAAGGAGAATCTTTAATGGCAAGCTGCTTGCTAATTTTGTATTGATGAGGAAAAGGACAAGTAAGTACAAGGATTAGATCTAACTTAGCAACATCTCTAAGGCTAGGTTAGGCATGATCCATATCTACTCTCTTCTCATCTTATAGAAAGAAAGATAAACGAAGGGATAAGTAAATGAAGAAAAGAAAAACAATAATAATAAAGCAAGAAATTATCATAGAAAGGGTAAAGATACTACCTCATGAAGGTGAGTACATTTAGTTGGCATAATTTCTTGTAAGCGAGATGGATAATAAAGAGGCTTCAATTTAATAATAGGGTTGTGAGTTGGATAAGGCTTAAGCCTTGGAAGGTGAAGGGAAAAGTTGTATCTATAGATAACAACTTCTTCTAAGGTATCTTCCACTACAGTATGCGTGTAGCTTTGAAATTCCTCTAAACAACCTTCCTAATAAGTCAACTAACTAGGAGAGGGCACCCCAACATGACTACTTGAGATATATTTCTTTAAATTTCTTTGGTGAAAGAGTCCAGTAGCAATAAATAAAATCCTTCGAAGGAGGAATGAATCTAGGGACTCCATGATCAAAGTCGAGTTGGTGAGCAACTTTATGAGGGGAATATACCATGACAAATTGTTCTAAGAACTAACCATGGGAATCTCTACTATCCTGTAGGGAAGGAAGATATCTTGGAGTACACCATAGTGAGAACCTGCATCGGTAACATGTATGTCTTTGCAATCAACCACAAGAGTTACAAAGGCATCTGAGTAAGAGGAATAAAATTTTGTGCAATCTTCATAGCCTGTAATGCTTCTCACATAAGGGTGAAAAATGAACTTACTTATAAAGTCAATCACCTCAAGTAACGAATGTGAGGGTCATTATTCGACTTATGCTATAAACCTCGCAAATCTAGCCTTCTAAGTATAGAATTAAACCCTTCAACTGTAGGTGAATTTCCTAAAGTTAATAGAACTAATGAGATTTAAAACTGATTAAAATCTCCATTCAAAACCTAAAGCTAATATGAAAAACGTTACATTATCAATTGAACTTTTAATCGCATATGAAGACCTTAAAACCTTAAGTATATATAACTGTAAAAGTTGACTTCGAATCTTATCAAAACCTAAAAATAACAATCAAAGATTTAATCGCGGAGACAACTTTTATACCCTAAATGTATATAAACACTAAAGATTGCGCTCGAAAGCGATAAAACCCTAAAATTATAACTTTGAGGATATAAAAGCACTAATTCACCATAATTTACCTTAAAACCCTAATTGATAATATAACCATAGTATTATATTAAATCATTAGTAAAAGATTAAAGATAACTTTTAATCATTCATAAATACATATAATACTAAAGTAATTCACTACAAACTAAGATATTACATTATAGATCATAACCATCTTCTAAATATACAGCTAGGTTAGTATTATATAGAGTTAAGAGTTTAGTTGATGCTTATATTACATAAGTAGGTATTAGTACCCTAAATTATACTTTTCATGAGAATTACATTAAGTAGCCTACCAAATGATGTATATAGGATATAAATACCTAAAGGAAGATCTCATTACCTATTTTTACTAATCAATTCACTATTCCTTAATTTTCTTCCTAATTTTTCTTAATCACTTCATTATGTACACTTATATTACATGTAATTTTGAAATGTTGACCAAGTCTTTCCTTTGTTGCCATCCTTTCTTGTCCCACCATAGACCCCACTTGTCTTCATTCTTTTAAAACACAAAACAACACAAATACAACTCTTTTTGCCCATTTCCAAATTGTAAGCTTTCCTTTTTCTTATCCCCTTCAACTTTTCCAATTTTACTTTCACTACTCTACTTACCAACACAAACTCATAACACATATATACTAGCTTTCCTTTTCATATTATAAGTAAGAGAAAGGTATGTTATTATGTAATTTTTTATCTTATTTAGTAGTTACATGTATAGGTTAGGTTAGTGTAAAAAGTTTATGTGATATGTATATATATGTTGTTGAAGGAATAAAGTTCCAATTTTTATACTTAGAAGTGTAGGAATCCTTAGATAATTAGAAGAAGAATACATGTACATATGCTTAAGTATGTGTATATAAGAGTATACATGATAAATACATGTATAAAAACCCTTATACATAAGTATCCCTTATGTACATAACCTAAAAAGAGGTATATACTAACTATATATACATATACCTTACTAAATACACCCTTAAAGTGTAAAAATATGAAATTTGTGAAGCTTTCTTAAAAGAGAACATTAAGCATACGAAAATATGTATAAAAATACGTATGTCACCGTATGTATATATGGGTATGTATATTAGTATACGTATAAGTACACAAGCATTAGTATATTAGAAGTATAAATATATATATAACATATATATAAAGTGTATGAATACATAAGGATAAGTATACATATATAATGGATGATGTAAGCAATGGCCTAATCAAATGATGACATAAGCGATGAAATAAGTCTCTAAAATAATAAATCATAAGGTCATCTAAGTGTAAAAATTAATGGCTAATGAAACCATTAATTACTAAAATAGAACATAAAACTAGCCAATAAGAATAGTTAGGCTTCACTAGTTAGAATTTCAATAAATTTAGTCTATATCGTAAAACGCGGGTTTTAACATCTAAAACGGACATTACCGTGTGAACGTGTGTTCGAAAACGATGAAAAACGACTATAAGTTCATAAATATCAGAAATAAAATTAAAAAGTTACATACGATTAGCAATTAGGTTTAATTAAATAAAAAACCGATAGTAATTTAAGTAGAATTAAGTAGATAGATATCTAAAATCGTTAGTTAATTCAAGTACTTATTATCCTTATTATCTCGTAATGATCAAGTGATCCCGATGAGGGTAAGGATCTTTCGATTGATTATTATGACTAGAGCGAGTCATCATAGTCAAGTGAGTACTCTTGATAACTCTATACTTATTTTGTGTTTGTAGTTAGTGTACTAAATTAAATAGCAATAACTTGATGCGTAGGGATTCAAGATATGCATGTGCTTGACACTGATTGCTTACTGTGAAAAATATTGTTTAATACAATAATTAAGGATTTAATTGTATGATTAATTGTTCCATGATTTAGATGGTTTGTGGATATTGATCGATCGCCACATAATTTAACTTAATTGTATTTGGTTTATCTTAAATTAAAAGGGTATGCATTATCCGTGCATTGCATTACTTATTCCGACTATCACTTCACGCGGAGGTAAAGAGAGGCCTTGTAGGGATTGTTTATATATATTAAAGTGTTTTGTACGGTATACTTATACAACATGACCTTACTTGAACCTACGGGCTTACTAGGCGATGGAGATGCTAATCATATGGCTGAGTATCGAGTCTAGAGATCTTTACTGTAGGGTAGAAGTATAGACTGCGAAAGCCGCCTTACTGCTAAGCCTGGGATTTTGTATATTATTGGATTTTTAGAAATGAAAATGTATTTTGTGAAATACGGAATTCAAAGTTATGGTTAAAAACCAAGGCACTAGAGCTCCATTGTGATTGGTGTCGATGTATCTCCAACCCTTATTTTGGAGGGCGTTAAAATTCGATATTATATGTAACACTAGTTAACTGTATATATTGTTTGGCGTACTACGTATGCATGCATTCATATGATTGTAATAATTTGTTTGATAACTTGCTTGTCAATATAGTATGAGGGATAGCTCACTAAACTCTCGTAGCTTACTCCCCAATAGTTTTTCTTTTACAGGTTAATAGATAATCAAACATGGGTTAAGAGTCGAGTGTTGAGTGCAAGTGCTAAGATGTTTTAGAGGTTAGAATTAGAGAGAGATTGTTTAGTTCATGTGAAACTTTAAATGTAAATACTACTTATATATTTAGATTTAGTAACTTCAATAAGTTTGAATTTTAAGTTTATTCTCTTTGATATTATCATTTGGTGGGGGATACCGATTCTTTATGGTTATAAGGAACTGTTCAATATTGGATATCCATAGTTATTTATATCCTATAATATGTTAATTACTTAACAATTCAACATCCTTAAAATTAATTATTTAGAGTCTTACAATCTTTGACTTGCAAGACGGTTTTTTTTTTTTTTATCATGAGTGCACCATATTATGGAAATTTTACGTAATCCTATTAGGCCCCCTTTAGGGTCCTGACACATGCCTATGCCCTAAAATGAATAACCCTAACCTTGTTTTGAACATTAAGAGGTCAATAGTACCCTCAAAATCTCTTGAAAAGAAAAAGCTATAAGAAAACCAAGTCCACATATGAATATGCCACATAACGACCTTTTGATCTCATTGAAGCCTCATGATATAAGTCAAGTCGTTGATAAAAAGAGCCTAAGTAGAAAGGTCCTAAGGCAAAGTAATCCCTTTTGGCTATGCGAATGGTTAGTGCGAATAATTGAAGACATACGCTTTCTTTAGGTCAACTAGGGAATACATAGACTGATAGCCATAGTACAATAAATGCTATGAGCTCATAGCTACAACACTACGAATATAAGTGATTGTGGTGAAGGTTATATCTACATTGCAATATTAAGGAGAGAAAATGGGAGAATAAGAAGGAAATTGAAGTTCCTTTTTTCTTTTTTTTTTTGTATATAATCTCACACTTACAACATGGTCCAAGGACTTTTGTTTTATCTTCTCTATACCTTTCAAAGAAATGCTCGATCTAGGATGAGAATACTGATATTTTTCTTCTATCTTCACTCACCTGCAATGTAGCTACTAGTCTGGCTTCGATACTCTACTCTTCCTCCATAATAAGGACATTTACAATATTAGTCATACCGAAATCATGTAGTTTCAATAGCATGAATATGTGTTTTAGTATTGGAATCAATTCTCCCTTTAAAGCAATAAAAGTGTGAGTCTGAGTGCTCCAACGTAAAAGGAAAGCTTGCCATAATTTCATGTCCTCTATGTGAGGAAAGTTAAGACAAGTTGTGATGATAATGGCTTAATATACTTTGGTCATTGTAAGCCCTGTAATCAGGTGTTCAGGATTTGGTCCATCAAATTTAAAGCAGTGAGAAAAGTTGTCTGATCAAGTTTTTACAATAAATTAGAAATATTAGTAAAAGTGATCCCATAAGTTTAGATATAGAAAAAATAAATAATAAAATAACTAATTATTATAATATTGAATTATATGTATATTACTTATTAATTATCGAAAACATGTAAAACGAGTTTCGATAATTAACGAATTAATAAAAATAAATTATCTATACACTAAAAATCATAAAATAATTTAAATAATATATAAGATTATTTATTTGTACCATATATGTATTTATATGTAGGTAAAAATATGTGAAATTACTTAAAATACTTGAAATATGTTAAAATAATATTAATTAATTAAATAAAATTCATAAAAATTAAGGAAAAATCAAGAAAATTCATGAGAAGTATGGAAATGTTCAAAAATGAGACATGGTAAGCTAGAAATTAAAGAAAGAAAATCAACAAATGAGAATAAGTTAAATAGAAAGTGAAAAAAAAAAAGTAAAGGGATATTTGGCACCAAATAATCAACTAACCTATCCAAACTACTCTATAAATTAAGAGACACTCATCTAGAATTTACTTTGGTTAGTTGAGAGCTTAGAAAAAAATAGAGAGAAAAGAAAAGAGGGGAAAGGATAATTTTACAAAAAAAAAAAAAAAAATAACAAATTATGGTGTAGTTAAGGCTTTAGAGTAGAAACCATATCAGACGACCACTTGGAGAAAGACAACCACCACCACCTAATAGGAAATCCACTATTAGGGGCTGACAACAATGGTGGAGCCACTGTTGGTGGTTAGAAGCTTGTTAAATGGTGAGTTCGGATTTTCTTTTTGAATTTGTTTAATTTAGTAAAAATATCAAATATGTATAGAAAATTATAAAATTTGGTATTCTAGAATATTTTTGTATGTAGATTTATGGAAAAATATCAATTTGATAAAATTAGGTCTTGAAATATACTATTCTTAAGAAATAACTAAACTTAAGTTAATTTTCGATTTCGATTTCGATTTCGATCTCAATCTAAATAACCTTAAAAATGTTGTTTTGAACTCAAAATTTTTGTGTAGACTATTTATGATATATATAAAATTGCTATGAATATTTTTTATTAAATTTAATTTTCTAAATTTTTACTTAATTTTTTGTCCCTAAAATAATGCATAAAGGAAATATTTAGGCTTAATTTTGTAATTTAATGTTAATTTTGTAAAAGTTTTGATTTAGTATATAAATACATATATTTAGATGATAGTTGCTGATGTAGGGTGGTATTTGTGGAGTTTGAGGTGTTAGTTGTATGTATTATGCATTATATGTACTAAATATGTAGGTAAAAGCGCATATTTAAGTTAAATTTATAATTTATGATTAATTAGATATAAATTCAGATTTAAAATATAAAAAGATGTCTTAACATGTTATTGGTAGTGAAAGATAATATATGTAGTGTTAGAAGTGTTAAATAGTTGATAAAAGTGTATAAGATATAATAATACATAATATGTGTATATATGAATTAAATGAGTGGAAAATACTAAATAAAAATTTATGGTATTATAATAATAGGAATATGATATAAATCTAATTTGGAACGGGAGTTCATGAAATTATATAAAAAATGTAGATTATTCTCACATCGAAAATAAGTTCAGTAGTTAAATTAAGAATATAGTGTAGCATACCAATTAAAACTAGTTAGGAGCTAAAATGAAGATTTAGGATGCCTAAGTATTGTTAGATGGATTTCACATATTAGTTTGGGAGGAATTCCTAGGGTTTACAAAAAAAAAAAAAGTAATCAAAAGTTAAAACAAAACTTGATTCATAAATTAAATTAAGAATTAATTTAGAACTAGTTCGGTTATGGGAGATATATAGAATTTAAATAATTGAATAAAATTATAATCTTAAACTAAAAACTAATGACTTAAAACTTTTATACATATATATAATATATATGTATAAGTGGTTACGTTAAAATATAGATTATTCTTGGATCATAATCTAATTCAAAAGTAGAATCCGAATTAGGATTATTACAAGTATATTAAATAGTAAGTCAAAAACCTAAACAAAATATTATACTCATTAAATAAACCGTAAGAAAAAGGTTAAAAGGCATTTAAAAGACGTATAAACAAAGATTAATAAAAAGAAAAAGGTAAACTAAAACCTAATTCAGAAGTTGAAATTGTAATCGAAATAAGAAACAAATTCGAAACTTGGCGAAACAAAAGAAGTAATTTTAATAGACCTAAACCTAAATCACTAAATATAAGAAGACTATAAACTAAAGATAATCATAATCTAAATTACAAAATAAAACCTATCTATGGTAGTTATGAAGAAACTAAAACAACATTTATATTATAGGGATTATCAATGATAGTCTATGCAAGTCGTACCTTGAGTGAACAAAAAGGAAGTCTAGGTAAGTTAGGATCAATACTTTATTATATTTTGAAGTACTATTTTATAGTACTCAGAGGCTTGGGATAATATATGATTGTGTTTGTTAGATAATTAACTGTGCACATGCCTGTGTATGCGTGTTTTTAGATATAGTTATATGACTCTAATTTGATGTTCTGTATCGAAATTCATATGATTTGTGTGAAATGATTAAACATCTTAAATTAGACCTAACTAAATATATGACTTGTAAGTCTAAAATAGACTCGCATAGCAACCCATTAAAGGAAACGTTTAAGGTTCTCCGACTAGATATCTTTGAAAGGGATAGCGTTGTATAGTATAATAGGTCTCTTCTTCATTCTCAGTCAAACTAGGTGATAAGAAAGAAGGTTACGGTAAGGGTGAAGTCAATGGTTCGAAGATAGTCGCGAGAAAAACGTTGTCTCTATTACATAAGCTTAGGTTTGATCTTGCGCTATTGATATGGGCGATAAACTTTGCAACCCAGATTATAGTGGGTGTAATTTCTCTAATTTCATGATGACCCAGATAACGTCATGTGATGGTATTTACTAAGCGGTTAGTTGCTTATATCTCTATAGATGTTGTTGTAGATGCTAGCTAAGAAATTGCCTATATTTACATTGAAGCTAGCAATTGCTGGATCCTAGGGAGTAAGGAAATAAATCTGAAGAATAGATGTATTTCTAAGGTCTTAGTTCTTATTTTAAAATCTTCCATTTTCAAATAAAATATTACTTAGATAATATAATACAATGAAATCTTGTAAACATTAATTGTAATATTTGAATTCTAGTATATATATATATATATTCATACTTTTTTAGGTAAATAACTTATTAAATTTGTAAAATGTTTACTTCAAAGTGAGTTGGTTGTATACGCTTTGTGTAAATCAGGTCTAAGATAATTGTTGTAAGGTCAGATTCTATGTTATAATGGTTTTCACAATGGGACAATTACGACTCTACCGCTTCAAGACATGACAACCATCTTTAAGATATTTTTATATATAGGATTTTAGACTTGTAATGTACCCATGAATCCTACCTAGTGATTGACTATCTTGGAAAAGTAAATTGTGAATGGGAAAGCATTAACTCTTTTCTCTCATTTCTAAAATGCAAGATTGATTTTTCTTGGACAAAGATTATTGAATTTGGATTGGGCTTGAGATCAACATAGTGATGTCATTCATTGGAAGGTCTAAGAGCACAAGGATTCTTATTCTTTGCTTTGGTGCAAAAGCTATCTTTAATAATTTTTGGATCTAGCCACTTAGACCATGGAGTTGAGACACGTGGTGGTTGTCCATCAAAGCGCATAACCAAGTTTTTTTGCTTGATAGCGTTAGTAGTATAGGAACATACATTCTTTGATTCTTTAGCCATTAATGATTTTTTTTTTTTACAAAGTTGAAGCTAAAAAAGAAAGATAGGTCATATAATATTATCGGCAATAAGATTACATAAAAAGGAACAATTAGTACTTAAGTTACATGAAGAGGATAAAAGAAATATATGGCCAAGTGAGGAATTTGATTAAGTAATCTTATGTATAAGAAAAAAAACTCTAGAGTGATTTCAAGAAGAATAATACTCTACTTTAGATCTATTTGGTCTTGGTTTAGAATTTCGTTTTGCTTCAAAACAACTATGTGCATAGTGTAAGAGAGATCAATGATTGGAAAAAGAATTATAAGACAGTAAGACATAAGCCTAAGTACATGTTCGAGGACTTTAAGTTTTTGAAGGGAAAAAAAAAAATCATCTAACCATTATCAACAATACTTGTCAATTGGCCTCAATGTATGTGTATATATACATAAAGATGAAAAAAAGGAAGGCAATGGAAGCCAAAGCAAAGAGATGTGAAACTTGCATACGATGGCCATGAAATATGTTCAATTCATGGAAAGAAACCAAAAGAGAAACAAAGTACAAATATTTCTTTTATTTAAAATAAAAAAAAGAAAGGAAAGGTAAAGTGTTAAGTTTGCAAAAGGGAATGAAAGACGAATGTAAGCTCTCAAAAAATTGAGTTTAGAATAATTGAGTTTAGATTTAGAGCTTTTAGGGAACCTTATTTAATTGAGCTCAAACTTTACGACTATGATAGAAAAGTTAGTCGAGATGATACAATAAAGTTAGATTTTAGAAATAATAACCCAAAATTCCAATTTTGCCCTTAAAAGTAGGAATATTCATTATAACACAAAAATGCTCGAAACTCCTAAAATCAACCTTAGATTGCGATGAGAATTTAGAGATAAGTTAATTGAGCTATAAAATGAGATAATATAGTATAGTTTACTATATAAAAATACATGTAATTTTATGAGTATGCCTGGTATAAATAATAATTATATCCGTAAATTAACCCTAAATTATGTAATTATATATATATTGTGTTGAATTCATGAAATTAACTTTAGAACATATCCTAAAAATAAAAAATATGTTAGAAACTTAATTATATGAGTAAAGTTATATATTTCACATGTTATTTACATAGAGTATATACTTACATGCTAATTAAATAACTAAATCCTAACATATAATATTCATATTTAAGTAAATAATTAATAACACTTATCCAAATGCATTGGAGCTTGTTGGAAAATTTGCGTGGCAAGAATTTAGGATTGTATGTTGCTAATTCAAAAGTGATAGTGGGAGAATAGGACACCTCTTGCTTCTTTAATTAAGATGAAAGAGAAAAAAAAAATAATTAGAGGAAAATATTTTAATTGACTTTTAGGCTTTATAAAAGGGAAAGAACATCAGACATGTAAATTTTAGCAGTTTGGAATCAGAAATACTTAGAGAAAAAAATTTAGAAAAAATCGTGGAAAATAAAAAGAAATTAAGAAAAACAGGGAAAAATTCGTATTAAGTTAGTACCATAACCTAAAGTGATTCTACTGTAGAGCCCGATCAGACACCACTAGTCACCACCGCGCCTAGGCCATCCGACAACCACTCAACTGTCGTTGACCACTGGAGCACCCAAGAACACCAAGGTTGATTTCTTGCTCTGTTTTTCAATAATTTTTAAAAATTAATAAATCTACCCAGAAAATTATGAAAAAAATTGTACTTAGATTATTTTGAACATCCTTTCATGTGATATTTTTATTTTTGAAAAATTTGTAATATTTAATATACTTTCTTAAGAAATCTATTATTCATCTGAATTTAGATTTGTAAAATAAATGTGCTAAATGATGTTGTTTCTTGCTGAAAATTTTTGTGCAGGATGTTTATGATATATAGATAATTGCTATGTAGCCAAAATTTTGATTTGAATATTTTTAATATTTATTGCATTTTTTTTGCTTGAAAATAGCTCGAAAATAGGCTGCAATTATGAATTAAATAGGAAATTATGAAATTAATTAATGAAATGGACACATACTGATCTATAATAAATAATAACGGTATTAAGTTAGATTAAAATTAATTTGGTGTAAAAAGAATCATAATTGGGTAATTTATAATAATTTAGGGGTAAAATCGTTAATACGAATATATAAGCGATAGGTTGGAAATTTGAAATCAAGTCATAGCTAAATTCTCCATATTTTTAGGAGTTTATAGAAATTTTCAAGGAATTATTTGGTAACCCGAACTAATTATTTTGAATTTATTAAGTAAAATAGCTTAATTTACAAGTCGAGGTATATTTGTAATAGTAATAAACTAAAATGAATTAAATAGTAAAAAAAAAAACTATATAGGATTGTTGATCAGATTGGATTAAATGAATATTTTTATTATATTTATTAATATTTTCCGATTAGGATACACTTTAGGTGTATTAGAATTGGATAATACTTATATTATAACAATATATGGACAAATTAGATAAAATACAATTTAATAACGTAAATTATGTATAATACGATCATATTTATATAATTATGTATAACTATATTAAAAACTCGAACTACCCGTTAAAAGTCGCCTCTAGAAATAGGACTCGTAAAACGTGTCGTTAGGTCTATACGTACCTAATGATACAAATTTTGTTGGAATCAGACAATCTTAAGTAATTTAACCTATAACTTTATCATATTCAAGAATGTACATATTTCGATAATCTTACCGAAATTAAAATGTGAATTAATAAAATAAAAGTATGTTTCGATATGATCGAAACGATATATAATACATAATAGTATATATAATGTATAATATCAATAATTAATAACTTAATTCAATATATAGTGATAATACGACTATATATTATGAAAATAATATATATATATATATATATATATAACTATTTTAGATTAAACCCTAATGTTTTCATAATTATTATGAAAACTGAATTTGGGTTTCTATATAATTAGGACCTTCCAATACAAAGATGGTTGACGATTCAAGTTAGCAATTGCAAACATCTAAACAAGTAAGTTAGGATTGTGGCTTCACCGCTTGTTTGGATACTGTTTAAAGTATCTGGAGACCCAAGAGTACTTTTGGTTGTGTTTGTAGTTAGTTGATTATGTGCATGTTGTGTGTGTGAATGATACTCGGTTGTGATAGGAGTTTTACTCCTTAATGTGCTGTTTTGCATATTGTATGGATTTTATATTGTGTGAACTTGTTGGTCACCCCTAATTAAAACTAACGTTTATTCAACTAAAATGAAACTAAACATGCATAACACCTATTAGGGGAAACGATTAAGAATGTCAGGCCAAATACTGACTTCCTTTAATGAGGGTAGTTGAAATGGTTTTTTTCCCATCCTTAGTTGAACTAAGTGATAGGTAAGGACGTTACAGCAAGGTTGGGGGCCATGGTTCGAAGGTAGTCATAGGAGGAGAGTGTTCTCCATTGCATAAGCCCGGGTTTGGTCTGACTTGAGTCGCGAGAAAACTCCTTAATCTGGGTTGGAGTTGATGTAATTTCTCTAACCTCACAATAGACCGAATAACATTGTGTAATGTTTTATTTGTTTAATTGCATTGCATTTTATCATAATTATTAACCTTATTCGTGTTTGTACAGTACTCTTCTAACTTTGTCCCACTTACTGAGCTAGTTGTGCTCACATCCTTATAGACTCTTTTGCAGGTGTTGAGTGAGGTTAGGATATTCTGATACCACCATTTCCAGGTTAATGTGCTACTGTTTGGGAAAATGAGGATAGAGGAATCAATTGAACCTGGGCTTTTGACTTTGTCTTTGAGTTTTTGAGGAAACTAATTGGAAATTCCCTAGGAGCCCACTAGTTTCTTAACTTATTGTATATAGATTGCAAAACCTGTGCTTTTTAATAAACTCTGATTATAAACTTTACCTTTAAACGTAAAACGTTTGTATAAATACTGTTGTGGTACTAAATAACAGGTTATATAGAACAGGTATTTTATAAAAGCTTTACCACAGATTTGGTTATTAACAGGTGTCAGAATAGACGTTTCAAGCTGGTTGAGTTATGCGCCTTGTGTGAACTATATCTACGATAACAGCTATGAGGTCAACTTCTATCTTACATTAGTTTATACAGCGGGATTGTTATAACTCTTCTTATTCGGAGCGTGACAACGAAGATGAGTTCACCTTACTTATTGAAAGGACAAATCCATGTTATCTAGTGCTATCACTATGCTATACTTTCTAGCTTCTTGAAAGAGGAACCTGTCATGAAACATAGCGAAGGTTGATATTGAATCAAGAAAAGAAAAGAAAAGAAAAAATAAAATAAAATAAAATATGGAAGAATAGAAATTTAAAATCAAGATGAAGACCAAGGCTTGGCAAATTGATATGTTAATGGATCTTTATCTATGATAGGAGAGACGATAAACATCACTCTTATGGAGTAGTAGATAGTCGCAATTTGTGATTTCATCGTTGTTACCTTTGTGAAGGAAAGAGTGACTAGCGCCATATTGAATTGCAAATAATTGTAGCTGTGAGCATCAACATTGATATTTATGAATGGTCAAAATATGGAATTGTCACAACTTACCAAGAATTGAAGGGAAATAATTCTTGAATCACTTGTTAAATATGCCTTTGTTTGTCATTGTTGTTGTATGGTTTTTTTTTTACAAGCTTGTACAAATATATATGGCTGAAGTGATGAAGTTAATTACGAAAAGAAAATGAGTAGATATTTGATAAGATTGGTGATATTGGTAATGATTTATTTTGGATGGATATATATATATATATACATACATATATATCGCTGGTCCTAATAGGTTGTTGAAAAAGATTTAATATTGAATATGTGAGAAAGAAAAAAAAAATGAAGAGATTTGAAAAAGATTTGGAGTTAATTTGCTTTGAGGAGTAGCTATACAAAGATTATTTATTCAGCACCAAATTATAAAGAACAACTTTCAAGATGTTAAGTGAATTTAATCCACCATTTACGTTTAATAAAAATGGGATAAGGAAGAGATCGATGGTATGATATAGTATATATATAAATATATATATATATCTTATCCTATTTTTATATATGCGCAATTGAAGAGAAGGAGATTTAAGGAAGATATGCTCAAGATTTGAGGTTTCCAATTTCTTCAACATTCTAAGATATAGGCTCTTTTATATTAGAGATAACTAGAGATAGGTGAAGTCCAAAATATCAAGGGACTCCCACTAAATTATAGATGTATGTTCTAGATTCAAAGGAAAGATTTTTTTCAAGGGGGCAAGATTCAAAAAAAAAAAAAATCAATAAAGATCAAGATAGCAATGCTATATGGAAGTCTACCTAATGAGATAGATAATGTACATATTTGAATGAAAATCAACTTATGGAAAACCATATAGTATCGAAGATTTATTTAATAATGCCACCATATGGGCAACATTGTACTGAATTGCCTAAAGTGATGTGCACAATGAAACTATGCTGCAAACTTGCACACTACGATATAAAATAAATAAATTTGCAGCATTGGCATAAGACTAAATGAAGTCTTCAATCATATGAGCTCACTTAGCAACATCAAGACTCTTTACGGTGTGTGAGTGCCGAATAGCAATCTAACTATTCAAATGGTAATTGATACCTAAAATACTTAGAATCTATCCAAGAATTTTAGGCAGGGGCAAAATGTAGAGGGCTAATTTTTATATTAAGCTAAGCCCACTATCATTTCATTATTAATTCATTATTTATTTGAGCTTGACTATTTAGGCTAAGTGACATAGCCCATAAAGTTTGGTTCCTAATTGGGATAACATAGGGAGATTTGGCTTAATGGACTCAAAATAGAAATCGTCGGACTGATCTATCTGCTCTCAACCCCTCTCAAACAAGCTCGCATACTCAACAAGGTAGGCTAGTAGCCTTGGGTTCATAGTAAGTTCATTAGGATAACCTTGAATGAGCAAGTTTAATCTCGACCGTTAATCATTAGTATAATCTAATGGTTGCTATCAAACTTAATAGTATATAAATACCCAGCCATGCCTTTTTTCAATAGTCACTTCAAAAGCTCCAAAGATCAAAGAAACAACACTAACTTGTGGATTCTTTGCTCTCAAAGATCAAAACGGCTCTCAAGTGAAGAATGATTCAACAATCAAGAATAGTGAGGTTAATGCTCAATAACTCCCTTACCTATCACAAGTATGCTTCAGCTACTAAGGTTACCTATATCTCCTCCCAGCTATTTTTCTTCAAGTTCTCCCTACAAGTGCTATTTATGTGTTACTCCTCTGAAGTTACGTGCAATGCAACTTTCATGCAGCTTTCACATGACAATACTATTTAGAACCTTACATTTACATATCTTATGTATGTATTATCTTGAAGTTTTATGGATAGGGTATCCTCATTTTGTTGTTGTATTATAAGATCATCAATCATCATGTTGTTATGTTATAAGACCATCATGAACAACTTAAAGTTTTTATATAACAATTATGATGCTGATGAGAATTCTATTGATGTGATATCTATGAAAATCTCTTAATCTATTTTGTTATGAATATGCTTGTACATTCATATTGTCAACTATAGGATTTTTTTTTTTCATTTTCCATGTTGATGCAAATGTGTATATATATACACACACACACACACACACATATATATATATGTATGTGTATTATGTATATATTTTCGTAGAAAGTTTGGAGCTCTATTTTTTAGAACAAAATAAAAACTAAATTTTATAGTAAATAGAAATTAAATATGTACAACGAAAGTGGTAAGATTATGAATTTTGATTTGTGATTTATGAGTACTCTACATAATATATTCATAAAAATGAATGATAGTGCAATTCGTAGGTTAACTTGCTTAATCTACTAATTCACAGTAGGACAAGTTGGGCTTGGAATTCCAACTTACGATTGCAAGCGAGCCAACCCACTTAACCTATGAGCCAATGTAAGGTGAGGTGAGTTAAATCACTTGGTCCACTTGCATAGTTCTATTTGAAGTGTTATAAGTAGTATTAAAGCCGACTCTCTAGTAGTAGGTGGACAATTCGTAGATTGTTTTGACCTAGTTTAGAGAAGCTTAAGGAGGGAATGCAATGTCATCAACGTGTGACTCGTGATATGCTTTTAGGATAATCTATAGGTTAAGGTGGTAAGAATGGACCGAATTGTACTCCAAAAGGGGGATTTATTAGAGACATACAGGAATTAAATTACTCACTAAAATAGAAACAACTCAACTAATGAAATTTTACTATGGAAATAAGATATAAAGAACTTAATTAATTTGGACGCAAATATAGAAGACTTCTAATATACTTATCTTGAAAGGTTTCAATTAAGGATTGAATTCATCGAAATTCAAATTGAAGGGATATTTCAATAATTTATCCTGGTGCCTTTGTTAAAGAAAAAAAAAAAAAAAGAAAAGTAAATTTTTATCATTCCCACTCTATTTCAAGAAAACCCTCTTTATCCAACTATTAACCCTAACTCTAAGAGGCTTTACTTGGATTTCTTTGTGAGACCCATCAATATAAGCACTATAACTTATTATAATTTTAGATACAATCATTGATTGTCATAATTTGATGAAGTCTGGGTTTATTGAAATTTTAAATAGGTTAGACATGCATTCTCACCAACTCAAAACCATTGATTGTCACTTTAACGCCTGAGATTGAAATTGCACACTGGTTAAAAGAAAAAGTAAAAAAAAAAAAAAATGTAAGTCAAGTCCCACATAATATTTCATGAAGATGGCATTGTGTATAGTGCTCCTGAAATTGAATGAGAACATGAAATTGCAAATAACGATGCATTTGTGAAATTAAATGTGATAGTTTATGAAACATTTGACCATGTTAGTGAGGAGGATGTTAGTGAAATCATACAACTTCCTTCTACTATTCAATCATTAAAACTTGTAGAATAGTTCTTTTTCAATCTCATAAAAGTCTATGCAAATTGAAAGAGAATCAATTCAAACAATCCACTAATTGAATTTGCTATAGATTTTCATTGTTGGGATCTAAAATATTTAAAGGAAGATGTCGTGATTCTGACTAGAATAAAAGAAGAGTTTTTAGGCCTTTTTTAAGGCTCCAATAGACATTATGCCTAATTATTGGAGATGCTTTTCTGTTGTGAACCAAGATTGACTTACAAGCCCAAATCTTCTTAAGGGAAGGAGAACAGTGCAGATGAGAGCATATATGGTCGATTAGGGTAATGTTTTTTTGCATCAAAATTTATTCATTTTCTTATTTGAGTTGCCTATGTAATTAGTTTTCTTTTTAGGACTATTTACTATTCCTTATTATTTATTTATTCCAAAGAATATTAGGTTTTATTTTGTCTAATTAGACAAACTTGTAATTACTTTTAGACATAGACCTTGGTTAATGAAATTACTCTCTCTTACGATGGGTTTAATGCCTTTCTTCCTTGTTTTAATGGTGTAGCTCCATTAAAATCTTGGTTCTATGACTTCATCAATTAAAGAACTTGTTAGTATGACTAAAAAAAAAAAAAAAAACAAAAACCCTCATCAGTGTGTAGCCATTGTACAATCCGTAGTGAAAAGTTGTTCAAAATATCTTTTTAAGTCTATTATTTTTTCCTTAATGCAAAAAATGAAATTATTTTATTTTGATGAATACCAATTTTTAATTGATATTAATTGTTTATATTATATTTTCATGTCTTTCAGCAATTTTCATATCTTACCTCTCATTTCCATTCCCTTTATAATTTTCATTTTTCTTGTCTCACATCAAATTTGTGTAAAGCCTATTATATGTTAGATAATAGAATTCTAAATTATCAAGGAGCATTTTAATGTAGCGGTTTAAAACTCATTAAAACTCTGAAATTAAGCATATTCGAGCTAAATTAATTTTAGGAGGGAACAAAATTTTACTATGTTCCATGCTAAAATAAACAATATATTAGTGAAAAATGTTTCAACCGAATTGTTACAATCTATGAAAGGGTTCTCTTGCTAGAAAATATAAGTTTTTCTTATTATTGATTGAATCACACGTTGAAATTGGATCGGTGCAAAAGATTTAATTGAATGCGGTGTTTGGATATGCATTTATAACTCTCAATTCCTCAAGAAGATGGTACGTCCTAAGATCGGTAATGTGATGTTGGATATGCATTGATTATTCAACTCCACAATAAGAAGATATCTATTGGGGTAGGTCTTGATTAACTTAGAATAGAAAATTTTATTGCATGGGTTGAAGCCATATGCCGACACACCATTATGAGGTAAAGAATTAAAATAGAAAATATTGTGAATCCCACAATTTAGAAAAATTCATATTGAGTTTATAAAGACCCAATTACAAACCATCTAACTTATGATAAATGTCTAATATTTGTAATTGGTATTTTGATATCTATCAATCATTTACCATATAATTTATGATCGGGTTTATAATAATCTAGTTCGCAAAAGTATTTTTCCATCAACTGATATGTATGTGAATTCTACAAAGTAATGATGTGTACAATCTAAATGGCTGGCTTGTATCACCATATCCGATGCACAAAACGTATCCAATCACAATTCATCTTGATGCACTTATGGGGACCTTTTATGGATACTCAAGTTGCACCACTTGCGAATTGAATTGACATACAGGAGACCCTCTGAAAATGGGGGGATAAAAACTCCATTTAATGGCTTGGTGATGTGGTCAGCTTCCACCACAACTAGTAGGTTCAACTTGATCATCAGTAGCTATTTGCCAGTACCATGTAATCCAAATCCAATAATTGGAACCGTGTAATAAATACAGAGAGCCCTACCGTGCTTGGATGAAGTGGATGTTTATGTTACCAACAAAATTGCCAGGGTTTATTTTTAAATTTCTGCTTAAGATACATGAAATTATTGAATATATAATTACATCAGCTTTCATGTTTAGATAAAAATCTGAAGGAAATAAGCTAAAATCTGATAAGAGAGATATATGAATATATAGTGTATATTATTTTATTTTATTTTATTTTTGGGTGCTACTATATGTAATGTGTCAAGCTTTGTTTTTATGTTGAACATAAGTTTTACATTTTTTAATATAAATTGTAAATGTTTTTCTTTATATTTACTCCATATATACTTTGCTGTTTATCTTTGAAATGAGAAATGATTCATTGGGTACTATATTTGAGCATGTGATAGTATTAGTAGATAATTTCCATAAAACTATAATCTATTTTATGATATATTTGAATATAATTGGTAGCTATATACTATGTGTACATACATATGATGGGTAATAGTATTCATTAAAACTTTTTCCCTTTGAAATCGAGTATTTAAATCCATAAATATTTAGAAAAGTGCATCTAGATTCTTACATGGCAATTTTACCCTTGATTTTATCCATTTTCTTCCTTTTTTTTTTTTTTGGTTACATTATCTAAGGATGAAATAGTAAATAAGGTGTATAAACACATTCTTTTAAAAAATTTGGAGATCTACTTGCTAAATTTAAAATATGTGGAAGCTAAGTGCACGTAAAATAAATATGAAAGTGTATTTACAATAATTTACCCCAACTTTTAATATATACAGATTCTAAAGTTATTTTTTCATTCACTCTTATATTAAAAAATATCATATGTGAAGTGCACGCTAAATATTAGGGAAAGATAAAAGTTATCCAATATAGAACTAATGCGAAAGTTAAAATCCTAGATCGACTGGATGGCCTTCATTTTTCACAAATCATGCAGACTCCAAAATGCGTTGGTTAGGAGTTATGCAGTTAGATGGCTAGAAAACCAAGAAAATTCATGCAATCCAATTTTTCTTTGTATATATTTTAACCGCAAACCGAATTTAGTTATGTTAATTGCAAATATTTCCTAATTGTGATGACGACAGACTAGGGGAGGTTTTCGAAGTTTCTTTTTTTAAATTTGGGTCATTCAAAAGTAACTTATCTACTGGTCACACTTCAATAAACGGAAAAAATTTAATTATACTAATATATTATGTGAATTGATGAGTAATATATAAGTAACGATAAAAACTTATTACGTGATAATGAAAAAATGTACATTTAAAAAAAGTATTAATTATACTTTCACGTGTAAAATTTTTATTGGTGCTTGTATAATATTCATTGACCTATATAATATATTAATATTATTGAAACATTTCTCGAACAATCTTAGTGATTGTGAAGTAAAAGCACAAAAT
The DNA here is from genome assembly GCA_024138015.1 of Lumnitzera littorea. Classification (NCBI taxonomy): domain Eukaryota; kingdom Viridiplantae; phylum Streptophyta; class Magnoliopsida; order Myrtales; family Combretaceae; genus Lumnitzera; species Lumnitzera littorea. The sequence goes on from JAMXBB010000004.1 coordinate 71,819,081, forward strand.
AATAAAAAAAAAAGTTAATGAATTTTGGTGTGATTTTAGAAAATAAATAATTAAATTATGAAATTTACACAAAATTGCTAGCTTATAATAATTTTACTCAAAATGTTTACCAACTTTATGGCATTTAACGTAAAACTACCAGTTGCAATAATAATTAGATCAATTACAAAAAGTTGAGGCTATTTTTTTTTTTAAAAAAATTATTTGTTTTTACTAATTACTATGAAAAATTACAAAGGGTAAATGTTTTATGTCACATTTCAATGTCCACCATCTTGTGTTAAATTTGCATTGGAACTTCTACACCAAAAACAATGATATCTCTAATTATTTCCCCTTTACGACCTATCCCTTACTAGCGTACGAATAGTATTTGAATTGATATCATCCTTTAATAATTTTAACTAGAGGTGTGAGTGTGACGGATGGTGCATGGACATCATCAGCTTATGTTGTAAAGTGTTAGGTTAATGCCTTTTTCATCAGTTAGTTCATATTATTAACCCCATTGATTGGATTTTGTCTTTCCAAAAACCTTTTGAATCTACCTAATAGACAATATATAAAGGGTAAATTTTCTAAGTTTTTCATCAATGGTTACTGGGCAACCTACCTCTAATTCAACCTATTACCATTACATATTATGCATTAAAACCTTCATGATCATGTAAACTTGATTGTTCATCTCCTCTTATCTTCACCCCTTCTTAACGGCATTCCTCAATTTTGTCTCTACCCCTATAGTATATAATCCCAATGCTACATGCAAATCTACACTTGGCTTGGCCTCTTCTTCTCTTCCACCTTTTTAACAATGCACCATGATTCATCTTCTCCTTTCCTTATCATTTTGCTTTTGTTCTATATGTATCATAAACTTACGAAATAAACAAAGGAATGAGAAAAAAGTTGATTAAAGGGTAGATGAGATGTTTAGCTATCTTCTATTTATGCTTCTTATTAGCTAAATTACTTCATATTCTATGTTTTAGGATTTAGTCTTTTGTAGACTATATGCTATTAACTTCGTTCGGAATCATATGGAGAGCATAACCTTAAGGATTTATTAGAGAAATTAAATGCTTTGAAATCATGTGAAAAACATTGTAATTTTTTCGTTTCAACTATAGTGGGTTTATTTAGTCTAGCTAGTGGTTTTTTTACCCTTGTTCTTTTAGGTTACCTAAATTCTATGTGTTTCTCTTTCTTTCATTACTTGTTGTACATGGCTTTAAAAAATTGCTATTTTAAATATTTAAGCTTGACCCTTTGGGTTAGGTGGTTAGACAAGGAGATAAGGCAAGGTGGCAAGGCCTAGGGAGTCTAGTCTATATTTAGGATGATATAAGGAGATGTGATATGGTAAGCTTGGAGTATGGACCGTTTTGCTCTCAACCTTCTTAGGGAAGCTCATGTACATACAAAGACTTGTAATGGGTATAAACTCAATAAAAGCTCATAGAATAATCCATCAATAAGAAGAATCATCTCGGCTATCAATTATCATTGTGATTTTATGGATGTTGTCAATAGCCTAACTCTATAAATACTCCAAAACTCCTCTTCATTTGGCGCAATTCAGTTATTTAGAGAAATGGCATCATGTTGTTACATTGCTATCACATAAGATCAATGGATCTCAAAGTGAAGAACACATTGCCTCTCCTCTTAAATAGTAGGGTTGATGCTCTATAGCTCCTTTACTTGTCATTAGTGCGTTTAAGCTCTTTGAGATTGCCTTCTTCTCCTTTACTTCTTCTTTAAGTTAGCTCTTATGTATCATTATACGTCGGTCCTCTGAGGCTACATATAATGCAAACTCATGTTGCATGCACATGATCATTGCAACCAATCCCTTCATCGACAATTTAGCAACTCTAATGGGGATAGAGCACATTGATAACTTGACAATGGCACCTGCTAGGAAGACAATAGTTGATTCTATTGACAACACTTCTTAAGATAAGAAAGAGAATTGTGAAGTTTTAAAGCGAACCATGTAGCCACTAGAAGAAACCAACTAAGGCAACAATACACAAAAAGATGCATCTAACAATGCTTAGACGATTTAAGAGTTTCGAAAGGCTACTTAAGCATTGAATCAATTCATGACAATGTTTGCTTAATACATGCTAGGCCTAGTTTCTATAACCATAGTGTAATAGGGTATGATTCCCCTAAATCCTATTACTATTGTATAGCAACATGCTATCTAAGTAGGGTAGTCATCTAATCCTTCTACTGTTATCAAGGATGCTACTCATGGAAGTGATGAGCAAACCCCTACACTAGACCTTATGCTTATGCAAAACCTGGCACCTGAAGTAAGAGATACGGGGGGTCTAATGATTGGAATCAAGTTACTAAACCTCTAGCTTGTAGTCAAGCCCGAAGACTAGAGGGGATGGCACAACGAATCTACTTGTTCTAACCAACCCCTACCGAGGCTGAGTACTTCCTTATCGAGTCATCCTTTGATGAGAATCAACCTTCGACCATATCCAAGCTGAGGCTTATTAATGCTTGCTAAGGCCGAGCTACATCTAGAAGGAAGAAGGGAAGGAAAATAAACATTTGGCATTAACTCTATCGTCAGTCGAGTTGCTAAGATAATATAAGGCTGAAGATGCAAGATTAAAGAACCACTCAGTACGGCATCGAAAGACTCGTACCAACTGAATCTAAGAGTCGACAATTGTTGATTGACCTCTTTGGTGTTTCAGCTAAGCTACACGAGAGTTCAAGGACTCCTTCCTAAACCCATACATCAAATTGTCGACCCCATCCGATTCGAATACTACTACTCCTAAGACATGCCGAGTGACTATATGCCGACTTCTTATGTAAAATGCACAATTTTGTATTCTTGTATACATTTTCTCTTATTTTATTTATGGGCCTATTTCGTTAAGATTTAAGGCCTTGTACATTATTTACAATTTTGCCACTAGGGTTTAGAACTTGCTATAAATAGCAACCGTTATATATAGAATTAGACAGAGATATAGAGATATATATAGATAGAAAGTATATTCCCATACAGAGTGAATCTTTTCTCTTTCAAGCAATGCTATACTTGAGTTGGCATATGCCAGATTATCACGTGTTGATTAAACTCTTTAATCGTCCTCATGTTCTTATCATTCTTGTTCACAGATTATGGCGAACCCCTTCATTTGAACAGATTAGTAAGTCGTATCTAACCTTCATTTAAAACCTTGCGCAATATTTAGTGTTCATGAGTCGCATCGAACTCTATTTCGAGCTTCAACCCCTCGATTATGTTTGTGTCTTGGTGAGTTATATCCATTCACATTTACCATCAAAACCTTTCTGTTCTTCATACCCATATTTCTTTTGAATGCTTACTCATGTCCATTCGAGATCTATTGCCTTTTCCTTTTAGATTGATCCTTTGATTCCTTATCATATTGGTATTAGAGCTTTGGGGAGACATATGTGCTAGTGTTCTTCGAAGTAGATTTGTGGTTATAACATTTCTGTTAATCTTTGTCCTATAGTGTAGCGTACTGTTCGTAATAGTCGTAAATAGCTATAGAATCTGAGTAGTGGTTGTTTCTGGGTTACTATTATTATGTTTTATCGTTTGTTCAATTCTTTGGATAATTATTGTGCAGATAAGAATATCGGAGGATAGTGTCAACAACACTAGTGACGGTCTTCGCGGAAGTTTGAGGCAACGTGTTGATAACTTAGAATATCAGATTCAGAATCTTACTGACTCTATCCAAGAATTCACTAGATTAGTCAGAGGGCACAAACGGGATGGTCAAGAGGAAACAAGGGAGAGAACACCCATAAGTGGAAGTGGTTTTAATGAACTTGATCATGATGAGCAATAGTTGAGAAGAGCTATCAAGCCGAGAAGAAAAGAACATTATCCAGTGCTGAGAAGAGGTAATGAAAGTAGTGTTGACTCTGAAGCAAATTAAGAAGCCCGAAGAAGAGAGCAAAGGCTGATAAGAGGTGTAGCTGAACAAAGCTCTAAAAGAAGTGGCTGAACCGAGGAGAATCGACCAACTTGGAATGTGAGGGATGAACCTTGAGCACCTGGCCAAGGACTTGACAATGTCAAGTTGAAACTATCGACCTTTTGTGGAAGTAGCCAACCTGAAGAGTTCCTTAACTGGGTTCCTTAAGTTAAGATGTTATTCAAGTGCAACAAGTGAGATGATTGGGAAAAGGTTAAGTAGGCTTCATTATCCCTTATTGAATATGTAAGCCTTTGGTGGGATAAGTTGGTTACTAAGCGAGATGTTGAAGGAGAGGAGACAATCAGAACTTAGAGGCTTATGAGACAATTGTTGAATTAGTGTTTTGTGCCGACTTACTTCAAGCAAGAGATGCTCCATGCTTTCTAACACTTGAGACAAGGTTAAAATACTATTGAAGAGTATTTATAAGAGTTTGAGACCTTGATGATGAGATATGAGATTGCCGAGCCACAGAACTGCACCATTGTTAGATTCTTGAGTGGACTCCTAGACGACATTGCTGACATAGTTGAATTGCAGCCATTCAACTCCTTGGATGAGCTAATTAATTTAGCATTAAGAGTAGAGAGGTAAAGGAGAAGAAGGCATCAGAGGCCAAGTAGCTTACCTCAACAAGGCATCCCCGAGCTTGAGAGGTATGCTGAGAGAAGGAAAGAAAAGAAGATAGAGAAAGGAGAGCCTAGCCGACCAGTTCATGTTGAGAAACGGATTGTCGAGAAAGAAAAGGCACCCAGCAACAAGGCCCGAGAAATGAAGTGCTTCAAATGCTTAGGCTACGGACACATTGCGTCACAATGCCTGAATAAAAGGGTTATGATCTTGAAGGGCGAAGGGTCTGAAGCTCAAATCGAGAGTCAGAGTGATAAGAGCTTGAACGACCAATTGATAGAAGAAGAAGATATCTATCCTGAAGACCTCGATAAACTCTTGGTTTTGGCAACACAAGCTGACTTGACGGCAAATCCTAAACAAAGGGAAAATTTACTTCACATGTAATGCCTAATGAATGGGAAGACTTATTCCTTGGTTATTGATGGAGGTAGCTGCACCAACATGATTTACGTCGAGTTAATAAAAAAGATGAAATTACCGACCTACCCACACTTCTGACCATATGGATTGAAATGGTTTAATGACAAGGGTATGGTCCATGTGCATAAAAGAGCGCAGATCACATTCAAGGTAAGGTAGTATGAGGATGAGATTGACTTCAACGTAATGCCAATGAATGCCGCGAACCTACTTCTTAGTCGACTATAAGAGTTTGATCAAAAAGTGATCCATGACGAATTCCTCAACACTCACACTATTTGGAAAGATGGTAAGAGCTATATCTTAAACCTAATGGGCATTGAGGAAATCTAGAGACACTCGGCACCCATGGTAAAACAAAAAGAGAGAAGGATCTTATTCGACATCTCAGCCTGAGCTCAACACTTAATGTTGAGGATGACTTCTTTTCAAACCTGCGGTAATGATGGGAATCAACCTTTGACCATATCCAAGCTAAGGTTGAGCTGTAGCCAAAAGGACGAAGGGAAGGAAACTAAACACTCAACATTAACTTTGTTGTTGGTTGAGTTGCCAAGATACCATAAGGCCGAGGACATAAGATCAAAGAACCACTTTGCACGACACTGAGAGACTCATACCGACTGAATCTAGGACTCGGCAATTGTGGGCCGACCTCTCTAGTGTCTCAGGCAAGCCACGCGAGTCTATTCAAATACTACTACTCTTAGCACATGTCGAGTGATTGTATGACGACTTCTTCTGTAGAACGCACAGTTTTGTATTCTTATATACATTTTCTCTTATTTTATTTATAGGCTCATTTCTTTAAGGTTTAAGGCCTTATACATTATTTACAGTTTTGCTACTAGGGTTTAGAACTTACTATAAGTAGCAACCGTTATATACATAATTAGATAGAGATATAAAGAGATATATACAGATAGAAAGTATATTCCCATACAGAGTGAATCTTTCCTCTTTCGAGTAAGGCTATACTTGAGTTGGCATATGCCGGATTATAGAGTGTTGATTAGACTTTTTAACCATCCCCGCGTTCTTATCAATCTTATTGTCAAATTGTGGCAAACCCCTTCATTTGAACCAGTTAATGAGTTGTATCTAACCTTCATTTGAAACCCTACGCAACATTTAGTGTTCATGAGTTGTATCGAACTCTATTTTGAGCTTAAATTCCTTGATAGTGTTTCTATCTTGGTGAGTTATATCCATTGACATTTACCATCAAAACCTTCTTATTCTTCATTCCCATATTTCTTTTGAATGCCTACTCATGTTTGTTCGAGATCTGCTACCGTTTCCTTCTGGATTGATCCTTTGATTCCTTATCACCCTTCATGCCGTGCCGTATGACCGCCCATTTTTCTATAGTATGCTAAGTTAATGATCACTCTCTAGTACTAAGCCAACCAATTACTTAGCATCTTCCTTGCCGACGAGCAGAGAGAGAGAGTTTGGACCAACTAAGTCATCCCTGCTTGGATAAGCCTATCTGTCCATACTTTTTAATCTACATCTTCTAATGACCTTGCCAATGTAGCATCACTACGTGTATAGTATCACGTGCAGAATCCATTACACTAATGATTGTTTTTTTTTGTATATTCATTTTTACCTTTTTGTATCTTGTACATTACTTCCTTGGGAAATGCCCTTTTTATCTTTTCCTTTTTAGGCAAGTTGCCCTAACTTATGGGTATAAATTCCCTTTCACTTGTAACTATGATGACATGAGATCATTCTTAATATACTCTTTAAGTACTTTTTCTTCCTTGTGTAAACACTATTTATTTACTCTCGGCATCACTCTTATTTTTTCCCTTAAGCAAGGTTAGGTGGTGAGTAACCTTACTGGACCGATTCATGCGTCATATCGAATTGAGCCATAAGTCCTTGAAAGTTCCATTAGTGTGTCATATCGTTTGGAGCTGTTTGTGGGATTTGCTTACTGTTTCATTCTTCATTTTTGCCCTTTCATACTTTCCCCATTAATCCTTTTTTGAGCTTTATGTAAGCTCGAACCAATCTAATTACTGGTCTTGTCTATTTTTGCTCACGGTTTGCAACATCTTAGTATCAGAGCAGAGGTTTTGTATGAACTATAGTAGTTCTTTTTTAAGTTCTATTATACTCTGTTTTGCATATGTGAAATAGAGCAAGTTACTATGTGTGTGTGTGTGTGTTTTTTTTTTTTTTTGTATTGTTAACTGTTAATTTCCCAAAGTGTTTGTTTAAGCTTTGAATTTGTAAGGAAAAATGATGGACCTAAATATGAATGTTGGTATTGGTGATGACAGTAGAGTTGTCCACTATGGATGACAATGGAGTACAAAGTCCTAAAAGCACTAACAAGAGGCTTGATGAGGAACCCAACGAGGAGGAGGTTCCTACCAAGAAAGAGTTGATTAAGGAAGACGTATTTCCTAAAGACTTAGATCAATTACTTATGGTTGTCTGATGCACTATGAATGTGGAATGCTAGTGAGAGGAGGAGCAGAGAGAGAATTTGTTCCATACTACCTGTAAGGTGAATGATCAAATGTGTACCTTCATTATGGATAGTGGAAGCTGCACCAATGTAGCATTAGCTGATTTTGTTTCAAAATTGAAGTTGCTTACTATTGCACATCCAAGGCTGTACAAGTTGCACTGGTTGAGTGAGAAAGGAGTATTACATGTCACTTAACAAATACTACTTCCAATCACTATAGGGAATTACTCCGACCAGATTCTCTAAGATGTACTGCCTATGTGCACTTCCTATGTGTTGCTGGGTAGACCGTAGTTGTTTGATAGGAGAGTTATGCATGACTGCTACACGAACACATATATGTTCAAGAAAGATGATCGAAAGATCATGTTGAATCCAATGCCGTTGAGAGAAGTTAATAAGTTACAGATGAAACTTACTCACGAATTGAAGAAGGCTCTAGCAATGTGTAGACCCAAGCTTTGAGAGGCCATCAATGCTAATAAGCCCACTCTCATGTTGGTCAAGCGACTACTAGAAATGAAGGAGCAAGGTGAGTTACCCTAGGAGGTTAAGGAGTTATTAAATGAATATGCCGACTTGTTTCTAGAATAGTTACCTAAGGAGTTGCCCTTAACTCGAGGTATAGAACATTGCATTAACTTAGTACCTGGTGCTGCACTGCCAAATAAGCCAACTTATCAGATGAATCTCAAGTAGGCTTTTAAACTCTAACGTTAAGTCAATGAGTTGTTGAAGAGAGGCTATATAAGAGAGAGTCTCAACACTTGTGCTATGCCTACACTTCTAATGTCGAAGAAAGATAGAACTTAGCGTATGTGTATAGATAGCCGAGATGTGAACAAGATCATGATCAAATACAGGTATTCGATCCTAAGGCTAGTAGAATGTTGGATGAACTCAATAAAGCCAAGATTTTTAGTAAGATTGATCTTAAGTCTGGCTACCATCAAATCCGCATGAAGTTAGGAGACGAGTGGAAGACTGCGTTTAAAACTCGACATGGACTTTTCGAATGGATGGTCATGCCCTTTGGCTTGTTGAATGCCTCGAGCACTTTCATGAGAGTTATGAACCATGTGTTGAGACATCTCATAGGGAAGTGTGTCGTGGTGTATTTTGATGACATCCTTGTCTACAGTACCGATATGCCAAGTCACTGTAAACATCTTAAGTAGTCTTGGATATCCTCTATGCCGAGAGATTATTCGGCAATTTAAAGAAATGTTACTTTTGCCAGGAGGAAGTGGTATTCTTGGGCTATGTAGTCAGTGGAGGAGGCTTATGAGTCGATGATGAAAAGATCTGAGCAATTATCGAGTAGCCGACTCCTACTACTTATGCTAACATGAGAAGTTGCCATGGACTGGCTTTGTTTTATAGAAGGTTTATCAGGAATTTCAGCACCATCACCACTTTACTTACTGAGCTAACAAAGAAGAACACCAACTTCTGATGGGGAGAAAGGGAGGAGAGAATTTTTGCTAAGATAAAAGAAAGGTTAACCTCCACCCTGGTGTTAGTATTGCTTGACTTCAACAAAATTTTTAAGCTAGAATGCGATGCATTGGGCATTAGTATAGGCATTGTCTTGATGTAGGAAGGCCGACCAATTGCCTTCCATAGTGAGAAACTTTGAGGACCATAGTTGAACTACTCCGTGTATGATAAGGAACTTTTGGCACTAATTCAAGCAATGCAAGTATGGAAACATTATTTATTGCCTTGAGAATTTGTTATATATACTGACCATGAATTACTGAGGTACCTCCGAAGTTAGACTAAATTGTCGAAGTAGTAGGTAAGATGGATTGAATTCCTTGAAGGATTTAATTTTATAATTAAGTATAAGTAGGGAAAGAGTAACATAGTTGCAGATGCTCTTTGAGACATGCGCTTTTATCAAAACTATAGACCAGACTGTTTGGGTTTGCAAGTATTAGAGAACAGTACTCTAAGGATCCGCACTTTGGACTCATAATTTCGCAATGCATCGATGGGAGGATAGTGGACGAAAATCATGTGGAGGATGGCTATTTGTTTTGAGACGGAAAATTATACATGCCAAATTGTTCACTCAAAGAGCTACTGATTAGAGAAGGTTATAGTAGAGGACTCTTTGGACATTTTGAGGAAAGAAAGACTTGTGAACTATTGAATGGTCGATTCTTTTGGACGAAAATGAGGAGAGATGTATATCAAGTTATTGAAAACTATGCCATATGCGAAAAGGAAAAATATCGAGCTGAGCAAGGGAGAGTAATGCCCCTACCTGTCTCAATAAGGCCGTGGACTGAATTGAGCATAGACTTTGTCCTTAGATTGTCGGAACTGCCCAAGGCAAAGATTTTGTGATGGTTATCGAGGATAGGTTCAATAAGATGGCACACTTCGTACCTTACTAAAAAACTAACGATGCTTCAGCTATTACTTCTCTTTACTTACATGGCATGCCAAGGAGTGTAGTCTCCAATAGAGACCTAAAGTTCTTAAGCCATTTTGGAGAAACCTATCACGTTGATTGGGAACCAAATTACTCTTTAATATTTCATGTCACTCCCAAATTGATGGCCAAATAAAGGTGGTTAATCATACTTTGGGATCATTGTTTTGAGTTACAATAGGCAAGAACTTGGTTGATTGGGACGTCTGCCTACCAATAGTCGAGTTCGCTTATAATTAAACAATACATGACACCATTAAGTAGACTCCCTTCGAGGTGGTCTACAGATTAAATCCCAAGTTGCCCTTCGACCATGGCCCTGTACCAACACCCGCATAAGAAGACCTTGATACAATGGCCAGAGCACAATCCCTTTAGCATACCTATGATAAGGTCACTCGGTACATTGACTAAGCTATTAGAAGAATGTGAGAAAAGACCAAGGGTAACTCGGCTAAACAATTTCGATCGGGAGAGTTGGTATGGTTACAAAAGGACCTTTCAAAATCCTCTAGAAAATCAATGACAATGCTTACAGGTTGGAATTGCTTGAGGATTATGGGGTTTCTGACACCTTCAACATTGCCGACCTCAATCCATATCACCCTAATGGAGAACTGAGTGAACACCATTTGGATTTGATCCTAAATCCAAAACAACTTGGAAGGAATGATGGGAATCAAGCTACCGAACCTCTGACCTACAGTCGAGCTTGAGGACTAGAGGGGCTAGCACAATGAATCCTTTTGTTCTAACCAACCCCTGCTAAGGCTGAGTACTTCTTTGCCAAGTCACCCTTCATGTTATGCCATATGACTGCCCATTTTTTTACAGTATGCCAAGTTGACGATCACTCTCTAATGCCGAGCCGACCAATTACTCGGCATCTTCCTTGTTAAGAAGCCAAAAAAGAGAGTCCAGACTAACTAAGCTATCCTTGCTTGAACAAGCCCATCTATCCATACTTTTTTGTCCACATCTTCTAACGACCTTACCAATGTAGCATTGCCAATATAGTATTGCCACATGTATAGTATCATGTGCAGAATCGTTACACCAATGATTGTTTTTCTTGTATATTTATTTTTATCCTTTTGTATCTTATACATTACTTCCTTATGAAATGCTCTTTTTGTCTTTTTCTTTTTAGGCAAGTTGCCCTAACTTATGGGTATAAACACAGTTATACTTATAACTATGGCGACATGAAATCATTCTTAATACACTCTTTGAGTAGTTTTTCTTCCTTGAGTAAACATTGTTTGTTTACTCTCAGCATCACTCTTATCTTTTTCCTTAAGCAAGGTTAGGTGGTAAGTAACCTCACTAGACCGATTCATGTGTCATATCAAGTTGTTGTGAGTCCTTGGAAGTTCCATTGGTGAGTGATATCTTCTAGAGCTGTTTGTAGATTTTGCTTATTGTTTCATTCTTCATTTTTTTCCCTTTCATACTTTCCCCATTAATCCTTTTTCAAGCTTTCTGTAAGCTTGGACCCATCCAACGATCGATCTTGTCCATTCTTAGTTACGGTTCATAACATCTAACCTAGAGGCTCTTCGTCCTCATGTGCTATCCCGTATATTATATAAGGTAGGTCTATTAGTCACTTCAATCCCACCTTCACTACATATGTCGAAGCTACTACATCTACTCTAAGAGGTTCATTTATGACCATGAAAGACTTAGATGTATCCATGAAGGAGATATAGACAAAGTCAACTATAAGACTGTTTGATCTCAAACTACTATACAATCGATGTATTACTGACAAATCATATCCTAAGGACTATGTGAATCCTAGGGCTTTACTATTCGACGACAAAAAAGGAAATGCCAAGGAGCACTTGTTAAAATTTATTGACACTTTGAATGTTTATAAACTGGACAATGATTTGAAACTGAAAGAATTTTCAAAGTTTCTTATGGAGAAAGCTTATACTTGTTATATTAATCTCCCTCCTAGTTAAGTGGACTCATAGGGGAGAATATATAAGATATTCTTGGAGAAATTTTTCTCTACCAAAAAAGTCACTCTAATCGATATGGGCAAATTTGTTAGAAACCTAAAGAAGACTTGATGGTATATATTGAGAGTTTCAAAGAACACTCCTTAGACATTTAATCTATCTGTGATGAGAAAAGAATTGGTAAAGATCTCCATCTAAGGGGTGTTCTCTAAATATGTATTATATTTAGAGAACTTCTCATTACATTCTTTTACTACACTTGTAGAGAATGCAAGAAGGACTAATAACTCCCTAGCGAGGCAACAAGGAGAGTTAGGTAAACTTAACAAATAGATAACATCTGTCTCCTTAGCTCGAGGTGAAAACTCATGGAGTAATAAAAAGCATATGAATGACACATAGAGAAGTTCAATGGGAATCCCTCTATTCCAATGCCCAATGAGCAAGCTATATGCCATTCTCAATCATTGGTTGTAAAATGAAGACATCAAGTTACCAGGAGTAAAACGCTAACCTACGGCAAGCAACAAGTTAATATCACATAATGGTAGACTACCTTACTAAGGATTGCTAAAGTTTAAAGCAAATATTCCATGATAGGATCCAAAATGGAGAGCTCGTAATCAAAGATAATAATTTTCACAACAATCCACTCTTAGCCCATGATAACTACAGTGCTGGAATATAAGTCTTATGACAACGAGTAATGATTTATTGGATCATAAAGATGAGTGCAACCCCTATCATTTCTTTTGTAAACAAAAGCAAATTTTGCTACTTAGTATTAAAATTTCCATATTTTGATCATTCTCTATGTTTATTTCCTTTAAAGCCCAAGTAATGTCCCAGCATCCTAACTTCCATGCTTTAAGCCTAAGCATTGCCTTAGTATCTTAGCTTCTACACTTTAAGCTTAAGCATCGCCCTAACATCCTAGCTTTCACATTTTAAGCCCAAGCAATGCCTTAACATCCTAACTTCTACGCTCTAAGCTTAGGTAACACTTTAGTATCATAGCCTTTACGCTTTAATCTTAAGCAATACCTTAGTAAGTCATGTTAAGTAGTTAAGCAATAGGAAATACCTACTTAACTAAGATGAGAAAATTCTTAAGTCCAGGCAATACCCTAACATCTTGGCTTTCATGCCTTAAGCCCAAGCAATGTCCTAGCACCTTAGTTTTCATGCCTTAAGTCTAGGAATTACCCTAATAACTAACTATTATGTTGCCTTGTAACAAAATATTCTTCATTTTAAGCGATGCTTACTTACATTTATGAGTCTAGTCGATGACTTGGTATCTTAATCATACGTGCGTGGTTCTTTTAAAACTAGAGCAATGCTTGCTTATTCTCCTAAAGTGCAACATGAAATAACCTCTTAGCCTAAATGCAGATGATGCCTTTTTGCGTGTGTCTTTATGGTGTGAGCATCACCACACTATGCACATCGCCTCACCATACATTACTTATTAATGATACACTTGTGACTTGAATTGAAGGAAACCAACATGGGAAATCTTCACTAAATAAAGCTACTTGACACAATGACACATGACATTTGAAGTAATCATACCACCCTATCTTCTAGGCTATTGCTATTAAGCAAGAGTTATCATTCCTTTGTACATGATGACTATACATATTCATAAAAGCATAATAAGTATAAAGAAATAAGTGGACATGAAGTTGAATAACACATTTCCTCTTTATTAGTGTTACATATTTGATTACATCACATTGCAATACAAGAGAGTAAAGTTATAATAGTGTGACCTTGAAGACTACAATGAATCACATGATTCATGTCTACTATTACAAGTGGTCAATTACAAGTGCACAAATATTATTAGATAACTAGCCTACTTACTCTTAAGTAAATGATGTATTGCATTGAAGTTGAGACGGTTCACCCCTCTAAGGTACTACAATAGGGACATCAACAAAACACTTGATCTCCAAGTGTGGCACAAGGGAGTGGATGCATTGAGAGTAACCAATCCATTGATTACACCATGTTGCAATGCAAGAGAGTAAAGTTACAAGAGTATGACTACGAAGACTATAATAATGAATCACATGATTTAATGCCTACTACTACAAGTAGTCAATTACAAGTTCACAAATATTTGTCAGCTAGCTAGCCTACTTGATCTTATCTAAATGATGTGTTGCATTGAAGTTAAGATGGTGCTCTCTTATAAGGCACTACAATAAGGACTTCAACACAATACTTGATCTCCAAGTGTGGCACAAGGGAGTGGAATCATCAAGAATAACCAATCCATCCCTTTACTACAAGCTAACGATTGAGAGAGGAAGCTCCTTCCCCCAACTTCTATATTCTAATTGAGCTTTTTGCTTTATGAAATGCAGAATCCCATTGGTAGGAGGGTATACATAGAGGTCACACTTCTTTGTCTTTTAAAAAGTAGTCTTTTGCATTGGTTGTATCTAACCACATATCACAAGGAGGAATCATCCTAGGTTCTTATTTGAATTATCAAGCCCTTTTATTTATCAATAGACATCATGGGATGAATTACATCACGACTCCCTACTTATTCTTAAGATAGTAGATTAATCAATTAAGTATCATAGTACGAAAATTACTATTGAAGGTAGATACTATTACGCTTAGAAGTAGTATGCGACTATAGGGATATTGTCACCATCACTTGAAGGAGGAGGAGACTAGTTGATTTCAATGACTTCAATACTTGATATTGTCATATTGCAAGAAGATAAAGCACAAAAGAAAAAGAGAATAAATTTGGTGTCAATGCATTTCTTAAACTAAAGGATAGCAAAGAAAAAGCAAAAAATATAGTAGGTGATATAAATTGACCTTTTTTTTAATGAAAAAAATTATGATGATAAAGTTATATGAAATAAAAGAAAAAATCATCTACAAAGTTTAGATGACCAAATTATGGCCTTTTGAAGTTTCAACGATGTAACGGATCATCAAGGAAAGCTCATATGATCAATATGTGACATTTCACTGCTTACTAAATGAAGATTTTATATAATGTGAAGCAATCAACAGGAAAAGTCTATACTTAAAGTCACAACAAGTATGAACTGGAGCAATTAATGAAGTATGATGGTATTACAATAAAGAAACTCCTATGGAAGACAAAGTAAGGATTCCAAAAAGAGAGAGAGAATAAAAAAAAAAATTAATTCACAATAGTTGTGAATCCTCATTCACATTGAAGTGAAGTATGACAAATTGAAAGGTAAACTCATAATGGCTAGTTTTAATTTCAAGGCCACAATTTACATTAGTAGAGGAGAAGTTTATGTACCATAAGCAATTCAAGAGAGGATAAAAAAAAAAAAAAACCAACATCAATAAAAGAAAGAATTGCCCATGTTTCACAATTTAAGGTCAAAGACAAAAGAAAGAATCAATAAAAAAAGGGGGTTCCAAGACTAACGAAGGAGAAGTTGTTGCTCATTACCTTCTATCTATAGTTGAGTTGCTCTTAAACTTCAGAAACGAAGTGTTGATTACAACTAATCAATGAAATCACATTATCTGTTGAGACTCATCAAAATAGATAATTAAGGAAAACAAAAAAAATTCAAAAAAAAAAAAAAAGAAGAAGAAGAAAACAAAAGAATATGATGAGCACATGATATAATCAACAAATGATGTTATGATGGTGGTAGAAAAGGTAAGCCACATGCAAATAAGAACTCAATACGACAACAAGTCAAGTGCAACAATGACCAAATGCAAGTGTGCACACTAATCTAGTCATTAAGCTTCATAACAGTTGAATGCAATTGTGGATACTTATAAGTCTTCAAGTTCCCTATTGAAAGTGTGCAAAAATTTAAGGTGAGTTGAAAGAGGTGATAATGGTAGAATGCGGTTATCGCAACTTGCTTAACTTGTGATGTACATTTAGGTTGTGTTCATGAAGTCCCTAAGCATTGAGAGGCTTATGAAATTTATACAATAAGGAGGTAAGAAAAAGAAAAAAAAAAAAGAAAAGAAAAAGGATATACATATGTACACAAAGAACCAAGTTAAGATTCGAATGGAAAAAAAATTGGCGGCTACTACATGTATAATTATAGACAACGTGATCAAGTTAGGATATGAGTACTAGAGATTTGGTGAATATCTAAGATATTGATTGTAAATATTAGCTCAAGTTTGGATTTAAGATGAAGTATTGCTAAACAAGATATGATGGTTAGCTAGTAAACATTTGAGCATAGAAGAAATTATTTGCTCCCATAATTGTCAAAATCGTAATTTTACGTATGCAATTCTACAACTTTACGATTTTAAGAGGTTTTTCCGTATTAACTCATGTATAAAATCATTTTTTTTGTAGAAACTTATGTTCTTAATTGAGTTTACACATAAACTTAGTAAAAACTTATATTTTTTACCGAGTTTACTGATTTATATATCTAAGTTTAATAGGCTAAAAAATGAAAAAAATACAACAAAGCTTTTACAAGACAACAACTATTAGGGTATTACATCATCTTCCTTACCCTATTTTAATTTTTTCCCTCTTCATCTCTCTCTTAGTCCATTATTTTATTTTTATAGCCTTCATCTATGTTTCAGCTCCAATAGCGAAAATTATAAACAAAACTATATGCTTTAGTTTATACTATCAATAATTTAAAATGAATTGAAATGTTTAGTTCTCTTTAATTCATTACTTTTAAAAAAATAACAAAAAAAGTTTAGTTTCGACTTTATTTGTCTTTCATTCGTACATGTTAAATTATATATCATTAAGAATTTATTATGAAAAAAGAATTTCATTTCTTTTTTTCCATTATGTATTTTAAGTTTTGTATAATTACTAAAAGCATATCTATAGTTTTTTTAAGTTATTTTACATAAGCTTAAAGCGACACATGTAAGTAGACAATGCTACAAGTTTGTGCACTAAAAGGTACAATAAATAAAATTATAGTGTCAGTGCTAGATTTTGGTCCAGTCCATTAAAAAAATGAACTCTTCAGCTATGTGAGCACACTTAGCAATAATGTAACTGCTTTATGACTCTTATGTACAGAGTAGCGACCTAACTATTCAAAGTAAGTGATTAATACTCAAAATACTTGTTTTTTTTTTCCAAGAATATTGGCCAAGTGGCAAAAAGTATAGGGCTTAAAAAAATTGCTATGATATATATATTTGAACTTGATTCTTTAGGTTAAGTAATAAGGCTTAAAGAGTACAGTTTATATTTAGGATGACTTAGGGAAATGTGATATGGTCAGCTTGGAGTAAGGACCTTTGGATTGGCCCACCCACTCTTAACCTTTTTTAGAGAAGCTCATGCATATAGAGAGGCTTGTTATGGGTTTAGACTTAACAAGAGCCCATGGAAGAATCTATCAACAAGAGAACTCATCTCGACCATTGATTGTCACTGCGATCTAATGAACATCGTCGATGACCTAACTCTATAAATATCCTAATGCTCCTCTTCATTTGAGACAATTCAGCTATTTAAAGAAACAGTATCATGCTATTACATTGCTATCACAGAAAATCAATAGAGCTTAAAGTGAAGAATGAACCACCTCTTGTCTTTAATAGTAGGGTTAATGTTCTATAGCTCTACCACGTATCCCTAGTGCATTTGAGTTCTGTGAGATTGCTTACTCCTCCTCCATGCTTCTTCTTCTTTAAGTTATCCCTTTCATATCATTAAAAGCCACTCCTTTAAGATCATGTATAGTACAAAATCATGCTACATGTATGTGACCATTATAATTGTATCCCCTCATCTACACTTATTTTTTCTCTTATAATCATATAGGGAAAATTACAATGGAGGGGATCAATGTTTGGAGGTAAGTTCAAATAGGAGATCATCATTTCAAAGTAGTTAATATAAGGGATCAACGTTTCACAAAGCGGTTTAAATGAGGAATTCATAATAGCTAATTTATAAAATTATTTGAACAACTTTGTGAAACGTTAATCCTTTATTTGAACTTTTCGAAAAACTTATTCCTTATTTAAACTACTTTATAAAACGTTAATCTCTTATTTAAACTTTTTAAAACATTGATCCCCTATGTAAACTTATCCCCAAATGTTAATCCCTTCCGTTATAATTCTCCCTAATCATATGTCGGTGATTTGTAATTAAAAATCTAAACTTAGCCCTAAAAAACTAGTATTAGGTTAAGGTTAAGAAATTTGGAATTTCAAAAGTTTCTATCTACACACTAAGGACATAAACACCAAGTATGACATTAAGATAGATGGTTTGAGCAAATGTTGGTTGCTGAGTATAGATGTAAAGGGTCTTAGTGAAAGTTTAAATAAAGCTCTATGTTGATCACCAAAATCCGTGAAGGGTAATGATGTGAGCAAGCTTAAGGACTTGATGTTGCTCATAATCGATAGTGTGTGCAACAAATGAAAACAAGCTAAGTTTTAAGTGCTTTGGTGTATTGTATATACAATGTTGAAATTAAATTATATGAGCATAAATAATACTAGATGTAACTCACTTAATGTCGTAAGAATATCATTTATAACTAAATAGTTGGTCGATGTTACTTACAATCTATAAAATAGATATAACGTGTTAAAGGTTTATGAAGACCTATGAGTAGTTCACCACAACTTAAATAGATTGATAAGGACAGAAGACATTAAAGAGGTACACTTAGAAATCCATAAAGACTGGAGAAAGTTCTTCATTTAAATATAAGAGAAAAATATAAGTTAATTGATAGAAATAATACATACTAAACCTCTACTAAAAACCCTTAAGGCATCTCAGTTGCAAACTTATAAATAAAATAAATTTTCATAAAACAAAAACATAAGAAAACATAGTTGTATTTTTCTAAAAGTTACAATGGTAGCATCGTCATCTATATGGTGCTTTGCTTGGTAGTCAAATGCAAGCCTCTCTTGCTCCTAAAATCTGGATGCCACATCTTAAGCCTTTTAATTGGCACTCTTAAACAACAATCTATCATAACCAAAATAGTATTATTGTCATGGTAGATTTCCATATACTACATAAAAATCTATGATTAACCCCTTCGTTGATCATAAGCTTTCTATACAACACACAAGGCTACTTCCACTCTATGTTATTATTAGGCCCATAGAAAAGTAATATCAAGCAGGATGACTAAAATTAACATTTAATTACAAAAGCAATAATATTAGAGTGTAGATGAGTAGAGTTCCACAACAAAAATATATTACAACGTATTTAAATTCCTATGAAAGTTTGCATTAAGAAAGTCTAACTATGGAGTTAACTAAATAAATAAATATATCTACAAGTCACTATTACGAAATTCCCTCTTCGCTTCTTGAATACACAATCCCGTCTCGGTGTGAGATTTACCTTAGGCATTCCTTGACCTGGTTGAACAAAGAGATGGTCCTACAACAAAAGAAATCTATTGGGGTGTAAGCTTACACTTTAATCTCTCTACCATGCCATACAAACAACATAATTTAATACCTAACGTATGAATGTATGAACACTTGGAATGCCAACAAATACATGTAGCGACCTAGGAACTGCATATAACTCAAAATTTCATCTCCTATAACTATCAATCGGGTCTTAGCACCTGAGTTTTTATTCCAATTGCACCATTGTGCTCAAATCAACTCAAAATCATATATATAACATATACAAATCTTTCCTTTCATATAAAAATATACTTTCCTCTTTCAAGAAACAAAATTTATGCTAAAATCCCAAGTCTAGCAGTGTGGTGGTCTTCATAGTCCACAAACATATACCCTAAGCAGAAGTCACAAGACACAGCCCTTTGCTAACGGTTAGTATCCCCTAACACCTAATAAGCCCAAAAACTCAAGATAGAGACTTAAAAACCTATAAATGGCATACCATTGCTTAAACCTTACAGGAGGCCCCCCTCATGTAAGCCTCTTCTCATCTTTCAAGTGAGGTGGCAGTCGATATAGTTATAATACGGTCATGAGAAATGCATGATCCATTGAATTTCTTAATCAAATANATATATATATACTTTCCTTTTTCAATAAACAAAATTAAGGCCAAAATCCCAAGTCTAGAGGTATAGTAGCCCCCATAGTCTACATCATACACTCTATGCAGATGTCACAAGACACGGCCCTTCGATAACAGTTAGCATCCTTTGGTACCTAGTAAGCCCAAAAGATTAGGATAGAGACTCAATAATATAAATGGCACATATTTGCTTAATCCTAACAGGAGCCCCCACTCTTGTAAGCCCCTCTGCACCTTTCACGTAAGGTGACAGTCAATATAATTATGATGCAATCATGAGAAATGCATTATTCATTAAATTTCTTAATCGGATACTTAATTAATTCAATTTCTATGGTGATTAAACAATTTTAATCCATACAACTATGCATAACGATCAACACAACAATCCTCGTTATTATTTTATTAGCAAGTCATAGAATTCAATAATAGTATCATACACATGCATTTCCTATATCTCATAAGCATTCAAGTTCATTATATAAATTTAAGTACATTTCCTTTACAAGTAAAACCAAGTATGAAGTCATAGAGAATCACTTACTCAACCGTAGTTGATCAATTGTAACAATTTGAGGGTAGGTCGTCTCCAATAGTTGGGTCCCCTGAACATTGTAAATATGATAATGTTAAGAGTTTAAGATAAAATTGAAAGGCTAATCTTAAAACTCTTTAAGTTATACTTTTAACTTAGTTTCGTATTTTTCCCCGATTTTAGTTAAAACTTCAATTGTGTATAACTTTCTTGTTTTATATCCGATTTTTATGATCTTATAGTCAATTTTCATCGTTTTTGAGTTTACTTTAATGTAGTGAAGTTAGATTTTTGAGATAAGACATACAAATCTATCAACTAGTCAGAAAAATAGCTGTCCTCAAGTTTTTTAATTCTTTAGGTTTAGTTTGGTTGTTGGGCTTTTTGTTATTTTAAGAAATCTTTTAGGCTTGAGCTTAGGAATTTATTCTAAACTGAATACACTCTCCAAGATTAGATTTCCATCCTTGGTTTACACCCTTGGTGCCATCAACATTTTCTTGGACTTTTAAGTGAGCTTACATGGTTAAATAGGCTTGTTTTTTGTCTAAGCTAAGGTTAGTCACTTTGCTGGGCTTAGCGAGTATTATATAGACTTTTTATGGGTTTCAAAACAACCTTTATTGATAGATTAAGGTGCTAGTTAAAAATTTAGTGAAAGCCCAACTTGGAGTTTTAAGCTTGTCTTGAGTATTTTAGGCTTCGTATTGAGTTTTAGGCTTTGTACACTTATCATACTTACTTTGATTGGTTTTTTTACTTTGTTTACTTGGTTTTATTATATTTTTAAGTGAGTTTTCTCATAGTTCCAGAATTGGATAGTTTGGTTCAAGGGTCTCTAACTTAGTTTTTCAACTTGTTTCATCATTTCCTTTAGTTTAGGTAATAGATCAAGAACCTACACTATTTATATTCCAACTCCAACTTAACTTCTCTTCTATGAGATAATTATTTAGCTTATGTACTACATAAAAATGATAGATCTCATACTTATCATAAACTATATGCCATAGTTCACATCTCAAAAAGTTAATTTCTTTATAAAACATCATGTATTAGATTTTCCTTCACCTAAAGCTAGATTTGAGCATTTGTAACCAAAAGAAATAAAAAATAACACCTAAATACCTTATATACTGTACAAGTCCAGCATGTTATACCTTTATCCATATACATATTTCATGATTTTCTTAACTTGCAAACTTCTATTTCAGGTGTTAGTTATGTAGCTTTCATAATACCAACTTAATATGCTCATAGTTCAACTTTTATGTAAAAGATTCATAAACTTACTACTTAAAGTAGTCTAGCTATGTTATCACTTTATGTTTATGCCAATATTTTCATGGAAATGTAGTCTCCTAAACATGGCATACTAGAGCACATAATAAGGAAATAACTTACTCATCTTAAATGCGTAGGAATAGGTGGTTGTACAACTGAGAGTCCTCTTTACTCCTTGTTTTCCTTCCCTTTCTTGTAAGCTCTTTTTTTTCACTTAAGTCTTGATGTTTAAGGTGGGTTTTGGGGATATTCTAAGGTTCCCTAAAATGGCTTTTGAAGTGGACAAAAGGAAGGTAACAAAAATCAAGTTGTACCTTGAGTTGTGGGTGCAAAAGTGTGGTGGCAAGTATAGATTTTGTAGGGTTTAGTTTCCTCTTTTAGTTTGTGTGTTTAAAGTGTAGAAAAGGAAATGAAATGTCAGTGAAAAGAAAGAGAGTGTGCTGGTTCTAAATTTGTCACATAAGTCTCACTTTATAATGATTAGATGATATAAGTAATAAAGGGTGAATAGTAGATGTGGAAAACAAATGTTTTAATAGATGGATGACAAGGCATAGCTCCCCCTAAGCTATCTTTTCAACTAGCCATTAGGGTATCCTTTTGGTGCATTGTGTTTTGTCACTTGTTTAAAATTTTAATTGATAAATTGAAGAGATAACTTATCCTTATATAATATAGGTTATGGTATAATAAGGAAATGGTCTTATCACTAACTTTTAATAAGTTATTAAGTGACAGTTGATTCTAACTATCACTTAATAACTTATTTAATATGGTTAGTTAGCTTACTTATTTATATGTAACATAACCTATAAGTAAAAATAAGGGGATTGTCTTATAAGTAATTCTTTTAGAGTTTGGTTCTTAAATCAATTTGTAAATTATAATTTACTTCTTATAAAATTTTAAAATTTTCTAAAGTTGAATAAAATTATTCAAATTAAATTCTTAATCAGTCGCTTAGGGTCGTAAGTTCTTAATTATCTTAAGGTTTGGGGTTTTAAGGTTTTAGGTAACTTAAGGTCTATTATTCTCGTATTCAAGTCTTTAACAATAATGAACTTTTGAATTGAAAAATTAAGTTTATTTTTAAATGTAAACTTAAATTTTTAGTTTAGTTAATCTTTGGGAATGATCGAGAAGCACTCTTATTTGATTCATATGTCCTTTAAATAGTAGGGTTTACGTAATCCCTAATTCCTAGTTCAATCTTTGCTTTTTGATTAATAGCTCCCATCTATGATCACATCTGATGATGAGTTACCAAACCTTAGTGGAAAGCCTATGGCGGTAATCCATTTAAGTCTAGAAAGTAGTGCATTAGAAGAAGTATGACAGAGATCATGAATGTGAGGTTATAAAAGAAATTGGAAGAGTTATATGTGATAGTCTCTTGTGAACCAAGTAGCTTTGAAATAAAGATCATGTATAGTTTAAATAAATGATGGGTCATCGTTTGGAAAATATATTTTAATTTTAAGTCTTTAATTTCTTTTTCTTTCTTCTTTCTGTCTTTTTTTTTTTTTTTGCCAAAAGAATCAACATTTTATAAATTATCAAAGAAAAACAACATCATTCTATAATATGGAACCCCTCATCAACTGGTAACAAAGAGGAAAGAGGGGAAGGAAGTGGATCGTCTACAAAGTTTACACTCCTTCCTAATCTATGTTTGGATGAAGTCGATTTTGCACAATATAACTTATTGAATTAAAACTAAAAGAGAAAATGAAGAAAGAAGTCTAATATTTAAAACAATGCATCTAATCTTCTTGGGGTAAACTTTAAGGTGTGAAATCATATTAACAATAACAGAGTAATTAGCTTCAAAAACAACTTTTCTTCATCTCTTCACAATAGCCAACTAATCTCCTTAAAAAAGGCCATTACTTCAACTTCTTCTGCACTGAAGGCTCGAGAAGGTTATGCAACAGCTACAAGTAAATATTGATGTTAAGGATAAGAGTAAAAACAAGATGATAATTTTGCTATTGTCTGCATCATCTTCTTTTCACATTGAAACCATTATCTATGCAAAAATAGCTTAGTAGTTAAGAGGTCAAGAGCAATCTGTCGAGGAAAGAATAATTAGTATACAAGATGGAATCATAAGTAGTGAGTTACAACAGTTTGATTGAAGAGATTAATGGTCCAACCACAACAATAGTTTTATATGGAGATCTAGAGGTTGAAGTATTATATGTTACTACTATAAGTAGAGGGGCCTATGTGAAGATATGGTTCCTTAAGAGATAACCATGGTTTAATGTGGATTCATGTAGGTAAAGATGTTGTTACTATGGCAATAGCTAAGTCAAAAGATGGTGAATTGTTGCCGTTATTTGATAACCAAAGATATCTACGAATTATGTTTTAGACTTTAGGAATGCTTTACATTGTTGTAAGAGAGATTAGCTTCGACCTACGAGCTTGTACAAAGTGGCTTTAAATAAATGGGCTTTTAGAGGTGGACTCAAACTAGATTACAGAATGAGTGAATGTGTATGTATCAAATGTAAATTATGTGTTAAAGTTATCTCATAATATTTTATTTGTAAGCTTGATCAATCATGCTAGTTATTAAAGTATTGTACGATTTGGTGGCTTAGAGGTGCAATATGGAGATATGATGGTAATGAGAGGGGCTGGGTTTGAAATCCTATTCCCATTGTAAAAGTTGGTGATTCTTGATGGTCTTATTGAGCATCGATCATATAGTAAAGGATTACTATATTACTATTATTATCTATTATAGAAACAACTATATTAGTTACGAAACAAAAGCATCTGCTTTAATTTAATTTAGTACTTCACAAAGTCTTAAGTTGGGAATTGTCTAGAAGAAGGTGAAGCTTAAAGATTCCAACAAATACTCAATGACTCAATATATTGGTAGGCAAGTGTCAAAGAGTCTTACTATTGTCAACAATCATAGCTACGCATATAGTGATGAAAGTTCATGGGTATACATAATACAATAGATTACTCGAAGGTAAGGCATTAGCAAGTGAAATGCCTCAAAATAAGAAATGAAATACAATGCAATATACTAATATA
Organism: Lumnitzera littorea; assembly: GCA_024138015.1. NCBI lineage: Eukaryota > Viridiplantae > Streptophyta > Magnoliopsida > Myrtales > Combretaceae > Lumnitzera > Lumnitzera littorea. The sequence continues at coordinate 71,843,938 of JAMXBB010000004.1, forward strand.
AATAATAAAATTGAATCTAGAAAAGGATTTAAAAACAGGTACACATAGAATATCTTTACAATAGTATAGGAAATAAGCTTTAGAGATGCCCATCCACATTGTTTCAATGTAAATAAGCAAATGGATTGCCCCCCTTAAGATAAACCTCACTCTCTTCTAGGTCAACCACCATAATTTCGGTTTATGGGAATTACGGTTTATGGAAATTACAAAAGTTAAGTATAAGACACAAACCAATAAGAAAAGAATTGGACAAAATCTATAAATAAGATATAATAAGTTAAAAGAAACTTAGGGGGTTAATTATCTAATTTATTGATTGGCCATGTAAAGACCCATCTTTAAGCAACTAGTTAAAATTTGGAGCGACGTCTTATGAAACTATACTTAAACTTAATGCATACTAAATGCCTCTAGTATGTGAAGTGTGTATATATATATATATAGATACATACATACATACACACATACATAGAAAATATTTAGTTCAAGTGACTCATACATTTTGTTTACAAAAAATAAAATAAAATAAAGCACTAATATAGTCAAAACGCCAAATATATTGAAAATTATTCATTACATACTAGAAACACAAGAACTAATATTAGAGATACAATATTTTACTAGTAAAGATAACAAAATGGTATGAAATAATATTTAAGAAATATATACATATACTAAATGTATTTAATAAGAAAAATATGTACCTTAATTACTAAAAACCTCATATACATGTGTACTATATGTTTAAATTAGATAAATAGCTAGCAGTTAAATAGAAATGTGCCCAAGTATATGGACGATAGTTGGTTATTGGCATAGCAAATGTTGGCTTAACATGAGGAATTTCTAAACTAAGTAATGAATACATCACCTTACTACAAATCAAAAGAATTCTCAATTGATTAATCACTAGAAAAATAGATTAAGCTAAGCTTAGATCTAAATTATAACTGGATATGTATTGCAATCAACTAAGGAAATGATTATGATTCTCCAACCCAATATTGAGCCTTTGAAGAGATAGTTGAAATGATCTTTCCTTACCCTTAATCGAACTAAATGTTAGGAGATGATGTTGTGACATAGTTAGAGGCATAGTTTGAAGTTAGAATTGCAAAGAGCATTGTCTTCTTACCACAAGCCTAGATCTAATTGTATGTAATCATATCATGCTAAAAACTCCTCAAATTGAATTAGAGCAGACGTAATTTCTCTACTATCATGATGGATTAGGTAATGTCATGCTAATAACATAAGTTTTATGGCATTACGTCTAATTAAATTTATTGACAACCTTGCTTGTTATGCTATGTTATATATGCCTCTATTTTTGTTCCTTTATTGAGCAATAGTTGCTTACATCCTTATAGACTTATTGTGAAAGTTCATCAGCAAATATATTGTGGTCTACTATTCTCTAAAGTGTAAGAAGATGGGAAAAAAGGGTTTAGAGTGAAGTTTAAACTGAGCTAGAGCACTATTTTTGCCTTTTGTTTTATAATATGTTAGGCCTCTAAGGTAACCCAATTAGATTCACGATATAGGGTGTAACAAAATCCAAATTATTTTTATAAGCCTTATATGTAAATTTTCATGTAAATCTATATTTTATCATATGCAATGACTTTTAAATAACTATATTTATTGAGCTTGCAATCCTTAAGAGTATAATTTAGTTGTGTATGTCTTGTGTATATCAAGTAATATAATAGTAGCTAAGCAAGTGGCTTCTATTGTAGGGTAGTGTACATGCTATGACTGTTACAAAATTATCATTCTCCAAGCATGACATTGTGATAAATGAGCAATATGGACTAAAGGATAGTTTCTATTAAAAAAAAAAAAAAGGTGAGTGGCTCCTATATTTTTGTTAGTTGTGTGTTTTAAGATGGTAAAATGTATTTCTAAGTTAAATTGTTGTGTTTGAGTATATGTTAATATCATTTAAATTGTTAAAAAAACTTAAAGTGATGAATGAGTGTGAGCAAAGAATCATATAGACCTACACTTTTTAAACCAACTCTAAGGACCTACCTAATACTTTTAGAACCCAACTCATGGGACTTGCTCCCTGTTTTTATAGTTTTCTACTCTAAGAACCTACTCTACACTTTCAAAACTAACTCTAGGAATTTGAGGATTTACAATTTTAAAGTTGATTACAATAAGCACTATGGGTCTATACTTTTCAAACTGACTCTAAGGAGCATCATATGTTCAAACTTTTAAAATGGCTCCAGGCAGCTTTTGAGTTTTCACTTTAAAAATCAACTCTAGGAGCTACGTTCACAATTTGACTCCAAGGTAGATAAGTGACACTATGTTTGAAATGGATAAGGTTGATGGAAAACTATGGAAATGAAGGGACTCAAAGGAAATGTTATGTTTGGTTATTAAAAAAGAAAATGGGAATGGATTGAAATTGAGAGAAACTAGTGGAAATATTTCTACTTTTAAAGCCAATAGGTCTCTTTGCACTTAGAGAAAATAGTGGAAATCAAGTAAAGTAATAGAAATATCCTCAAGGTAAAAATTAAATACGTTAAGTTAGGGTTAATTTTGTCTATGAATGAAACACTTTCTTCCATTTCTATCACATGAACTCAAATAAGAAATGGAAACTATATTTCTTTTTGTTTTCTTTCCTTTCCTTTCCTTTCTCTCCATCTATTTCCAATCATTTGAACTATTCTTAAAATATTGAATACATTATGATTTTAGTGAGCATGAGAGGTCTGCATAGTAAAAAATGAGTCTAGGAAACAAAGGCCATATATTCAAAATTGAAACTCGAAGTCTAATTTGGTGTAATCACCAAGTACTTCCATAGCTTGATTAATTAGTAAGTCAATTGAAATCATATGTATGCTTATTAGACATGATAGTTGCATTAGTTAATCTAAGCCGTTAGGCTTTACTCACTTTATCTAAGTAGCTTCTGTAAAGGGCTAAAAATTGTTATATTAGTTATTGGGATGAGTTTATTATTTATTTAGGCTTAACTCCTTGGGTTAGGTGATAGGGCCTAAGAAGTCCAATTTTTATTAGGATGATTCAAAGAGATTTAGCTTGGTAAGCTTAGAATAGGAATCATTGGATCGGCCTATCCGCCTCCAACCTTTCTTAGGCAGACTCATGCACTTATAAGGAAGGCTACTGGCTTTGAGCCCGTTAGCTAGCTTATTCTAGATAACCACGAATCAAGCGAGCTCCATCTCATTCGTTGATAATCTAAATGATCAACGGATGCCATCATGCCCAAGAGCCTATAAATACTTAGTATTTTCTTATCATTTGGAACTCTTAAAGATATTGGAGAAATGGTGTTCCACTGTGAAAACTTTACTCTCTTAGATCAAACAACGTTCAAGCAAAGAATTGATCCCATTCGCTTAAGCTACAAGGTGAACGCCTGAAGTCCCCTAAGACTGTCTTATTTGTCACTTGTGTATTTTGAGACACTAAGATTGTCTGTTTCTCTTCCTTGCCTTATTCTTACCTAATTATCCCTTCAAGTGACAGTCTCACGTCATTTCTTTGAAGCCACGTGTAGTGCATTACTCACGTGGTATGCACGTCACCACTCCAATCGAACCTCTACATCTACAGCTTCTCCTATTGGTTATCATAAAAGGGAAAGAAAAAACAAAGGGGTAAGATCAAGCCTTATGCACCTTATATTGGTGTGCAACGAAATGTTGTGCCCTTCAAAAGTTGAAGCATGGGAATGAGTCATATTAGTTATTATATGTCATCTATTGATTCACATGACATATTAATATCATTAATTTTTTTTTATCTAACAAAGGTTTCAATGGTACTAATATACTATATAGGTCAATAAGTGGCATTTAAATATCAATAATAGTTTAATACATAAAAACATAATTAGTATTTTTTTTAAAAGTATATTCCTGTATTATTATATATCAAAATTTTATTGGTATTTATACTTTCACCGATTCATGTAACATATTAATATCATTGAATCTTTTTTCGATCCTATAAACTTTCATAGTATATCTTGGTTCAAACAGTTGATGATGCAAACTCCATTGAACATTTGTCTTTTCTTTTTCTTTTTCTTTTCTTTTCTTTTTTTTTTTTTACTTTTCCTTTCTTTTTTTTTTTTTTTGGACTTGTGGAACCATTCATTGCAATTCCCTTTAAGAGTTAAAAGCATCTAATAGCATTTTGCATATTCTTGGTATTACCAACTCAACTAATCAATCAAATATTTCAATAACAAAAATTAAAAAGCACACCAAGTAGATTAAGAGGGTAATGATCGATGAAAAAAGTTAGAAATTACTTATTTCATTAATAATTTTTGGAGAATATTCTCAAATTTATTTTAAAAATAATATTATTTGAACTGAAATTTATTAAGAAGAAACAAAACACGAAATTGTAGCATTGTAATAAATATTAATCCCATATCGATTAATTTTCAATATATAGTCTTAAAGTTTTTGAAAATTAGTCAAATTTTTAACTTTTTTCAAGAGTTCATCAATTGATCCTTATATATATATATATATATGTATATTTATGGTGTGTCTTATATCTTGTTTAGATGGTATAACTTCCATTATCAAAATGGAACCATGATAATAATATTTAAAATTTCAGTCGAATCATTTGAGTGTCACAAAATGACATACGGCATCCGCCATAGAATTTTTTAAGAAGAAAAATCCACACTAATAAAATTCTAAAACACATGTGAAATGCATGTGTTGCAAAAGAAGATGAATCTTATGAAATGCGACTACTTATTTATTTATTTATTTTTTAAGTGCAGCCTTTGGATTTAGTTGATAGCAGACGATGAAACTTCCTACTCAGGGTACTGCCGCGAGGAATCGATATCTATCTACTGCTCTCAGAAGCCTATACACTTTGAAAAGAAGTAATTGTAATGAAGGTGAATGTGCATGATTTGAGTGGATAAAAGAGCTAGGGCATAGGGGCGGCTAATTATTGACGGTGACATTAGCCGTCATCTACGAACAATTATGTAATGTTTTCATGGGGCTACATAAATTAAATGGCTGTGTCCATACGTGCATGTCACTAACCATGTTGCTGTTGCTGTTGGTTTCAACTGTACAGATGGTCCCTCTATGAATGTCGACTCGTGCACTTACCTCATTCGTTGTTTTCAATTCTCTACTTAAAGCTTCAAATTTCAGCGGAGCTTTTCCCCGCAAGCCATAGAATTATTGTATTAACGTCACTTCAGATAAGTCTCCCAAAACAATATTGTCAGATCCGAATGAACCCGCAAAGTCCAACCCCGTAGGCACTTTACTTTGCTTCCTGAACCTATAATGAGCTTACCAGATGAGTCTCGCTTAATATTATATACATATTTAGTCTAGTTCACAGACTTTACGACTTATCTTTTAGCAAAAAAATACATCAACATTTTTCACCATCTATCATTCTATGTGTACATAATCTAAAAATCGTAATGAGCCAGCTTCAAGAGGAGATTCAAGCACACTTTACATCCCAAGTTTATGTCTCGTAAGATTCTTTAGATCTGCTTTTCGGTACTTAAGGTTAGATTTTGAGTTAAGTGAGTATAACATAACAAAAGAAGTGTTAACAATAATAACTAACAGCTAATCAAGCAATCACTTAACCTGGAGACTCATGAAGACTCAAGGCTTGGAGAATTGTGAGAGTGAGAGATTCATCCAATTCTATATGCTACAACCGAGCTTCCAAACCAAGAACTTATTTCACTAAATCGAAGTTCTTTAAACGATGAGCTTTAGGTCCTTTAATGCTATACTGTGAGTGCAGTGCAGTCATGTAAATCTTGAGTATGTATCCAAGTAAAAAACTTGTATGCAAGAAAAATGCATAACAACAAAATTTAAATCAAGCGTACTCTTTTAAGTAATTGAGCATGTAAAACCAAGCATAACAAATGACAATAGAGCTTAACCAAGTAAACGCTGACCTATATATAGATATCAACTAGGAATCTTGTCCTAGAGTTCACCTAATTGAAGTCTTGCCATAGTAAATCAAACAAAGAGCTACAAACTCAACACTTGAACCTACCAACTTCACAACTAAAATCATCCATTCATTATAGACACTCAACCAAGTATAAGTCAACCATATACAATATGGGAGTAAAAATCAATATGTTATAAACTCAAAACTAAATGGAAGGTCTCAGATACTCTCCTGACCAGGTGTATGTATTCTTCCATCCAAAGCACCCTTCTTCACCTATTCTAAGCATATTTCATCAAAATCATCCCGTTGTGGATTTGGCCATACTTATAATTAACATTTTGCCCCATTGAGTTTCAATTGCTATATCCTAAGCATTCCTCGTCCATTTTTAATAGGCTTAATATCATTTTACTTTCCATCTTGTGAGCTATACAAATATGCTACCATACAATTAAACCAAATCAAATAAACGATTGATCGCCCTTTAAGCTTACCAGCATGCCCGTAGTTAAGAGTATTTACATCTGTCAAGCTGTGATTGCAATTGATATTAATCGATAGCTATATTTTTCCTCCATTCTATAACTGGATAGCAAGTATATTTTACTCGAAATATCAAGTTAACGTAATATGACCATCCAGTTTATCATCAAATTCAGTCATAATTTATCAAAGCAGCTAGTATATCGCAATATATAAATCAAATTATATAATAAATAGTAAATAGATCTGAATAATTTGAATGAATTTTTCTACGAATTTGTGGTAAAATATACTTTCCATATCGATTAATAAAAATATTTATTTGTCCACCCATGTATATTTATTAAATTTTACCATTTTTCCCCTAAATTGCTTAAGAAATTACTTTAATTTACATAATTACATAAAATTCCGTATTAAATCATAGTAAGATGTTTCCAATACCATAGTTAGACCTTAAGAATCATTACCAACAAGGTGATACCCTAACTTCTTTAAAAATCCATGAATTTTCTCATTCATATATCAAGCAAAATCATCAATTAATTTTTATAATTTCCATACCTATGTGTCCCAAAATTTAAATCTTCATCATGGAAATTCAATATTATCCTTAGGGAGTCTATCAATCAAAAATCAAGTCGAAATTGCATCACTAAGATTCCAAAAACCATATTGATTTTGGTTCCAAATAGAGGCATTTCTAAATCACTATTTCAAGAAAACAAAATTAGTACATGAAACTAGCATAGCACTCTAGCTACCCTTGGTAAGAGAACCCCTATCGAAAAGAACTACTGCTAGCCCATGCTTTAGCACCTCAAGGCTCAAGCCTCCTTAAGCTCAACTCCACCCACTCAAAAGTCAAAATACACCTGATAGTAGCGTATAATTATTTACCCTTATTTTCCACATTTTCTTTGCAGAATTCCCTAAATGTTGACTTGAATCCACCTTCAATCCTATTGTTTTTGCTATTGTTGTGCTTGCATGTCATAAATTTTTTGAACAAATTAAAGGGACTGATGGGCGGCGGAGAAGCAAGTATTTTAAGTGAATTTTCCCTATATTATTCCTACTTCCTTTGTTTCTTTTCTTTTTACTTTTGCTCTTTTCCTCTTAGTCCTTTGCTTCCATTTTGATTATATTTATGTGTTAGGTGGATAATCTAATCCCATTCCAACTAGCTGTTCTATGAGAGATGATTCAATAAATAATATACACTACGTATTATATAAATGTGATATAGGGACAACACTAAGGTGAGTTCAAAATAAGTTTTGTGAAACCTGAACTTGACTCGCTAGCCTATAAGGTTTCTCAAAACCTTACGAGTTACCCTATAGGATTTTTATCCTGTTTCTACAATCCACCCTTATAGGGTTTTATAGAACCCGTTAGAAACTCAACCTGACCCACTAATACCAAAAAAAAAAAAAAAAATTGATTGATGAGTGTATACAAAAAATAAAGCAAATAGCATATAGCTTGTTATGAACAATGAAACCAACGGCATACGGGTTATTCAAGACTAAACCAACATTCTTTTTATTTTAAACTAATACATGATTAATGAAAAGGATATGGGTGGAGATTAAGGAATGTGATCAATTGGCTATGAGAGAGGATAAAGGCAAGAGAAGAGAGCCATAGAGAATGTAAGGGAGACAAAAGAGATGGGGATAAGTTTTTTTTCAAAAACAAAGTATGAAATAGACAAGATATCTTTTATTAATTATTATGCTTTACTATTTACAACTAATACTAAATTACTAATATCATTTATGTATATATTATTATTTTTAAATGAATTCGAGTTTTTCATTGAGTTTTTTCTAAATCCCATGACTTAACCCGAAACTTTATAGGATTTAAGAACTACTTCTAAAACCTAATTATGTGACCCTAACTATTTAAGTACCCTATTCGGTAAACTAACTAATACGAGTTAAGACATTTAAGGCGTTCCAAATGATTTAGGGCCTTCAAACAATAAAGTTATAAAAGTTAGACAAAAAGTCTTAGTAAGGTAAATTCCTTAAAATAAAGTATATATAATATTTAATTTTAATAAAACATATTTTTATCGAGTACGTTTAGTAATTACTAGAAATCAATGTTTGAGCCTTGAAACGTAATGAACCCTTAGAGATAAATTATTTGAGCTATACAAATAATATTTAGGGGTCAAATGACATATAACATTATTATCTAGTTATGTAGTATATACGTTATATACCCGATATGTAAAAATATTATAAAATATACAAAATAATTACTAAAAATTGCAATTAATTTATAGAAAATTAAAAAAATAACAAATAAACCTGGACAACTTAGAAAATGGCTTAGCATGAGGCTCTACAATCTAGAACACACCATGGTGAGCTATTTAAGAAAAGCAAACCTAAAGCAAAAGTGAGAAACTTGAAAAATGTTGCAAAGTCACACATGGAAATCTAATTTCACTTTCTCATTGACCCAATCTGATGCAAAGCAATTAGAATGCTCTTCTATAATCATTTTGGTAGCTTAGAAACACAAGAAAACTCTTTGAAAATGGGAAAAGAAAAAAAAAACCTAAAAATACCATTCCTAGGAAAATATTCCCACAAATATGACATCCAAAATCATCCCTTAAAGAGGCAATTTTAAGTTAGAGGCAAATTTATCACTATACTCCTCTCTAATACAACTGAAAGGCCCCCAATTTACAATAACATATTCACTCAAACCAAATACATCAAAATATCCAAACTCTCCATCATCAATAAAGTTTAAGTAATCCAAACTTCACACCTATAGACGACACCTTACAAAATGGTGCAAACACACCACACTATCATTCAAACTTATTTTTATCCATAATATGAAATATCATAGTAATTTCTAGGTTGAGTAATTATAAATAAGAATAACAATCAGAACGAAAGAAACGGTTAATGAAAAAATGGAAAATGACACTCAAGCAATATAAAAGCTCTATTACTACTTTCAATTATCTACATAGTATTTAAAAAGTAAGAATTAAATACAATTGAAAATGTGAAATATCTAAATCTAGTGCCTAGCTAATGCCATTGACGCGTGTATGCATGAACATCATAAGGATCTGAATCAAGCTAGGGTTGCATTGTAAGCCCCGCAACTAAGTATTCGGGGTTTAGTACGTAAAATTTAAGGTGATTAATAAGTTATTCGATTAAATTCAAATTTTACAACAAAGTTAAGAAAATTAGCAAAAGTGATTCCATGAGTTTGGATTTAAAAAAGTAAATAATTAAATATTATAATATTAAGTTATATGTATATTATCCATTATTTATCCGAAATACATAAAACGAGTTTTGATAATTAACGAATTGATAAAGATAAATTATATACATAATTAAAAATCTTAAAATAGCATAAATAATATTTATAAGGATTTACTTATACTATATATGTAATTACGTGTAGGTAAAAATATGTGAAATTACTTAAATTATCTAGAATATGCTAAAATGATATTAACTAATTAAGGAAAATTCATTGAAAAATCAAGAAAAAATGTAAGCAAATATAGAATGGTCTGGAAATGGGTATGGCAAGTTGAGATTAAAGAAGAAAATTCAACATATAGAAATAGGTCAAATAGAAAGTAAAAAGGAAAAGTAAAAGGACACTTAGTATAAGAGAAATTCAAGATAAAATCTTAACCCACACTATAAATTCAACAAATCTCTTTTGAAATTCATTTTAGGTAGTTTGGAAACCAAAAAAATTGTAAAGAGCTTAAGAAGAGGGGAAAGGGTATCTTTATAAAAACAAAAAACAAAATAGTATGCATTTAGGGCTTATAAAGTGAATACACATCCAATGACCACTTGGGGAGAGGCAGCCACCACCACCAGACAATAGACTCACTACCTGGTTGTGCCAACAAGGGTGGAGCCACTGCTGGTGGTTGGAAGCCTTTTGATTGGTTAATTCAAATTCTCTCTGGATTTTTGTTGAATTTATTAAAAATATTAAATATATATGGAAAATTATGAATTTTGGTATTCTGAGATATTTTTGTATGTAAATTTAGGGAAAAATATTAATTTAATAAAATTAAATCCCAAGATATACTACCGTTAAGAAATTACTAAATTTGAGCTAATTTTTAATTTTGATTTAAATGACTTTAATGATGTAATTTTGACCTAAAAAATTCTATGTAGACTATTTAGGATATATATGTTAGTGCTATAAAGAGATTTTCCAAAAATTAATTTTTAAAATTTTTAGTCCTTAAAATAATACATAAAAGGTAATAGTTGGGCTTAATTTTGTGATTTAATGGTAATTTGGTAAAAATTCTTATTTAGTATGTAATTAGATATTTTAGGATGTGAGTTGATTATGGGAGTTGGTATTTGTAATGTTGGAGAAGTTAGATATGAGCTTTATGTGTGAATTAGGTAATAATGGGTAAGGTGTGAATATAGAAAATTAATGAGTAGAAAATATTAAGTTAAAATTTATAATATTGTGATATTATGAATATTATATAAATCTAATTTGGACTATGAATTTAGGTAATTAGTTAAAAAATGTAGATTATTTTCATATCGAGAACAAATTCGATAGTTAAATTAGGAGTATAGTGTACCATACCTATTAGTACCGACCAAAGTTAGGGTCCTACCTCAGTTGTTTAGATATTTTTTCACAATTAGTAAACAGCCTGTTGGTTGTTTCTATGTAGTAGCTCACCACGGCCACAAGTTTATGGATGGATTGGAATCTAAAATTCATAAGTAGCATGATAAATATGTTTCAATCAGATCGGATGTGGAGTTGGGTTTTTGGAATCAATGGATCGAGCATATCAAAATGAAGGATATTGAGTTATTGTCAAATGATGTTGTTACCACTAAGAAAATTAAAGATAGATTAGGAAACAAGATATTTTTTTACAATTCCGAATGGATAGTCTCTAGATATGAAAAAAGGGAGCCGATATTTTCTAATAATGAGGCTAGGTTTCATAAATGTTCCCTATTGTACCAAGCTAAGCTACAAGAGGAAAGCCAAACTTCGTAAACCAATGGGGGGAAACTTATTTCCTTTGAGCTTTGCTCAACACGAGTTTGTAAGTTTCATTGCCCATCTTTGTTTTTACAATTCTTTGTTTCTATGCAAACATGAAAGCAGGAGATATTGATCTTAAGAAATTATTAGCCCAAGCTAAGCCAAGAAGCAAAAGTTAGACAAGCCAACCACTAAGGTTGCTACTGCACCACCACTTATGCCTACGAAATCACAATCGAAGAAAGTGACCAAGGAATAAGTTACCAAGGGACCTACCATTGATAAGAAGAAAAAAGAAATTCCCTATGTTAATGTGGATTTGCCAATAGAATAGATGGAGTCTATCAATACTATACAGCTCGAAGTGCTGCCTATGATTAGGGATACTTCTTGGGATGAATTGCTGGGAGAAGCTAATCAAGAACCTGTTGCTAACAATAATGCGGGTGTGGATAGCTTAACCAAACAGACAAATTCTATCTTGAACCTAAAGAAGAGGAGTAGGAAAGAAGTAGCTAATCAACCTCCATCTAAAAATACTAAAGGCTTGGACAAGAAGACAAAGGAGGTTTTGAGGAACAAAGCTCTTGGCATTAATTCCACTGAGTTTATCCCCAACCGCAAGGTAGGCAAATACTTCGTATCATACTAGAACTATAATGTTCTGGACACTAACTTAGCATTGGGGGATATGTTTAAATCTTTAGCCTTATTGGAGGGGATCATCCTTCCATAAGAAAAAAAGATAGTAAGAAGAAATGTGGACAGGACAAAGGGCAGCAATAAAGCTCATATTGCTGCTAAATTATATAATGTAAGTTTTCTTGCAACCGCAACTTGTTTTGATCAACGGTCTTAATTTCTTTGGTTAAACTTTTATCATTTTGCAAATTACGTGCCATATTTTGATGGCCATGGACGATGCGAAAGAGCAAAGGAAAAAGGTATGCATGATCTTTTGTTTAATGTACTTGGAAACTAGTTGCTCATGACATGACATTTTATTACAGACAATAAAGGAAGCTTATAACTCCTTTAAAGCATAAATTGCAAAGGCTAAGGATGCTAGAATTAAGGTTAAGATGGAGGCCAAGCTGTTTAGGGGCGAGTTATCTACAAAGAAGTTAGTGCACAATTTGGTAGCTAATGAAGTCACAAGCTTAAAGGCCAAAAATGAGCAATATTACAAGGAGGTTGAAGATCTTAAGGAGCAATTTAGAAAGAAAGAGGTGGAGTGTTGGGAGCTTAGAAATACAATTGCCAACATGAATGAGGAGGAGGACAAATTGAGAGTCCAGATAAAGAACTTAGAGGCGAAAGGCTCGACACTTGAAACTTGTGTTGCCGAACTAGAGGAGGCAACGAAAAAGAAACCTTCTGTTAAGGAGGCTCTATTGATTGTAACGCCTAGTTGACAATATGAGAAGGTTCACCCTTATTGCGAGTTGTCACGTCTTGACTTCACCAATGTAGATGATCATGATGCTAGTAGTAGGCGACGAAATTAGTGAGGAGGTGGAGGTTAATGGCCAAAAGCAAGGTAACTACAATCGAGCTAGCATTGAAGTTCTAGCAAATGCTAAGGAATTATCATCAAAGGAAACCCCATATGTTTGTAAAGAGACCTCAAATTCCTTAAACAAGATCCTCAGCACTAACAAAGAAATCAACTTCAAGAAGATTCTAAGCTCCATCGACCAAGATAGTAAATCTACCCAATCGGAGAGGAAAAATATCTCAGACTCTCAGGGAATCAATTAGTTTTTATTAATTGTTTCTATAATATTTTATGGACTTTATTTGTGGTAAGAATGTTGACCTTTTGGTTGTAATGGACCCTTATTTTGCATTTTAATGCTTTTAATTCTCAACACATTTTATTTCACTTGTAATTCATACTTAGCTTCTGTTCATAGTAGTGTTCATTAGTCATGTAAGACTTGAACTTTTAGATGTTTAAGTTTTACTTGCTTAACCACAAGGTTGCTTATTGAAGGCTAATTAGAGTTCGTTAGCCTTAATTGGTCAGAACTCTTTTTAAAGTATGTTTAGTATCACTCATCAATCGATACTAAGTTCATTAACTGGCGATGGTTAAAGCTTTATTAGGTATTAGTTTGTTCACTATATAGCTAAAACTTCACTAATCCATTAATCGTGTATAGATCAGGAATAAAAGCAATGGTAATAAAGGATGCTCATAAACTTAAAACAAACACAATATATTTAAACATGGTGTAGGCCATTGCCTTATGTTGTTCGGAAAAGGAAAAGTAAAAGCAAACATAAAGTAATGGTAATGATGGAGAATTATTCAAAATAGAGCTTTAGATTCTTGGCATTCCATGCGCGAGGTATTATAGTTACACCCAGCTTTTCTAGTTAGTAAGCCTCTCGCCTATAACTTCCCATACATCAGTTTCCCTTAACTGTCTTATGTACTAGTTGCCTCCAACTTCCTACAAACTAAGTCTTTGGGCTGAAATGCCTTGTGTTTCACCTTTTGATTATACTACCTTACCACCTTATGCTGATAGGCATCAATTATTGTTTTCACTATGTCTCTAATTTCCTCAATTATATCCAAATTAGCATAAGGTCAACCTAATTTGCCATAATATCAAACTTTTGCATCTGTAGATTGGGCAACTCCAATTCAATCGATAGAATTGCTTTCAATCCAAATGCAAGCATGAGATCTCTCCTATTAAAGTCTTATGGTTGGTCCTATACCCCTACAAAACATTAGGCAAATCATCAGCCTATTTTCCCTTAGCTTGATCAACTCTTCTTTTTAAACTATATAGGATAGTCTTGTTAACAACTTCCACTTATTCATTAGTTTGAGGATGAGCCATAAAAGTGTAATTTAAATGGATGTCGTGCTTTTCACAAAAAACTAGAAATTTATCATTATCAAACTATGGCCCATTATTGGTGACTATCATAAAAGGAACCCTATGCCTCGACATGATAAAATTGAAAACAAAAGACTTGACCTTCTGCTTGGTAATCTTCACTACTGCTTCAACCTCAACCCATTTGGTGAAATAGTCCACTACAACTATGAGGAATTACTGTTAAGTCATAAACTTTGGAAATGGTCCAAGTATGTCTAGCCTCCACTAGGCAAAGGGCTAGGGGCTAATGAGGCTATGTAATTCATTAGAAGGCACATGGCTTATTGCCCCGTGTTTTAAACATTGTAGACATTGCCGAATAGTAGATTTAGCATCCTCTTTCATAGTCGACTAATAATAGCCAAGTCTCAACACATAGATATACAAGGTTTGACCTTTCACATGGTTACTACAAACACCACCATGCAACTCAAACAGAATTTGTTAAGCATCTTTCTATGGAAGGCATTAAAGGTAAGGTTGTGAAAGGCTGCACTTGTATAATTGGTCATTAATTAGTGTGTAGTTTGCAGCTTAATATATCAACTTCCAAGCTTCTTTCTTATCTTTGGGTTGAACACCATCATTTAGATAGTTAATAATTAGGTCCATCCAAGACCTCTCCCTTAGGTAAGGAGTCAATTCACAACTCTACCCGACAGTTTCTAGACTTTTCTAAGGGAGATACTTAATAAAGAGCATGTTGTTCAGGTCAAGTAGCATTATACTAACCAATTTAGAAAGCTTATCAATAGCAATATTTCTGACCTTCGGTATCTTCTCAATTGTAAAAGATTGCAATTCCTTTATGAGCATTCGTACCAGTAGTAAGTATTTGCTCATCACATCTTCCTTCACTACATAGCTCCCTTTGACCTAATTCACAATCAATTATGAATCGGAGAAAACTTTGACTTTCTCAGCTCCAACTTCTTTTATTAACTTAAGCTCAGCAATTAGGGCTTCACATTTAGCTTCATTGTTGCTGGTTGAAAATCCAAACTTTAATGCATATTGAATTTTTACATTGTGGGCCCCCTGTAAAATAAGGCCTACACTACATCCTTCCTTAGTAGAAGAGCCATCAACATATAAATTCCATGTAGGTTTCTCAACTATCTCAACACTGTCTTCTTCTCTAATAAACTTCGCAACAAAATTTGCCAACACTTGAGCTTTTAATGCCACTCTAGGTTTGTATTGCACTCTATAAGCACTTAGCTCCAAAGCATACTTCATCATCCTTCTCGAGGAGTCCAATCGTTGCAAGGCTTTCTACGAAGGCTAATTAGTAAGAACAATTATTTGATATGTCTTGAAGTATGGTTTTAATTTCCTTGTTGAGAGGACCACTTCCAAAAAAAACTTCTCAATCTTTGTATATTGGTGTCTTGGGCCCTGTAAGACATAATTCTGTAATAAATTAGCTGATGCTCCCTGCCTTCTAATCAAACCAAGATAGATGAAAGAGCTTGGCTACTGACTGACAGATATAAAACTAAGTCTTCTTCAAAGATAGGTGTCAAGAGTATTGGCGATGATGCTAGAAATTCTTTCAACTTATTAAACGCTGCTTCACACTCATCAATCCATTTAAATTCCTTTAGTTTCTTCAACACTTTGAAAAATTCTGCATACCTATCTGCCCTTCTTGGCACAAATCTATTTAGAGTAACAATCCATCCAGTCAATTCTTGAACTCTCTTAACAATGGTAAGAGACTTCATGTTCAGAATGGTATCAATCTTCTTAGGATTTGCCTCAATGTCTAATTGAGTGACCATATACTCCAAAAATTTGCCTAAGGTGGCACTAAAAATATATTCCTATAGGTTAAGCTTCATGTTTGATCTCCTTAAGGTGCTAAATGTCTCCTCAAGATTGGCGAGGTGTCAACCTTCTATTTTACTCTATACTATCATATCATCAACATAATCTTCAATGTTTCCATGGATTTGGGCCTAAAGATTTTGGTCACAAGCCTCTGATAGGTCACGCTAGTATTTTTAAGCCTAAAATGCATTACTGTATAACAATATGTCCTAAAATTTGTAACAAAGGACACGCGAACCTCATCATCTTTCTCCATCTTAATCTTATTATAGTTGGAAAATGCATCCGTGAAAGAAAGTAAGACATGCCTAGCAGTTGAGTCAACCATATGATCCCTTCTTGATAAGGGAAAACATAGGATAGTCCTTATTCAAATCCGTAAAGTCAACATGCACCACTTACTGTTCGAATTCTTAACTAACTTACAATTAGCTAACTAAGTTGGATGAGGCTCTTCCCTTATGAATCTTGCCTTTAATAGGTTTTGAACCCCTTCTTCAATGGTTGCTTGCCATTCCAGGGAAAAATGCTTTTTCTTTTGCTAAACTATCTTCATATTTGAATCAATTTGGAGCTTATGTGTAATTGCTTCTCTAGGGATGCTCGACATATCTGAAGGAGACCAAACAAAGACATTGGCATTATCCTAAAGAAAATTAATTAAATTTTTTTAGACATTTGTTGATCATGTTCTACATATCTTTGTTATTTTTCCAGGATCGCCTCTTAATAGGACTTCTTCTACTTCCTCATCGACATTCTCAATGATATAAGACTTCCTTTCCATATCATTCTCAACTTAAAAGACATCTTCGCACTATAATTCTCTCAAATATAAGGATCTAGCTAATTACTAGTCCCCCTTGCATAGTCCAACACCATTTGTTGCCCTATTATTACCTTTGTCTCTCGCATCTCTTCTAGCTTGAGGAGGCTATGCTGCATTCTCTTACTTGTCTCATCGTCTTTGGGTTGGCCTTTCGATATACTCAACATCATGGACAAGGAACTTACTCAAGTACCCTCATTAAATGGCATTCTCAATTACACTT
Source organism: Lumnitzera littorea (assembly GCA_024138015.1). NCBI lineage: Eukaryota > Viridiplantae > Streptophyta > Magnoliopsida > Myrtales > Combretaceae > Lumnitzera > Lumnitzera littorea. Next base: position 71,861,246 of record JAMXBB010000004.1, read on the forward strand.
TTGAGTTAAATACACTCGTTAGTGTTGTGGCCTCTACCGCAATGAAAATCACAATATTTGTTAGAATTCCTACATGATGGATTTCCTCTATTTCTTTTTAGCCATTACAGTACTCCTCTCTAATTGTGTATTTCCATCAATATATCTGTGATCGAAAGACTATGTGGAGTATGAATAGAACAAGTTGGAATGCACAGCCTCTTCCTTTCACTACTACTCCCTTCAGAAAATTGATCATCACATGCACCAAGTCGATCTTTTATATTTTTCTTTTTGTCATTCTTTCAATCTCCTCTATTCTGATCAGCCTCTCACCGAGCCTTAATGTTATCCTCCTATCGAATATAAGACGTAGCTTTAGCCTTGAATTCAGCAAAAGTCTTTAGCTTGTTTTTGGCCAAAGACTTAAAGAAGTCTTTGTATAGCTTAACTTTGTCAATCACTACGTTAAGAGCAAAGCTCATATCTAGTTTTGGGATCTAGACCATCTTAGCCATAAACCGAGCCAAGTAATCTCTAGTGGACTCATTTGATCTTTGCTTTATAGTGTTAAGGACAGATGATTCCTTAAGAGGGAGCTTACTTGCAAGGAAGTGCAGTAGGATCACTTCTACCAAATCCTCAAAACATGACATTGTGTCTATTTTCAAATATTTAAACCATGCACTCGTTGCATTCCTCAAGGTTAAAGGGAATGCTTGACAAGTTACGGCATCCTCAAGCCATGAAGCTTAGCCAAGGTGTAATGGTACTCAAGATGATATTTCGAGTCCGTTGTTCCGTTGTATGTCTCAAACCATGGCAGTTTAATGTATCATAATATCACTTCCTCTAATATTTCATGGACAAAAGGACTTCGCTTTATCTAAAATTGTTTACTAATTGAAGTAAAGGTGCTGACATGTGAAGATCCTGTATGTTGCACCTATTGCGATTGCCTTCCTTTGTTACTCTTTCTAAGAGCAGGGGTTGAAGGCTCAAGTGTGACCCTGACCTGCTTCTTAGGCAATTCAAGAGAATAATGAGTCATCAGAATTCTCGTTGTTGTTATCGTCGTAGCCTTGGTTCTAATCTAGCTGAATATTCTTGTAGAGAAGATTAAGAATTTCATCATTCTACTTATTGAGTTCTTGATTCTCTTTGACTAAATCAGTGCAAAGTTGCTTCAATCTAGCCAAATGTTATTCGTCAATATGCCTACTCCCCCTAGATGGTGCTTAGGAGAAGAACTAGCACCTGCACTTTTGGTCATCCTTATCTTTGCCATATTGGTGAATATCTTGGAAACAGACGGTACCAAATGTTGTCGGTCAATTTTAGGTATGGAATTTCAATCCTACAAAAGTAAGAGTGAAAGGCTATAGGTGGTGCTAGGACTAGTTTAACGTAGCCACTCTGATGCCTAAGTAAGTGTTTGAGTAAGAAAATAATCAAATAAGAAGGCTTAGAATGCTAAAAGTATAAGAGATTCCTTACAGAGCCTTCTTTCCCTTATTATAGGTGCATATCGAATGTCTATAACAAGTAATCATTTATCATGGACCACATAGCAATTTCTTAATTAAGCATATGCCTAAAGAACAATAGTAATAAGCGATTATGTAATGAGATCATACAAAGTCACAACTATCTACACCACTTTTCAATTTTAAATATATAAGTAAGACGGGCCTTTAGGCCCATTAGATTAGCCAAGTCATCAAAGGCCTAAATAGAAAATAGCAATGGTTGGCAACTCGACGGCTGAGGTGCCAAGCAATATTGCTAAGTGAAATTTTGCTATCAACACTACTTGTAGAGCTAAAGGAGGATTTGACATATGTAGAACGCTCAATAAAGATTTTGGATACTAAAATACAGAGATTGAGGAATTGGGATATTAAATATGTTAAAGTTTTACGGAGTCAATGCACTATAGATGAGGCAATGTGGGAATCTATAGATTGCATGAAGGCTCGATACCCTAAGTTAATTACTCGAGGTTAGTATACTGATTTTGATAAGTTATTCGTAGTAAGTTCGAATTCCAAGTATATAAGCTGAATCAATATATAAGTAAGTTTCAAGGACGAAACTTTTTGTAAAAGGGATAGAATATGAGACCCTAGTTGTTTAAGTACCTTAGTTGTTAAACTAACCAATACGAGTTAGGATGTTTAGGGCATTCAACGAAGATGCCTAATAGGGTCAATTTCTCAAAATAAAGTATATATAATATTTAATTTTAATAAAACATATTTTTATTAGATACGTTCAGTAATTATTGGAAACTTGACATTTGAGACTCGAAACATAACAAACCCTTGAAGATAAATTATTTAAGCTATACAAATAATATTTAAGGGTCAAATGACATACAACATGATTATATAGTCACATAGTATATACGTTATATACTCAATAAATAAAAATATTATAAAATATACTAAATAATTACTCAAAATTGCAATTAATTAATAGAAAATTATAAAAAATAACAAATGAACTTAGACAACTTAGAAAATGGTGTGGCATGAGGCTCTACTATTTAGAACACACCATGGTGGGCTATCTAACAAAAGCAAACCCATAGCAAAAGTGAGAAACTTGAATAATGTTGCAAAGTGACACTTGGAAATTTAATTTCACTTTCCCATTGACCCAATCCGATACAAAGCAATTAGAATACTCTTCTACAATTGTTTTGGCAACTTAGAAACATAAGAACATAAATTATACAAATAGGGAAAAATTAGAGAAAAAACAAGGGATTTAGGGTTCCCATAGCTACACACAACCTAACATTATAAGGCTTGGAACTTAAGCAATTGGAAATGAGGTAAGGTAGGCCAACAAACCCAAGTGGCCAAAGGGTAGCCAGAGCATTGTGAGTTGGTGAGTTGAAGTTTTGTGTCCGATTTTGTCTTAATTTATAAAACTATCAAATTAGCTTAGAAAATTGCAAAAATTTGTTTCCTTAAATTAATTTACATGTACTTTCATCTTAAAATAGCATCAATTTAGGATACTTGCTAAAGAACGTGCCATGTTCCAACAAATTTTATTTGAATTCTCTAAAATATTAAATGATGTTGTTTTAGGTTTAAAAATTTTATGTAATACTCCTATATTATATACTAAATTGTGCTGACAACAATTTTTGAAAAATATTATGTCTACTATTTATTATGAATTATTTGGCAATTGCTGGCAATTTTTCTAATTTAGCTAAATTAAAGGATTTTATGGTAAATCTTGTACAAAACCAACTTGGCATGATTTTTAAAGCTTAATATTATCAAGGTATACGTTATACTATGAATTTTGAGAAAAGTATAATTATTTAGAAATTTTAGCTATTTATTGATAAAAGAAAGCTTAAATACATATTATGAAGGATATTATATAATATGTTATTTAAGGGTTTATATGATCATAATATAATTTCTACTATTTTCTGAATAAAATGTGTAACTCATGGATTTTGTGAAATGTAAATGCTAAGTAATATATATTTTTCGACTATTTATACATATTTTGCTCAATATGTTAATAAATAGTAAAATCAATATAATTAGCAATGTAGTATGGGAGACTTCTAGTAGCTATTGTATCTGGATAGTTTACAATGATCTTAGGTTGGTTTATTTGAAAAGTGGGAATCGCATAAGTGAGCATGATATTTTGGGCGAGTCATAACCTAATTCAGAAACTGCTACACTTAAGTATTATTATGATAGTTGGAACTAAATGACCAAACTAGATGTAGTACTGGAAGATTTTAGCCAATAAACTGAGGATATAAGCTAACTTGTACCTAACTAAGAATTTTAAAGAAGGTCGAATCAAAGAGTAATTTAGAAGCTATTTCAAAAGCTAAATCAAAATTGAATTCAAAGGCTAAACCAGAATTAGCCTTTGAATTCGATTTTGATTTAGCTTCTGAAATAGCTTATATATATATATATAACAGCCAATAAGCGAGTATATAGCTATAATATATATAAGCTATTTCAGAAGCTAAATCAAAATCGAATTCAAAGGTTAAACTAGAATTAACTTAAAGCAAACTAACAGCCAATAAGCGAGTATATAGCTATAATATATATATATATATACTCGCTTATTGGTTGTTAGTTGTTCTAAGCTAATTCTAGTTTAGCCTTTGAATTCGATTTTGATTTAGCTTCTAAAATAGCTTCTTGATTACTCTCTGATTCGGCCTTCTTTAAAATTCTTAGTTAGGTACTACTTAACTTATATCCTGATATATATGCAAGACCTGTAATTGACTTTAAAAATACTTACTCTTGTTAGGTGAAATTATGGAGGAAGAAGTTTACACTAACGAGTAAGTTAGGGTCATACTACTAGCCAATAAAGTAGATTTGTTCGTATAAGGTATAGATTTACATCTAAATAGTAGATAATGAACATTATTGCTTGTGATTGTCCAAATATTATTTAGGTTTGATGTGTAAAGTACTCGACTTACATTTGGTTAGTAAATAGTGAATGTTCTTATCTGTGATTAGGATGATTGTCTAAATGTTGTTTGGATTCACTATATAAGTACTTGGTGATGTTGTACTTTGTGAGTGTAAAATTGGCAATGTGTTATGCGGTGTATTTTAGACCTAGTTAAGAGTAAAATCTATGAAGACTTATGCTATAATGAGTGTTTGAATCAAAAGCTAATTTAGAACCCAAAACAGAAACAAGATGAACATGATAAGCTTTGTTGATGTACTTGATGTTGAGTGAGAATTAGTTGATGCATTCATGGTATAACACAAAAAGGACCTACAAGTCAGTTTTTTGAAAACTCATGGTTTTGCTAGAATAAGTTTACAAAGCTGGGTTTTTTTATATTAACCAAAACTTCAACTACGCTCTATGGTTTTGCTAAGCTAAAAAGTTTGCTAAGTTTTCAAATATATTCTATGGATGCCTGGATTTGTAGTCGGCCAAACTAGATGAGTTATTAGACCGACCAGGATATTAGTATTAACACATGTCAGTTAGCATAGCATAAACTCTACATTATCTCATTTGTTGTTTGGATCTTCATTGAATATGAAACTTATGCTGAAGGTTTTGTTATGTTGTTGTTTGTTATCCACTCTCACTTCGCTCATTGAAGGGATAAGTTTTCTTTTATGCTTAAGTTAAGTTGCAAATTTTGGGGCATCACCAATAACAAGAATGGACTTTTGGAGAGCACTAGATACAATAAGCTATTTTGAAAGTGAAAGTGTCATTGAATAAGTATAATGGAGATATAAAAGTTTAGTTAAAGTTTAGTGTTCAAGTTTTTAAAACCTATAAAAGATGTATATATTTGTAATAAAAAACTTGTAGATGAACTCCTTTGAGCACCGATATATAATAAAGTGTTGTTTTATTAGAATTTAGTTTATTTATAATAGATTTATATCTCTAATGGTGCATCATGTGTTATGACAGGATGTGACATTAAATGAAAACCTTATAGGATTTTTAGCAAATCAGGTGGATCAAAAACCCATATAATGATCCGCCTAGTGATATCTTTAATGTGCTATATAAATAACAATAAGATATTGATATATATACCATTTGCAAATCATGGGTGGTAATGAAATTAGAAATTATTCTTACTATTAATATTCATATCAATATTTTATTAGTTTTTTCATATCAAATGTACATAACATATAGTGTATGATACCTATTAAATTTTTTTTCTTGATCCATAGTGACTAAGTGTGCATTTATTTTTGTCTTCTTTTATTTATTTAATTATTTATTTGTCAATTTGTCAAAAATGAACATACTTAACCTATTTGTAAGGGATTGATGTTTCATATGTGTATAGTATATATTTGGCCCGTTACTGAACTTTAACAGCATACTTTCATGTACAAATATTGATTTTATAGGTTAATTAAAATATCTTTAATATCTCATATGTATCAGATTTCAATATCCTAGTTTCCAATATATTACTTTTCGAATCATTATTTGGTATTTACACAAAAATCAATTCATTTAGATCCATAATAATTTTACAAAACTGACTAATTTCCGTGGTTATGTCGCAAAGTTAGTCCAATACAGAACACTGATCCGAGCGCTAATTTAATGGCTCAAAACGAGGGTGTCATAGCATGCTCTATAAAAATGCTATTTTTCAACAATCACAACTTTATTTAGTCAAATATAGATTAATTTGGATCTCGGGCTATTGCAATTAGGCTACATGTACTTGCTAAATCGAACCTACATTATAATACAAGTCCTTTATTTGTGTTAAAGTCAACTAAATCTTTTGTATTTTAATTGGATAGTTTAAGTCTCCTAAATTTACGTCAAAACTCAAGTCCTTTATATTATTAGTAAATATAGTTAAGTCATTTTCTGTTTAGATTATAATATCAACTAAGTCCCATTGTCAGTGTTTCCAATATTATTGGACTATACATAGGGGACTTATATATGTTGTAATAAAATTAGTATAAAGACTTAAATGACTTATATAAAATATAAAGTACTTAATTAAATTTTTGAATAAATAGAACAGACGTAAATAACACTTAAAATAGAGAACGTCTAATGTACTTATGGCATATATAAAAAGATGCCACATTATGAACTTCCTCTTCCCATTCAAAAGAAAAAATATCAAACACAAAATACGAACAACACTGGCTGCCATAGTGCCATCATTAGGGCCATTATACATATATTTCTGATTTCTACACAATTCAATAATATTCATGTCATGAAGCCGTCTCCGACCATCACCAAGCCGATGTCGCTAGCGTTACGAGGTCCACTTAGCGAAACCAAGACATTCCGAGACGTGACAACTTAAGACTTAGGTAAAGCTAGTCTCACGACGTGGTTCCCATGACTGGTAGGACCAGCAGATGCCACCACTTATTGAAAATTATGTCACAAAATATCATGGCAATATCGCATCCAAATAACCTGGACGATGCTTAGAAATCATAGTCACAAAATGCAAAACCTTTTGGTTCTTCATTCCGTGTTACACGAGCATGAGTGGCCACTGCATTTACACTAGCTTTCCGCCTCAAAATCTATATCATTTAAGTCCCAAGAATTTTAGGTAACTGTCATCCATTTAAATTCCTTATTTAGCCTTAATTCAATATTATTCAATAAAAATACCTATATTTAAATAAATTTTTAAAATTATAAATATCTTATATTATAAATAAATTTTTCAACTTCCTTTTTCTTTTTCCACCCGATTTTTCTCTCTCTCTCCCACTACTTTTTGACACCAATTTTTTCTTTTTCTCTCTCTCCTCTACTTTTTTTCTTTTTTTTTTCAAGTTCCTTCACTTCCTTCCATGGATAACATGTTGTAATTTTGTGAGTCATTATATCAATTAAGTGTTTATTGTTAACTATTTAATTAAGTTCAAGAGTTAAGCTAATAAATAAAAGCAATCATTCAATTGATAAATAAATAAATATAGGGATAAGACCAATATGAGTATTTGAAATTTCATATTTTTTTTTATTTTAATAGCTAAACTTTAAATTTATTTATTTTAGTACCTTAACATTTTAAATGGGATAAACTGATATCTCCATTATAGCGGTCATAATTATAAAATAGTAGAATAATAATATAAGGACATTAACTTTCATGTTTTTCCATCTTAGTACTCAAGCTTTATTTTTTATTTTATTTTGGTACTTTAACTTTTTAAAATAAAATAAATAAATATTCTTTATAATGACCATTATAATAGAGAAATTAATTTTTCTTATTTAAAATGTTAAGATACTAAAATAAACAAGTTTAAAGTTTATGTACTAAAATAAAAATGTATATATAAAAGTTTGAGTACTTCTAGTAGCTTTATCCTAATATATATACATATGGTTTATAAATTAATCTGTATAGACTTTTGGTATAAACCCAATATGTAGAAACGCAAGAATTTTATTTCGCTTATTATAATAAACCATAGTGAAATAAAATAATAAAATTTAGCTACAGTCTAAGAGCATCATTAGGGTTTTCCTTTATTTTTTCCCACATCCCATTAGTGAGAAAATTAAAAGTAGGCTCTACTATAGATTGGAAGGCCATGATCTTCGAAGAAAAATCTTTTTTATGGATTCAAGTACACTTTTACATACATTACAATTATATTGTTTATGCCCTAATTTCTCACATGAGATTTTAGTGTGTTTACATATGAAAATGTAGGATTTTATTTCCGTTAACTGATACTAGAGTAACGTGTGAAATTAAAGTTTTAAAATTAATGGTCTATATTTAAGGTTATTTTGTATAAGATTTTGAGGTTAGGCTTCCTAAGGAAGAAAGGTAAATTCTTTGTGTATGGAGAACAGTATAATAATTGTTGTCGATTCGATAGAATTGGTTATAGTCTAGGATTCCTTTTGTATTCTGATTCGGTGGCAGCGTTTTTCCTTCCTTTTGTCTTTTGTATTTGTGGATTTTCGAGCCGCTTTGTTTGCATTCATGGACAAAATAATGTTTGTTGTTTATTCATATCATTCACATTTGTAGGAAAAGGCAATTAATATAGTTGGTTTAGATTCATCCTCTCTTGCTCTCGTAACGGAATTTGGAACGTCCTTATATGATTTCGTTCTCATCCTTTGTTATTCGCGAATACGTTTGTAAATAAACGTTTATAATATGTTCTCGTATTGAGCAATAGATCCGGGATGTTTATATTGTCGAAAAAACTTACATGTGGATTTATAGTATGTCATGAAAGAGATAAGAATATTATTGTATCATGATTAGATATCATCCAGAAACCATAGCCACCGAGAGAAATTTGGGTACATTGGCCTACTTTGACATCGTAGTATTGTGGCAATTGTGACAGCACAAAGTTTTATATTTGGACATATTTGATCTTCTTTTTGTTATTTTAGGCATAAAGACATGTAATTCTCCTATGATTTCCTAAGTGGACATGTGGTTTCAATTTTTTTGGTATTTGCATTATCAGACAAAAGGGAATTTTTATTAGTTCCTAGCTCAAATATCATGTTAAAGATTTGAGATAAAAGATATTAATTTTTATCTTTTCCTTTACAAATCTAATCTAGTATTTCAGGATAAATTAAAATAATATGTTGCCAAAATAAACTCTACTATTTAAGTTTATTTTGAAATGTTTGGGTTTTAAGTTAAAGATTTGCATTAAATGTTTATACCTATATAAATAACAATCGGTTTAAAGGAAGTTTATTATTTGACTAGATGATATACACGTGATAATGAATATATGATAATTTCTATTTCATGTATGCAACTTTATCAATTGAAAGGAAGATAAGTTATTGGTAGAATTATTTATATCAATATTTATTTTTGTATTTGAGGACACCATTTACAGTTGATATTTCTATTTAAAGACTAAGTATGAATAATGTGCTAGATGTCTCATACTGGCATAATTAATGTGTTTCTTTTATAAATAGTCAATATCAATTAACTGATTATGCATGGTGATGATAATTTTGTTTTAATTCCATATTTATTCATTCATTAAAGTATGAAATTATAATTAATTATGAGCATGTTTTATTCTTTGTTCAATCAATGTAAACTTTTTCCGCTAATTTGAATAACATTTTAGTGCTTAATGACACGAACTTCAAGAAATGGAATAAACGTATTATCATTTTAATTAGATGCATAGATATTGACCATGCAATTAAGATTGACAAACCTCTCACCGTTACTAGTGAAAGTACTATTAAAGAAAAGGTGATTTATCAAAAGTAAGAGCATTTTGACCACATGAGTCTAGTGATCATGATGCATTCCATTCCGAATATCATTAAGGGACTCATTCTTGAAGAGAAAAATGCTAAGAGGTTCCTTAGCCAAATAGCAAACCGAATTGCAAGTTTTGAAAAGGTCAAGACTAGCAATATTCTTACAGAGGTCATTTCCATGTAGTATAATAGCAAAAGAAATATAAGGGAGCATATCATGAAGATTCCTAATCTTGTTATATGACTGAGGGTCTTAAAGTTAGAATTATCTAATGACATTCTTAAGCACTTAGTCTTGATCTCTCTCACTACTCAATTCAATCCTTTTAAGATAAGTTACAATACTCAAAAAGAAAAATAGACATCGAATAAGCTTATTACATAATGTGTGCAAGAGGAAGAAAGATTGAAACAAGAGAAGACTGAAAGTCCTCATATGGTGACTTGCTCTCAAGATAACACTCCTAAGAAAAGAAAAATTGATCATATGGGTAAAGGAGTTGCAGATACTGGGACTCCACATGTGTAGCAAAAACAAGATAAGGGTATCACTTGTTTTTTTACAAGAAAGCTGGTCATGTGAAGAAGGATTGTCCTAGGTATACAAAGTGGCTTGCAAAGAAAGGTGAACTTCTTAATTTGGTTTGTTTGGAAGTTAATTTAGCTTTAATACCAACCCATACTTAGTGGATAGACATAGGTGCAACTATTTAGATAAGTGTAATTACATAGGGTTGTCAAAGGAACCGAATGCTAAGTGATGCTAAAAAATTCATCTATCTGGGCAATGGCAACAAAGTTCCTGTTAAGGCTATTGGCATATTTAGATTATAATTAGAGTATAGTTGTTATTTGGATTTAGAAGAGATTTATTATGTACTATCATTTAGACGAAATTTAATTTCCATTTCTTGTTCGGATAAATCCGGTTATCTTTGTTTATTTAGAGATGGAAAATTTAGTTTTTATCAATATTCAAATGTTATTGTTACTGGTACTTTGATTGATAATTTGAACAGATTAAATTTGCATGCCTCATATGTAGAAGAAACCTTACGTATAAATAATTGTGATATAAAACGAAAATTAATAAATGAGAATTCCTCTATGTTATGGCATAAGCATTTAGGACATATTTCTAAACAAATGATTCAAAGGCTTGTGTTAGGAGGAATTCTGAATTCCCTTGACTTTTCAAATTTTGAAATATGTACTGAATGTATCAAGTAAAAACAAACAAATATTAAGAAAAGAGGTACCAAAAGAATTTTTAACATTATAATTAATACATATTGATATATGTGGTCTATTCCATACAGCTTCATGAAATGATCAACAGTATTTTATTACTTTTCATAGATGACTATTCTCGTTATGGGTACTTATACTTAATACATGAGAAGTCACAATCCCTAAAAGTTTTTAAGGAATATAAAGGTAAAGTTAAAAACCAACTTACTAAGAAAATTAAAACTATTAGATCTGACCATGGTGGTAAATACTACCTTAGATTTGATGGATCAAGTGATCATCTTAAACCTTTTGCAAGATATTTAAAGGAGTGTAGGATTGTTCTTCAATACACTATGGCAGGACAACCAAATTCAAAATGGTGTAGCTAAGAGACGAAATAGAACTCTGAAGGATAAGGTCAGCAGTATGGCTAGTCATTCTTCTTTACTAAAGTGATTTTGGGGAGAGGCATTAAAGACTACAATGTACATCCTTAACTAAGTTCTTAGCAAAGTTGTATCTAAAACCCCCAATGAATTATGGATCAATATGTTGAGTTCTCTTTTCATATATTTTGATGATAACAAAAATATGAGATTGCATTTAGAGGAAAATGAGATTGAAAATTGTGCTAGTCAGAATGTATATCAGAAAGTGTATCAACAAAATAACTTAAAAGTATAGGAAGTAAACAGAGTTGATAACAAAAGCTGTTACCAAGCTATTTTCTAACAAATGCAAGTAAGTTAAGTTGGACAAATATGTAGAAGGCCTAGCTCCACTTTATTGGGCATATTTGAATAATGTGCTTAATTTTATTCTACTAAGTTGGATTAAGTCCTTAGGGATTTTAAGGTAATTTAGTCTAAAGAATGCTCAAGAATCAATTTAATGGAATGATGAATATAGGTTGAGCAATTTTATGATTGAAGGAAGGCATTTTGATATCTTTTAGCTAGGTTAAGTCAAGTACTTTAAGGACAACACAATATGAAATAACTTGCCACATCATTGTAGTATATAAAGTTTAAACAAAATTTAATTTTTCTAGCAAGTTATCTTGGATAATGTCTTTTTTGATAGCTACATGTTTCAGCATAGATTGTCTTGATGATATTCACAAGTCTTTCATTATAAAATTGTAGCTTAAACTGATCAAGAAGATATTTTGTTGAAGATAAGTTTGAATATTATGGATATTCATAACTAGATTTTTGAGGGAGTATTATTTCAAATTCAAATAAGATCAAATATTAGTTTAAGGATTTAGCCATGGAAATTTTCGAAAAACATGTGGAAAAGCTATTGAATATTTTTTTTAATAGATGGAAGAAAAAGTCAAAAAGTTTCAAATGCTTGAAGGACTGTTGCATCAGATTTATCAAGATAAATTTCAGATTTGTGCTTATCCAAATCTCAAGCATATTAGATTTCAAATTCAAAATCAAATATTGTATCCTGCAAAATTTAATAAAATATCAAGCTCAATTCACAACATATCAGGAGATAAAAAAGTTTCAATTCAAATTTCAAACGTTCAATTTCCTATTTTCATAGGGTATTTTTCCAACAACAAAACCAATTTGGTTTAAATCAAGATTCCTTGGAGATAGATTAGCAATGAGCCATTTTCTAGCTGTTATATACAGGGATAACCAATATAAGTCAAAGCTGCACAAGATATAAGATATAACACTCATATCAAAACTGAAATTAAAAAACTATCTCGTGAACACTATTAAAAAATCTATCAGAAACTTAGTTAGAAACTGTGTGAAAACAGTTTTCTCATTTCGTTGTTCTTTCTTTAGTGCGAATTTTGTAGAGAGTTTCTGGATTGTATTATCTCATTTTTCCTCTAAACATTATTGATATTGTAATTGAGTGAGTATAAGATTAAGGACTTCTCTATAGTCTTGTGTTTAGCATAAGAATAGCTAATGAGACAAGACAGAGAAGGGATTAGATATCCTTGTAACCTCTATTTCTTTTTTATTAGTGAAAAGATTAGACCAATGGAACAACATTGATGAGGAGGAGTGAGTCCCTAACAGTAGAGTTAGAAGAGACCAGTAGGCAAAAGGCTGAAGCTCTATAAATTGATTGCCTGATCTTCTTTCTCTCTATTCTTTTTAGTTTCTGCATTTTATTAATTGATTTATAACTTTTGCACCTAAGTTAAACAAGCAATATTCTATTGCTTCTTGTGCCATTTAAGTTATTAAGAAAGGTTTTGTATTTTAAATCTAAAATGTTTTATTTTTTTTACAAAAGATATCAGTTCAACCCCCACGCCCCCTACCTTCTCAATATCTTACATGAGACTTATAAGGTAAGAAGCTTAGTCCTTAATATTTTCATATTTAGGGGTATCTAGATGAAGCTGGGCCATATAGGCCTAATGAGAGAAAACTTGACTCAAGAACAGTTAGCTGTAACTTTGTTGGATACTCAAAGTGATCAAAAGAATTTAAATTTTATGATTACTCAATTCGATCCATTTTTTAGACTAGGAATGCTAAATTTCATGATGATGTTGAATATAGTGGGAATACTCCAATTCTGAATATTATTTTCGAATAGGGACATGTTAATATATCTATGGTCACAACTAAAAGTACTCCAGCAATTACGCCTTTTACTTTTTAGCATGCAAATATAGATATTCAAAATATTCCTAAGACTCCCCCCGCTTTTCCAAAGGAACAACCTCATGCTCATATTGAGGAATCACAACAACTTCAAGAGGAAGTGACATTACATAAATCCATTTGGGAAAAAAGATTTGCAATTCTAGATGACTATGTCATATACCTTCAAGAGCATGAGTTTGATATAAGACTGGAGGTGATCCATCATCTGTCAATCAAGCCAAATAAGTGCAAGTTCCCAAAAGTGGCTTAATGCCATGAAGCAAGAGATGAAATCCATGAAAGACAATGATGTTTAGGATCTTATTAAATTGCATAAAGGTGTGAAAATGATTGGCTATAAATGGGTTGTTAAGACCAAGCAAGATTCAAAAAGGAATGTTGAAAGATATGAAGCACATCTTGTCGCTAAAGATTTCACTCAAAAGGAAGGCATTGACTATAAAGAAACTTCCTGATGCGTCTCTAAGGTCATTCACACAGAGGAGAACCACAATGGATAGGAATGAAAAGAAAATAAACGGGTTTAGCAAATCTGGGTAGCTACCAATCATATATGATGCATTGACTGATCATACTTAGCTTAAAATTCATTAGATGTGACTCATTAGTTCGAACTATAAGGTCACTCGTCATATTTCTTGCTAAAGGGAATAGATAATAGTTAAAGGGAAAATGAGAACACTAAGGTTGCTCATGAAAGGAAACTTATAACAATTTGATGTAATGAGTTGTTGTTTGTGTACAATAAATGAGGTTTATATACTAGCTACACTAGGTTTACAAAGTATACATGGAAAAGACAAAAAGGGTAATTTATAATTAGAATACATGAAATATACTAAAAAGGGTAAAAGAGACAAAAAATATTATGTATAGAAAAAGTAAGGAATCTTTCTAAAATATCATGGCAAAAGACACGTATCAAGGGGTGGTTAGGGGCTTGTAGTTGGTAAGGTAAGTTGTAATGAATACTTAGACGAAGTCAAAAGATATTCAGCAATCAAAGCTATCAGAGCTTGAGTACTAGAAAATGTTTTGATTCTCTTTGGGTTAAGTGTCAAGGCAACTCAGCTCAGACAAAGGTTTGACGTTAATTAACTCAAGAGTTGTTTAGATCATGGCATGAGCTTGGCAATAGAAATGGCTGCTCATTAGGTTAGCATCTATGCTTAGCAAGTTAGAGGCTATGTTGGCACTAATGGGAGCTCAGCACTCGGGTTAGTAGTAATGTAAAATATAGAGATCAAAATAGGACTCCTCGCCCTAAATGAGGGTTCAAGCTAGAATCCTTCATGTGAATCCTTGCAGTCCTCTAACTCGATTATTTGGGATTAGTCCAAGGAGTTGATTCCTATCATTTATTTAGGGGTCAAAAGGATTTATCCTCAAATCCAAAGAGGGTTCTAGCTCTTGCTTTGTTATAGCATCTACTGGATCTTCTTCTGGTCGATGAGGAATCAAGTTAAACACATTAAAGGTAGAGGAAACACCATTGTTCTCTGGTAATTTAATATGGTAAGCATTATGGTTGATCTTTATTAGGATTTTGAATGGACCATTAGCTTATGGAGACAGCTAGCTCTATCTTAGGTGTAGAAATTGTTCTCGGTTGAGGTAAATGTATAATAAGTCTTCGAGTCTAAAAGAAACAATTTGGCAATCACGACTACCTATCTCTTGTTGTCTCTGGTTGAACTTGGTGATCTTTCTTGCTATAGAATGATGTAGCTCTTATAATTCTTAGCCTCATTTAACTCTAAATTGACTCTCTTTAGTAGTTGTGGGGTGTTGATCAAATTTAGGGGAATAACGGGGTTGAAGCCATAAACGACCTCAAATGGAGTCTTCCCAATGGTGTTGTAAATAGTTCAGTTATATGTGAACTCCACAATTAGTAGACATGGGTCCTAATATTTTAAGTTCTTTCCTATAATAGCTTGAAGTTGATTTCCCAGCGTTTTATTTACCATCTCAGTCTGGCCTTTAGTCTGAAGGTGGCTACTAGTGCTAGACACAAGTTTAGTTTTAACTCTTCTCCAAAGAGTCTTCTAAAAATAACTCAAGATTTTTGTGTCCTGATCTGTAGTCTTCGGTACTCTATATAGATGGACAACTTCCTACAAAAACAAATCAATAATATAGAAAGCATCGTTAGTTTAATGGAATGGAATAAAGTGTGCCATTTTGCTAAAGTGGTCCACTACAACAAAGATTAAATCCTTTCCTCTAAATGTTTAAGGCAACCCTAAGACAAATTCATGCTGTGATGAGGTCAACCCAAGGTATGGTCAATGAAGGTAAGGGCATATACTCTCTATCATGTGGCTCTCTCTTTCCCTTGACCCTTTTGCACACTTCATAACTACCGGCTATCTTATGGACATCCTTGGCCAAACCAAGCCAGTAAAAATTTTCTTTCAATAAGTTAGCTATTTTGGTCTCCCTAAAATAATCAGATAATATACTATTATGAACTTCCCTCACCAATAGCTCGCGTGTAGAACAGCTTGATATACACAACCTTCTTTCTCTAAATAGATTACCGTCCTTGATACATTATCCTCTAACAACAACTCTTTCTCTACACTACTCAAGAATATGGCCAAAATGGGGGTCACGAGCATACTGCTCAGTGATAAGTGAAAATCCTAGTAATTTTGTCTACAAGGTGGTCAGTAAGGTTTGCCAATGTAACAAGGCATCTGTAACCACATTAGTACTATCCTTCTTATGTTAGATCGCATAAAAAAAACCTTCCATAAATTCTAGTCACTTAGCTTACTTTTTTAAAAATTTGTTTTGACTTCCGAGATGCTTCAATGACTCATGGTCAGTGTAAATTACAAACTTTCGTGGTAATAAATATTGTTTTTAGATAGTAAGAGCTTGAAAAAGAGAATACAACTCTTTCTTATACATAGAATAGTTTAGTGCGGCTAGAGGTGTGCAAGTGGGCTTTGGCCCATAGGTTAATCCGTTTAACCCACTTTTTAAATGGATTTGGGCCAAGGGTCATGGGCCAAGGTTTTATGACCCATTTAAAAGCAGGCTAAATAAGCCTGACCCATTTAACCTACAGGCTAAAGTGGGCCAGTTTGGGTTAGCCAGTTTAATATACTTATGCCTTTGGCTCGCCGACCGGCTAGTTTAACCCATTTAAAATGGGTTAAAGCCAAGGTTTTTTTGCTTGTTTAAAAGTAGGCCAAATAAGCTTAGCCTGTTTAACTTACGGACAAAAGTGAGCTTGGCCAGGTTAGCTTGTTTAACTCATTTGCACACCTCTAAGTGCGGCACTATTAAGCTTCTCACTATGGTATGCAACTACTCATCATTGTTACATCAAGACTATACCAATGCTAATGCTTGATGCATTGCATTCCAATTCAAATAGCTTATTAAAATCTAGTAGGGATAAGACAAGGGAAGTTATGAGCTTCTCTTTGATTTCCTTGAAGCTCGTTTAGCTCGGTCATTCCATAAAAAACCTTCACTCTTCTTTGTTAGCTCAATCAAGGGGGTTGCAATTGTACTAAAATTTTAATAAATCTTCTATAGAAAGAAGCTAAGCTATGAATACTTTGTACTTTAGTGACATTCTTTGGTATCGGCTACTCTAAGACAGCTTAGACCTTTTCCTTATTTGCTCGGATTCCTTCTCCAGATACTAGATAAACCTAAGAATATAACTTCACATTGACAAAAAATCTACTTCTTCAGGTTTCCATATAACTTTTAGTTCGTAAAATGTCAAAAACAACTCAAAGATGTTGAACATAGTTGTTTAAGTCAGCACTGTATTATAATATGTTGTCAAAGTACATAACCACACATCTTCCAAATTAGCATATGTATCACATGGTTCATAAGCCGCATAAATGTGCTCGGTACATTAGCAAGTCCAAAGGGCATAACCAACCACTCATAGAGACCATACCTTATTTTGAAGGTAATCTTCAACTCATCATCAAGTCTCATGCGAATTTGGTGATAGCCACTAGGTAAATCAATCTTCGAAAATATCTTAGCACCAAGAAGTTTGTCTAACATGTTATTGAGCCTTAGGTACCTATACTTGATGGTAACATGGTTGATGGCTCGATTATCAATGCACATGTATAATGATCCATCCTTCTTTAGGACAAGTAGGGCAGGTGCAACATAAGGACTTATGCTCTCCCTCACATATCTTTGTTCTATTAACTTATCTACTTGTCTTTTCAACACAGTAGCTTGCTTAGGATTCATTTGGTAGTCAAGTTGATTTGGCAAGGTTACGCTTGACTGTAGATCAATACAATGTTCAATGCCTCAAACTAGGGGTAGTCCTTTAGGCAACTCTTTAAGGAATTGATAACTCTAATTTTAAACATATTTTATATGGTGATTTTATATCATTTCTCGTACATTTTTGGTTTTCTTTAAAGAAAATGATACTTAATTGAGTAAAATGTTGATTTCAGGGTTTAAACGCGTTCTAGGCTCGAAAACGAAGAAAACGAATCAAGTTTCACTCAATTTCGAGTTCAAACGAAGAAGTTATGAAATTTTGAAGTTGTGCAGAAATTTTGCCTTTGTGCAGAAAGTTACACGACCTGGGGACACGGTCATGTCCCAGGCCGTGTCTGGTGACGAAAATAAAATCCGTGAAATACACATATAAAAGGGGATCTTAGGGTTCAAAAGGAAAGGAGACATTACAGAAACAAAGAGAGACAAGAGACAAGAAGAGACTTAAGAAGAAACAACATCAAGAAGCGATAACGACATCGATTTCAAGATTAAAGATTGTTCATCAAATCAAGAGGGGTTTTCATGCTTTATTTCATGTTTTTGATGAATCTCGTTTTTAGATTCATTATGATAGCTTAGAATTCAAGTATTTAGGATTATGGAACCTAGGGTTTCATGTAACCCTTGGATTGAATTATAATTTCAAGAAAGTTTCTATCTTTTCTTGATTCAATTATGTCGTTTAGTTATGGATTGATAATTCTAGAGTATCAATATATGATATTATACATGTTGATTGAGAAATTGCATGTGTAATTAGATCTTAACATAATTGAAGAGAATTACATGTATACTTAGAGATAAGATACATGGTTTTTTCGGAAAGTTGATTGTTTGTATGGGAATTCATTATACATTAATCCGATTCTAAGTTATATTGCTAAGTGAAGAGATTTCGGTAAAAAATTTAGAATTAGGGTGAATATGCTTGAGAAAGATATTAGCTTTAATTGTGAATCCCTCCGGTCAAGAATTATAGAAACTGAATTGAATATATTTTGAAAGGTTACATATTAAACACTAGGGGAAATAATTCCTAAATACATCATTGCATACTTGAAGTCGTTAGTAATTTATTGCTTTCTAAATTGCTTAGTTAAGTCTCATAATTAGTTTAGTTTATTAATTTCAGTATTTTTAATTCATTCAACTCGACATAATTTTCCGGTTAGATAATAAAGCTAAAGTTAATATTAGTACTCAAAATCTCTGAGAGATCGACTCGGACTCATATCTGACTATATTAAAATTGATAGGTGCGCTTGCTTCGTATCAGGAATAAGTTAGGAAATTCATCAATTAATCTTCAAATCTCATCAAGAACATCTTCCAAATTTCTCATCTCCAACAATCTTCTAATCAATAAGAACATAAGCTTATTAGCCTTCTCAGCAACTCGGAGCTCTCTTTGGCTCATCACTAAAGCTTTCTTCTTACTAACTCAGGTTAGCTAGTTATGGATCTTGATCACCTAGTTAGATGTCATGGGTTGCAACACAATCTTCTCCCTATCTTTGACAAAGGCATAGGTGATCTTATATCCATCATGAATAATACGTCGGTCAAATAACCAAGGTTATCCAAGTAGCAAATGTGAAGCTCATATGGGGATGACATCACACACCACTTTGTCCTTATACACATTCCTAACACTAAAAGGCATGCATACTTATTTTGTGACAAGCAAGGCACCCTTATCATGAAGCTAGTATAACTTGTAAGGTCAAAGTTGTTTAGAGGTCAGTAGTCCTAACTTCTACATAAAGGACCGTACAACAACATTGGTACAACTTCCTTCATCTACAATGATGATGCACAACTATCTCTTGATGGTACACTTTGTATGGCATAAATTCTTTCTTTGGTCTTTTTCAAAGTTCAGCAAGGAACTCAACACTCATCTCAATACTAAAGTCATTACCACTCTTAGGTTGGCGTAGATACGGGTCTCCTCTTCCTCCTTAGCTTCAACTCTTCCAACATTCTTTTCTTCCTCTAGCTTAGTCTTGTTAATGCTATCTACATTATCTCCTTGGAGCACCATAGCACACCAGTTTAGACACTCAGCAACATGTGTCCAAAACCCAAGCATTTAACATACTTCACCATGCTTATCTTCTACCTAAAGGTCTGTCCCTTTTCATATGTCCTCATACTTTGCCTATCCTCAACTCGGCTTTGCTAGTCTACTTAACTATTATTGGGTCGGTCATATCTTTCTTTAGCTCAGGAGGGTCTCCCTGACTCAACATGAGCAAGTCAGTACAAAACAGGGCTCGAGAAAATGTCAACCTAAGTCAACTCAGAGCATTTCTTCTCTATTTTTCAACCCATTATATTACCTTAATGGCCTCTTCCAGTGCATAGAACCTCTATACCTCTATAACATTACGAATCTCATATTTAAGTCCAGAAATGAACCTGATATTGTATGAGCCTCGAGTTCATCCACGTTTACTTGAATCATTAATATTTGAAATTCTCTTACATAGTCATCAACAGATCGACTTCCTTAGCAAAGTTCCTATAACTTTACAAATATGTCTTGCAAGTAAGTCTGAAGTACAAATCTTCCTCTCAACAATCTTTTCATCTCTTCTTAAGTTCTTACATTTCGTCTTCCATCTCTTGCTTTAGTCGTACTTAGATTCTTCCACCATACGATAGCATATCCCATAACCTCAAGTGTAGTAAGTTGCACTTTAATAGCATCAATATACCCATAACAGTTAAATACTTTCTCAACCTTTTTTTCCTATTCTAAATAATCATCTACATCTTCATTTCCACTGAAAGGTGGGATCTAAACCTTGACATTGTTTAGTCCTTAAGGAGCTCGGTGTCTTCATTCTTGTACCTGATAATATTCAACATCTTCTTCCTCTCTATACTGTTCTACATTTGCTTTCTCATCATCCTCCTCAATCTCTTCCAACTCCAATCATCGTTAAGTAGTTTGGTCTGTAACTCCTCTACCTTGATGGGGTTAAACTGGGTGATTAACTCGATTAACTTAGCCATATCATCTCTCAAGTGGATTCTGATGTGGTATACACTATAGTTGTTTTCTATTGACTTACATTGTAGTAACCAAACTTTCAACAAGATTAGTGAGTTTATTAAGCTTATCATCGATTGATCTAGTAATGTTACTATCATTTTGACATTTTGGCCTCGACCAGCATGAGCACTACTATTCTAGTCACTAATAACATCTTGAATACTCAAATCTAACATAGTGTAATACTTCTCTAATAAATTAACAACATGATACACAACAAACACTTCTACTTACTACCCAAAACCTTACTAACACACTCTAACAACTTCAATCACCCAACACTCACTTAAATACAATAGAAATGAACTTGCTCTGTTTTCACAATGAAAAATAGGGTATAACAGACTAATAATAAGAGCTACACTTACCAACACATGAACCTTCACTTTACAGTTCACAACTTTAGAACTTTACTTCACATGAACACATTGCAACAACTATAAAAGGAACATAACAGCCACTAACAACAAACATGAACCAAAACTTCATTGTAACTTCACACACTCCCTTTCGGAACTGTACTCTAATACTAACAAAGCTGATACATCTTCGAGGTCATACATAAGGAAGATCACCACAACGGATGGGAACAAAAAGAAAATAAAGGGGTTTAGCAAATCTAGGAAGCTACCAATCGGAAATGATGCACTGACCGATCCTACTTAGCCTATAATTCATTGGATGTGACTCACCAATCCGAACTATAGGGTCACTCACCACTACTTTTTGCTAAAGGGAATAAATATGAGTCTAAGGAATCAAAGCATCTGGTTTGCAAATTAAAGAAATACATCTATGGATTAAAGCAAACATGTCTTCAATGGTACCGAAAATTTGATCAAGTGATTTTCTCTTTTGGTTTTAAGGAAAACACTATTGATCAATATGTATATCACAAATTTGTAGGAGTAAATTTATTCTTCAGGTATTATATGTTGATGACATTTTACTTGTAATTAATAATATAGGCTTATTGCATGAAATTAAGAGATTTCTTTTAGGCAATTTTGAAATGAAAGATCTTGGGAATGCATTCCTTGTGCTATGCATACAGATCCATTGCGACTATTCACAGGGTATATTATGCTTATCACAAAAGGCATATATCGATAAGGTACTTAGCAGATTTAGCATAAAAGATTGTATACTAGAAAATAGTCCTATGGCTAAGAGTGGTAAGTTCAGTTTGCTTCAATGCCCCAAGAATAACAATGAGAAAAAAGCCATAGAACATATCCCTGATGCATCAGTAATGGAGAGTCTTATGTATGCTTAAGTTTGTACGTGTTCACATATTACGTATGTTGTTGGAATGCTTGGCAAATATCTGAGTAATCCCGACATGGATCATTAGAAGGCAACAAAATGTATTATGCAATACCTATGGAGAACAAAGGATTATATGCTCACATATCAGAGACCGACTATGCTGGATGACTTCATAATAGAAAGTTTATTTCTGGTTACATTTTCATGATAACTAGTGGGACTATACTATGGGAAAGTGTCAAGCAAATGCTCACTACTTCTTCTACCATTGAGGAAGAATTCATTGCTTATTATAAGGCATCAAGTTAGGGAATATGGTTGCGAAATCTTATTACTGTGCTACAAATTGTTGATGGTATTTAGAGACTACTGAAGATTAATTGTGATAATAAGGCCATTGAACTATATTCTAAGAACAACAAAAGGCCATTGAAATCGCAGCATATTAACATAAAGCTTCTTGTTGGCAAAGAGAGAGTTTAAAGTTCCAAGTGTTAATTGAACATATTAGTACAAATCTAATTATTAAGGATCCGCTTAATAAGGGTTTACCGCCTAAAGTATTTTATGAACATGTTGCTTGTATGGGTATTGTTAATTTTGATAATGTATTCATATAGTAGGAGATTTTTTTTTAGTTGATTTTAGATTGTATACTACATTTGATATAATTAACTCATATATGGTTGTTTCTTGAACTCTCTAGAATAAAATTTTATATATTCCAATTGTAGTTATGCTTAAAGTGTAGAGTATATTATGAGTTATAAACTAAGACATGTTGAAAATAGGCCTATTAAGGATCAAACTTAATGCGTCTCCAGGGTTGAAAACACGGAGGAGTACCACAACCAAGTGAATCAAAAGAAAGTGAAAAAAGACTAGCAAATTTTAGGAAGCTATCGACTGGGAATGATACACCAATCAATCCTACTTCTCATCAGTTTGAACTATAGGGTCACTAGCCACTACTCCTTGCTAAAGGAAATAGATAAGAGTTAAAGGTATATGAGAATACTAGGGTTACTCAAAAGGGAAACTTGTATATTTTGATAATTAAAAGGTGATGTCTACATACAACAAATGGGGTTTATATACTAGCCCCACTAAGATTACAAACATCTATGGAAAAGACAAAAGGGTAACTTATAATTAAGATACATGAATGATACTAAAAAGAGTAAAAGAGATAAAGAATATTCTGTATAGAAAAGTAAAGAATCCTTCTGGAATGTTGTGCTAGAAGACACGTGCCATATGGTGACTAGTGTTCTAAAATATAGTATAGTTCGAACAAAATGAGGAAAAGAGAGTCTATAGTCAGAGTTAACTTGATCTAGATCAAGTTAGAGCTTAGTCAAACAATCATTAGAGAGTATTCACTTGTACTGGGATCAGGTGCTGGTGGTTAGCTCAGGAGATCGGCTTAGCAATCGTTTAAGGTTAATACGCTCGGATGTTGTTTGTGTCAAGGTATGGTTGCTTGGTAGGTCGGCCTGTATGCTTGGCAAGTTAGGACAACTACTCGGTGTCTTCGGGAGCTGTGCTAGCACACGTGAGGCTCAATGTTTAGGTTGGTAATAGAGTGAAACGTGGAAGCAAGGATAGGAATTCTTGTCTTAGATGGGGTTTTGAGCTAATATTCTCCATGTGAGTCCTTAAAGTATTTTAACTCGGCTGTGCGTGATCGTTTCGAGGAGTTAATTCCTATCATCTACCTAGGGGTCGGAATGATTTGTCCTTAATTCCAAAGTGGTCTTAAGCTCTTGTTCTTCCTAAGCATCTATGGGGTCTTCTTCTTCTAGTCGATTGGGAATCAAATTGGGCACATTGAAAGTGGAGGAAACACCATAGTTCTTAGGTAGCTTGATTTGGTAAGCATTGTGGTTGATCTTCTTTAGGTCCCTGAATGGACCATCAGCTCATAAAGATAGCTTACTTTGTCTCATGTGTAGAAATTGCTCTCCGTTAAGATGAATCCATACTAGGTCTCTTAGTCTAAAAGAAATAGCCCGTCGGCTTCAATTACTAATCTCATGTTGTCTCTGGTAAAGCTTGGCAATCTTCTTTATTACAAACTGATGTATCTCTTATAACTATTGGGCTTGGTCGACTCTAGATTGACTCTTTTTAGTAACTGTAGGGGTACTGGTCATTTGTAGTGGAATAGTAGGATTGAGGCAATAGATGACCTCGAATAGAGTCTTTCCAATAATGTTGTGGATAGTTCAATTGTATGCCAACTTCACAATAGGTAAATACAAATCCCAATCCTTTAAGTTCTTTCCCATGACAGCTCTAAGTAAACTACCTATCATTCTATTCACAATTTCAATTTAGCCATTAATTTGAGGGTGGCTACTAGAGCTGAACACAAGTTTAGTCCCTAGTCTTCTCTAAAGAGTCTTCCAAAAAGTGCTAAAAAATTTTATGTCTCAATCTAAAAGAATAGTTTTCAGCACTCTGTATAGTTAGACAACTTGTTACAGAAACAAATCAGCAATAAATAAAGCATCATTAGTTCAATGGCATAAGATGAAGTGTACCATTTTGTTGAAGCAATTCACTACAACAAAGGCATAATCTTTTCCCTTAGATGTCTGGGGCAACTCTAGGACAAAGTTCATGTTGAGATTAGCCCAAGATAAGGTTAGTGTTGGTAGGGGCATATACTCTCTATGGGGCTCTCTCTTTCCTTTGGCCCTCTTACACACTTCACAACTATCAGCTACCTAATAGACATCCTTGGCCAAACTAAGTCAATAAAAATTTTCTTTCAACAAGTTAGCTATTTTGGTTTCTCTAAAATGACTAAATAATCCACCACTATAAGTTTCCCTAACCAACAACTTACATATAAAATAGCTAGGTATGCACAATCTTCTTTCCTTGAAGAGATAACCATCTTAAATATAATAACCTCTAACAACAACTCCGTCTCTGCACTGCTCTACAATAAGACCACAATGAGGGTCATGAGCATTGAAAACCCTAGAAACATCGTCTATAAGGTGGTTTATAAGGTTTACCGAAGTGATAAAGCATCAACGACCATGTTAATGTTTCCCTTCTTGTATCGGATCACATGGGAAAAACCTTCCATAAATTCTAGGCATTTGGCTTGCTTCTTCAAAAGTTTGTTCTGACTCCCAAGATGCTTCACCAACTCATGGTTAGTGTAAATAATAGACTTTTGTGGCAATAAGTAGTGTTGCTAGATAGTAAGAGCTCAAAAAAGAGAGCACAACTCTTCTTTGTACACAAAATAGTTCAATGTGGCACCACTAAGCTTTTCACTATGGTAGGCAACCGATGCATCATACTCTAGCTTAAACAGCTTGTCAAAATCAAGCAAAGCCAGGACAGGGGCAAAGGTGAGCTTCTCTTTGATCTCCCTAAAACTCTTCTTAGCTCAATCATTCCATCGGAATCCATTACTCTTTTTTGTTAACTCAGTCATGGGGCGGCAATGGTATTAAAGTTTGTAATAAATTGCTTATAAAAAAAAGTAAGGCCATGAAAACTTCGTATTTCAGTAACATTCTTCAGTGTTAACTATTCCAAGACAACTTGAATCTTTTCTTCATCTGCTCTGATTCCTTCTCCCAATACTACATACCTAAGAAAAACTACTTCGCCCTAACAGAATATACATTTCTTTAGGTTACCAAATAACTTCTCGACTTGCAAAATATTAAAAACTGCTCGAAGACATTATGCATAGTTGCTCAGATCGGCACTGTACACCAATATATCATCAAAGTACATGACTACACATCGTCTGATCATAGGGTGCATCACACGATTCATAAGCCTTATGAATGTACTCAGTGCATTGGTAAGTTCAAACGATATAACCAACCATTCATAAAGACCATACCTCATCTTAAAGGAAATCTTCCATTCATTACCTAGTCTCATGCAAATTTGGTGATAGCTACTTCGCAAGTCAATCTTCAAAAATATCTTGGCGCCATGAAGCTCATCTAACATATCATCGAGTCTCGGTATTGGGTATCTGTACTTGACAATGATACAGTTGATAGCTCGATTGTTGATGTACATATACTATGAACCATCCTTCTTTAGGACAAATAAAGTTAGTATGGCATAAAAACTCATGCTCTCCCTCATATATCCTCTCTCTATGAGTTCATTCACTTGCCTTTTTATCTCAACAACCTGCTCAAGGTTCATTTTGTAGGTAAGTCGGTTCAATAAGGTGACACTTGGCTATAGATCAATACAATGTTCAATGCCTTGGATTGGGGGGTAGTCCTTTAGGCAGCTCTTCAGGAAATAGGTCAGAAAACTCATTAGTCAATCTTCAAAGCTCTAATCAACATAAACATAGGCTTATTGGCCTTCTCAATAGCTCAAAGCTCTCTTTAGCTTATCACTAGGGCTTTCTTCTTAGTAGCTTGGGTAAGCTGATTATGGGTTCCATTCACTTAGGTCAGTGTCATAGGTTGCAGCATAATTTTCTTCTCATCCTTAACAAAGGCATAAGTGTTCTTATATCTATCATGAATAATACGTTAGTCAAATAACTAAGGTCTTCCTAGTAACGGATGTAAAGCTCCCATAGAGACGATATCGCATACTACTTCGTCCATATACATATTCCCAATATTGAATGGTAAAGTTACTTCTTCCATTACATGTAGAACACTCTTATCATAAAGCCAATGTAACTTGTAAGGTCAAGGGTACTTAGAGGTTAGCAGTCCTAACCTCTACCTAAAGGACTATGTAACGACGTTAGTATAACTTCCTCCATCCATTATGATGGTGCACAACTATTCTTTGATGGTACACCTCATATTGAATAGATTCTCTCTCTCATCTTCCTTAGAGTTCGGTAGAGAACTCAATACTCACCTCCATACTAAGGTCATCACCTCTCCTTAGTCAATGTAGACATAGGTCTTCTCTTCTTCCTCGGCTTCAACCTTCCCAACATTATTCTCCTCTTCGGGCTCACTCTCATCGGTGATGTCTACTAAATGTCCTCAAAGAACCATAGCACGTTAGTTTAGAAACTCAATAGCCATATGTCCGAAGCCTAAACATGTAAAGCACTTTACCTCACTAATCTTACATCCTGAGGTCTGTCCTCTTTCATATGTCCTCAAGGTCAGCCTAACCTTAGTTCAACTTGGCTGGCTTGCTCAACTTTCTTCAGGTCGGTTGTTTCTCTCCTCAACTTGGCATAAATAGGTCAGCGTAGAATAGAGGCTTAGGAAAATGTTTGTCTAAATCAATCCAAGGTATTTCTTCTCTCTTTTTCGACCCTCTACACTACCTTAATGGCTTCCTCCAGAGTGTAAAACCCTTGTACTTCTACAACATTGCAAATCTTATATTTAAGTTTAGAAATGAATCTTGACATTGTACAAGCTTCAAGTTTACCCACATCGGCTTGGATCATCAGCATCTAAAATTCTCTTACATAGTCATCAACAAATCGGCCTCATTGGTGAAGTTCCTACAATTTTGCAAACGTATCCCATAAGTACGTCTCAAGCACAAATCTACCTCTCAATAATCTCTTCATCTCTTCCTAAGTTCTTATACCTCATCTTCCATCCCCTACTCTGACTGTATTCAGATTCTTCCACCACATAGCAGTATATTCAAAGAACTCAAGTGCAGCAAGTTACTTTTTAACAGCATTTGTATATCCATAACAGTTGAACACTTTCTCTACTTTCTCTTCTCATTCCAAATATTTAGCTGCATCTCCACTTCCATTGAAGGGTGGGATTTAAACCTTGACATTGTTTAGTTCTTGAGGAGCTCGACGTCTTAACTCTTGTGCTAAAAAATAATCTTCTTCCTCTCCATACTTTTCGTCATCTTTCTCCTCATCCTCCTCCAACTCCAGCTTTCATCTAGCAATCCAGGGGAAGGGAAGGGGGTGAGGATATGATTGTGGTCGAACTAAGTGGTTAGCTTAGCCACCTTAGCCATAACATCTCTCTAGAACATTTTCAAGTAGGTTATCGTACAGTATACCTTAGGGTTGTTGTCTATTAACTTGCATTACGGTAACTAAACTCTTAACAAGATTAATGAGTCTGTCAAGTTTATTATCAACTGACCCAAGACTATTACTACCATTATGACTACAACAAGGTTAAACACCACTACTCTAGTTACCAATAGCACCTTGAACACTTGAATCTAACATGGTATAATACTTCTCGAACAAATTAATAACACAATATATTGAAAACACTGTTACCTTACTACCTAAAACTTTGAGTAACACACTTCTAATAACTTCAACACCTAATAATCACTCAAACAGGACAAAAATGAACTTGCTCTATTTTTACAATGAAAAACAAAGTAACAATAGGAAGTGCACTTATTAACATACATACCTTTACTACATAACTCACAACTTCAAAGTTTACTTCATGTAAACACACTGCAACAGCTACAAAAGGAACATAGCAGCCACTAACAATAAATCTAAACCAAAACCTCATTATAACTTCACATACTCCCTCTTAAAACCGTGCCCCAATATCAACGAAGCTAATGCATCTCCAAGGTCGAACATACGAAGAAACACCACACCGAAGTGAACCAAAAGAAAGTAAAAGTGGACTAGCAAAGTTTAGGCAGCTATTGACTAGACATGATACACCAATCAATCCTACTCAACCTATAATCTGTCGAATATGACTCACCAGTTTGAATTATAGGGCCACTCATCACTACTCATTGCTAAAGGAAATAGATAAGAGTTAGGGGTAAATGAGAACACTAAAGTTACTTAAAAGGGAAACTCGTATATTCTGATAATCAAAAGGTGATATCTACATACAACAAATGGGGTTTATATACCAACTCCACTAGGGTTATAAACGTACATGGAAAAGATAAAAGGGTAATTTACATTTGGGATACATGAATGATACTAAAATGGGTAAAAGAGACAAAGAATATTCTATACAAAAACGTAAAGAATCCTTTTGAAATGTTATGAAAGAAGACACGTGTCGCATGGTGGCTAGTATTTTGAAATATAGCATAATTTGGACAAAATGAAGAAAAGAGAGTCCATAGTTAGGGCCGACCTAATTTGGATCAAGTTAAAGCTTAATCAATCAATCACTAAAGAGTATTTGGCTTAGACTAGGGTTAAGTGCTAGTGGTCGACTTTCGAGATCGACTCGGACAGTCATTTGAGGCTAGTACGCTCAAATGTTATCTATGTCATGACATGGTTGCTCAGTAGGTTGGCCTATATGCTTGATAAGTCGGCATGTCTGCTCAGTAGCTTCAGGAACTATACTGGCGTACGTGAGAGCTCGGTATTTAGGTCAGTAGTAGAGTAAAAGATGGGGGTTGGGATAGGAATTCTTGTCTTAGATAAGGCTTCAAGCTAATATTCTTCGTGTGAGTCCTTAGAATGTTCTAGCTCAGCTATGCATGATCAGTCCGAGAAGTTGATTGTTATTATCTACCTGGGGGTTAGAAAGATTTGTCCTCAAATCCAAAATGGCCTCAAGCTCTTACTCTTCCTAGGCACCTATGGGGTCTTCTTCTTCTAATTGATGGGGAATCAAATCAGATACATTGAAAGTGGAGGAAACATCATGGTCTCAAGCATTACGATTGATCTTCTTCAAGACCCTAAATGGACCATCAGCTTGTAAAGATAGCTTGCTCTGTCTCAAGCATAGAAATCACTTACGGATGAGGTAAATCCATACTAAGTCTCCTGGCCTAAAAGAAATAGCTCGTCAACCTCAATTACCAATCTCTTGTTGTCTCTGGTTGAACTTAGAGATCTTCCTTATCACAGACCAATGTAGCTCTTGCAATTATTGGGCTTGGTTGACTCTAGATTGACTCTTTTTAGTAGCTACAAGGGTACTAATCAAATGTAATAGAATAGTGAGATTGAGGCCATAGATAACCTCGAATGGAGTCTTTCCAGTAATGTTGTGGATAGTTCGATTGTATGCAAACTCTACAATAGGTAGACATAGATTCCAATCCTTCAAGTTTTTCCCTACGACATCTCTAAGTAAATTAAGTGATCAAGTAAGGTATGGATAACTTAAACCAATTTTCTCCATGATTGGTGTAAGGATTTATTGTTTCGTCATTACTTTCATGGATCTAAGTATTACATTATAGAATGTTAGAGAATAGATTAACTAGGTAAATATTTGTGGTAATAGAATGATTTGGGATTGAATCAAAGAGTTTGGAGCGTAGAAAATTGAAGGATTTTGAAGTGGTTGTCAAATGAGAGGAACATGCCCTAAGGCTATGACTGTTGTCCTTAAGCATAATCTTAGTGTAAAGTTGAAAAAAGGGACTACAATCAAAGAACATGACCTTAAACCCTAACCATGATCTTGTTCTTTTCCCTTTTATCAGCTATTCATAAATTAATAAAAGAATAGTTTTAAATTATCCAAGTATACAATAGATCAATTAAGAATTTCTAACAAGAACCTAGTTTATATCATTAGAAGTAAGTTAGAGGAAGGATTTGTCAAACATAGGATAATCAAAATATGACATGAAAATAGATTGCTAAATATAAGTTATATATTGTGTTATACTTCAAGTATAAAGATTCGAACTCATTATGAGATTATTGGATTTAGCTATATCATCTACCTAGGATCCAAGTACGTGTTTACTGTGCTTGTTAGGTGTACTTATTAGGTATAGACATATAACTAAACTTAAATAATTATCTAGCTTTAATAATATGTTATTGCTTATGTATGGCTCAATCTACTAAGGGTTTCTTGGAGGGTACCCCTATAATCTTTAAGTGGCATTGTCCTCGGTGGAGTTGCTCCTTGACATAATTAGCGGTAGATTTAAGATTACAAGACCAAAGTGGTGAACCTATAACAAATTAAGTGGTCATGGGGACGGTAGATGGTAAACCCTTACCGCTAAACTTGAGTGTTAAGAAGGTGTAAGGACTCTGAATGGTAAATAGCTACCAATAAAGAGTATGATGTTAGGAGCCGAGTGGCAAACCCGTGCCTATAGTGTTGATGTGGCCAAGGTAGCAATCTCATTTGTATGTTGAAACTGAAATCATGTATATTCCTTTGTTAAGAAGTGTTCTTGTACGTCATTTAGCACAAGAAGGGGAGTGAAAATGTGGTTACTAATGCTCTATCACGACAGCAAACTTTGTTAACCACTTTGTAGAAAGAATTATTGGGATTCTCACTCATCACGGAGTAGTATGCTGCTAACCTTCACTTTGGTCCCATTGTTGAACAATGCCGAGCGAGGGTAGTTATTAGAGGATATTATCTTAAGGACGACTATCTATTTAAGGACCGTAGGCTATGTATTCCAAACCGCTCCACACAAGAACTATTAGTCCAGGAAGCTTACAGCGCTGGACTTTTAGGCCATTTTGGAGAGGTCAAGACTGTTGATCTATTGAAGAAAAACTTCTAATGGCTAGGTTTGGTTAAGGATGTCCATAAGGTAGTTAGTAGTTGTGAAGTGTACAAGCGTGCTAAGGGGAAGAGAGAATCCCATGAAAGGTACATGCCTTGGCCGATGCCAACTTTACCTTGGGCCGACCTCAGCATGGACTTTATCCTAGGGTTACTCTGGACATCCAGAGGGAAAGATTCTATTTTTGTTGTGGTGGACCGTTTCAGCAAGATGGCGTACTTCATTCCATACCATCGAACTAATGATGCTCTATATATTACTGATTTGTTTTTGCAGGAGATTGTCTAACCATACTAAGTACCAAAGATGATTATCTCAGAATAGGACACAAAATTCTTAAGCTATTTTTAGAAGACCCTTTAGAGGAGACTTAGGACCAAACTCGTGTTTAGCTCCAGTAGCCACCCTTAGACTGAAGTGGTAAAAAAGATGCTAGGCAATCTACTCAAAGCTGTTGTAGGGAAGAACCTAAGGGATTAGGATTTGTACTTACCAGATGTGGAGTTTGCATACAACCGAATTGTTCATAGCACTATTGGGAAGATCCCATTTGAGGTCTTCTATGGCCTTAACCTTAACATTCCCCTGGATTTGATCAACACCCTAGCAACTACTGAAGAAAGTCACTTTGGAGTGGATTGAGCCCAAAAATTGCATGAGCTGTACTAGTCTGTCATGAGGAAGATCGCCAAGTTCAATTAGAGACAATAAGAGATTTGCAACCGAGTTTGTCAAATTATTTCTTTCCAGCCAAGAGACTTAGTATGGATTCACCTCAACCGAGAGCAATTTCCGCACTTAAGACAAAACAAACTATCTCCTCGAGCTGACGGCCCATTCAAGGTCCTGAAGAAGATCAACCGTAACGCATACCAAATCGAGTTGCCTAATGACTATGGTGTCTCTCTTTCTTCAATGTGTCCGATCTAATTGCCCATTGACCAACAAAAGACCCTGTGAGTGCCTTAGAAGAATGAATAGAAATCACTTCAGTTTTGAGAACAAATCTCTTCTTACCTTAGGCAGATAATAAGAATCAACCCCCTGGATCGATCATAAGAAGTCGAGTTAGAGGACTTAAAGGGCACATATGGAAAAAACTAGCTCTAAGCCATAGCTAAAATAGGGACTCCTATCCCGATCCAACCTCCTATCGCCTGTCTCTCAGATCCTCACGTGTGTCCAACATGCTCTTACCTAACAGTGAAGTCTTAATCCAGAAGATAACCTAGAACTAGCCAAGCCGAGCTACCCACCTGAACCATTAGCGTCTGACTTCAAGACAGTTGACCTTTTTGCTAGGCTGATTAACGCTCAACCTAATCTAGATCAGGTCGGCCCTTGACTCCCAATACTTCCTGTTTCTACC
Organism: Lumnitzera littorea; assembly: GCA_024138015.1. Taxonomy (NCBI): domain Eukaryota; kingdom Viridiplantae; phylum Streptophyta; class Magnoliopsida; order Myrtales; family Combretaceae; genus Lumnitzera; species Lumnitzera littorea. The sequence goes on from JAMXBB010000004.1 coordinate 71,894,355, forward strand.
TGTATATCATACTCCTAACGTATAGCCATCAAGTGATACAAGCCATCAAGTGACACAAGCCTTTTGCATAACGTTCTAGAACGATTCTTTCTTTTCCATACTTGATATTCTTTGTCCTTTTTACCCTTTTTTAGTATGATTAATGTAATGTAATTATAAAATACCCTTTTGTCTTTTCATACGTGTAAAATAACCCTAATGGGCAAGTATATAAACCCCCACTTTCCTTATATACACACATTCAACTTTCAATACAGATTTTACTCATTAGAGGAACCTTAGTGTTTCGCTATCATTAAACTCTTATCTATTCCTTTTAGTAAGGAGTAGTGATGAGTGACCCTTTAATTCGAACCGGTATGTCATATCAAATGGTTTATAAGCCGAGTAGGATCGAGTAGTGAGTCATATCCATTTGATAGCTACCCAAACTTTGCTAGTTTCTTTTCTATTTCTCTTTTAGTTCATTTGTTGTGGTGCTTCTCCATGTGTATAACCCTGAAGACACATCAAGATTGCTTGTTATTCATGGGTGAAAAGCCAATGGGAATTAACCTTTGACTACATCCAAGCCGAGGCCTATTAATGCTTTCAGAAGATGAACTATAGCCAGAAGGACAAAAGGAAAGAAGATGAACACTCGGCATCAAGTATGTCATCAGCTGAAGTGCTGAGAGATCACACAACCGAATAATTGGAACTAAAGAACCAATCGACAAATCAAAGAGAGACATGTGCAGACTGATTCTATGACTTGGCAATTATAAGCTGACCTCTTTAGTGTCTCGACCAAGACACGCGAGATGTTAAGGACCCCTTCTCAAACCCGGACATCCAACTATTAACCCCATTTAGTTCGGATACTACTCCTCCTAGGACATGTTAAGTGATTACATGCCGAGTCCTGTAAAATGCATAATTTTGTATTCTTGTATATGTTTTTCCTCATTTTATTTATGGACCCAATTCTTTAGGATTTAAGGCCTTGCACATTATTTACAGTTTTGTCACTAAGGTTTAGGATTTACTATAAATAGCAACATTTATACAAAAATGGAGATAGATACAGATAGATAGATAGATATATAGAAATATATATACATGGAGTGAAACTTTCCTCTTTCAAGCAAGGTTATACTTAAGTTAACATTTGTCGGATTATCTAGTGTTGATCATACTCTTTAATCATCCCCATGTTCTTATCAATCTTGTCCTCAGATTGTAGTAAACCCCTTCGTTTGAACTAATTAATGAGTTACATCTAACCTTCATTTGAAACCCTAAGCAACATTTAGTATTTGTGAGTCGTATTGAACTCTATTTCAAGCTCAAACCCCTGATTATGTTTGTGTCTTGGTGAGTTATATCCTTTTACATTCACTATCAAAATCTTCTTGTTCTTCGTACCCATCTTCCTTTTGAATACCCATTCTTGTTCTTTCGTTCTAAATTTGCTGCCGTTTCTTTCTTATCTCAATCTCGTATCAAAAGCCTTGCTATGTGACAATTTAAAGGAATAGGGCAAACAACAATGGCAAGAAAGGGAAGAATATTAGGGCTATGATGTTATCAGCACTCCAACTGAAGAGAGGGCTTAAACATCAAGAGCCAACCGTATGATTATGTGATGCCTGACAAGCTCCCAAAGGAATTACCTCCTAGATGGTTGGTGGACCACGAGATTAAGTTGATTCTTAGTGCCAAACCACCTGCTGGAGCTCCTTATAGAATGTCGTCTCCCGAACTTGCTAAATTAAAGAAGCAATTGGATGACTTGTTAGAGGTCGGCTTCATTTGACCCTCAAAATCGCCATACAGGGCTCCTATTCTATTTCAAAAAAAGTAGGATGGGAGTTTGAGATTATATATTGACTATCGGGCTCTAAACAAGTTGACGGTGAAGAATCATTACCCAATTCCACTAATTGCTGATATGTTTGATCAATTGAGTAAGGTTAAGTATTTTACAAAGCTGGATCTTCGCTCAAGCTATCATCAGGTTCGCATTGTTGAGGGTGATGAGCTTAAAACAATGTGTGTAACTCGATATGGCGCTTATGAGTTCTTGGTGATGCCTTTCGGTTTCACTAATGCTCCTGCAACATTTTGTACCTTAATGAATAATGTATTTCATGATTATCTTGACAAATTTGTAGTCATCTATCTAGATAACATTGTTATGTATAGTAGGACATTACAAGACCATGTAAAGCACTTAAGAATGGTTTTTAAGAAGTTATAGGAGAATCATTTATATGTGAAGCGCGAGAAATGTGCTTTTGCACAGAAGCACATCAACTTCCTAGGTCATGTTGTTGAAGAAGGGCAGATCCAAATGGATATGGCTAAGGTGGAACCAATCAAGCAATGGCCAATGCCTAAGAGTATAACGGAGTTGTGGTCCTTCCTTAGACTCGCAAATTACTATAGAAGATTCATTGAGGGATATATTAAAGAAGGACTAAGCATGGTCATGGGATGAGATATGTCAGAATGCCTTTAAGGAGTTGAAGTGTATAGTGACGAAGGAGCTAGTCCTTGCACTTCCTGACATTTCTAAGCCATTTGAAGTCCATACGGATGCCTCAGACATCGCATTAGGAGGAGTGTTGATGCAAGAAGGTCATCCAGTAGCATACGAGAGTAGAAAGCTGAATCAAACAGAGCGTAAGTACTCAACCCAAGAGAAGGAGTTACTTACAATTATTTACTGTCTAAAGACCTAGAAATACTATTTGCTAAGATCCAAGTTTCTAGTGAAGACAAAAAATTCTACTGCCAGCCATATATTAACTCATCAGAAGCTTTCAGCCAAGCAAGCAAGATGGCAAGAGTTTCTTGCCAAGTTTGATATGGAGAATGAGTACCGTAATGTATGGACTAATTGGGTGGTAGATGCTTTAAGCAGGCAAGCTAATTTAACATCCTTAGCGCAGATTGCACACCAGTCGGCGAGTCACATCACAACTTCAATTCAAGAGCAAATCAAGCAGTATATAGGTCAAGACCTGTTGGCTAAAAATCTCAAGCAGTTGATTAAGGAATGGAAGACTCATAGATTTTGGGTAGAGGGTGACCTCATTTACACAAAGGGGCACCGGTTATATATCTCAAAGATGGGCAACTTAAAAAGGGCACTCATGAGAGAGTGCCATGATACTCTGTGGGCTGGACATCTTGATTAGTAGAGGACACTGAGCTTGTTGAAGCAGGGCTATTACTAGCCAGATATGAAGAGAGATGTGATGATTTATACGAAGACTTACTTAACTTGCCCGCAAGAGAAAGTTGAGAGATGAAAGGTGGCAGGCCTATTGGAGCTACTTCCTGTACCATCTTGCCTATGGGAGAGCATCTCCACGGACTTTATCACTTCCCTTTCAAAAGTGGGGGAGCACTCATCCATTTTTGTTGTTGTTGATAGGTTCTCTAAGTATGCCATCTTCATTCCTATTATAAAGAGTTCAAGCGCAGAAGAGATAGCCCAGCTTTTCTTCAAGCATGTGGTAAAATTCTAAGGTGTGCCTCAGAATATTGTAAGTGATAGGGATGCTAGGTTTACAAGAAAATTTTGGACATAGTTATTCTAACTCCTAGGTTCCAAGCTAAGCATGACCTCTAGCTACCATCCACAAAGTGATGGGTAGACAGAAAGATTCAACAATTTGCTGGAGAAATACCTTCAACACTTTATCAGTGCCAACCAAAAGAATTGGGTTGACTTGTTCGATATCGCCTAGTTCTATTTCAACATCCAGCGAAGCTCTTCCTCCAATAAGAGCCCTATAGAGATTATTAAAGGTCAACAACCATTGTTACCCCACACAATACCAACACCATAAACCAGGAGATGCCCAAAAGCTTATCAATTCACTAGGGATTGGAAGTAGAGTTCATAAGTAGCAAAAGCGTTCCTTAAAAAGGCTTCCAAGAGAATGAAGAAATGGGCAGATCAGAACTGCCAACCTAAAGAGTTCAATGTTAGAGATCAAGTCCTCATAAAGCTTCTTCCAGAGCAAGTCAAATCATTAAGGAACAAGGATAGAAGATTGATCCAAAAGTACATTGGTTCAGTTCTTATTATCTTGAAGATTGGAAGAGCAATCTATAAGGTTAAGCCTCCTACATAGTTAAAGGTCCATTTAGTCTTTCATGTCAGCATCTTGAAGCCATATTATCCAAACATGGAAGACCTATCTCACAATGTGTCTAAGCGATCACATGTCAAGATCAAGTTCAACCTGAGTCAAGCCGTAGAAGACATCCTTACAGAGCGAAAGGTCAAAGATCCTACCACTAGAGAAGAATATAAAGAATATTTGGTCAAGTTGAGAGATCGAAGAGAAGAAGATACTAACTAGAAGATTGAAGAAGATCTTAAGCCTTTATTCGAGAGAAAGTCAGCCTTGCCAGCTGGAAGACCTCCGTTTCTAGATCCAAGCTCCAATAAATATTACCGATGACACCAATAGAATTAAGTGGGGGAGGATGTCAGGGTTTCTTTTTGTAATATACTTGTACTAGCAAGAGGCTATTCTTTTGTACATATTACAACATAAGAATGGACTTTTTTTTTTTTTTTTAAGGGCCATACTATTATTAGAAATTTTCACTTTTAAAAAGTGGTGTCATTTTACCAGTTTTAATGTCTCCTCTTACCAGGCCCAAAAAAATCCATAAAGCTCTTTACGGGGGTATAAGTACTCTTCTGGATTGAAGCTCTTACTCACCATGTTGATTGATCATGATCGACGACACTAGTTACATATACTATACCCCCGTGTACATATATTGTAACCTTGTATTACTATCAGAATTAATAAAAGTATGCTATTCACTTTTTCATTCGTGCTTATGTCTCTTATATTATTGGCTTTCTTCCTTGGTTGTATTGCTTACAAGTTTAAACCTCATTGGTCAGCGTTGCGTGCGAGTTAAGCTTATTTACTACTGCAAATGTAAGACAATAAGTGTCGCACGGTCTATTTGTGTACTAAAGAAAGTCTCGAACTGTGACATAATGCAATCTACAACTATGCAATTAAACATTTAGTATTTAACTCTTCTAAAATTAGTTTGAAAACCAATTTTAAGTATTAATGCTTAAAATCAACATTTCAAAATATAATTTTACTTCATTTTAAATTTGTGTTTTGCAAAACCAATTTTAAGTGTGATATGCTTGGGATTATTTATACATTGATAATATTTTTAGAATTTTTTTTAAAAGCAATATTATTTTCCTCTTTCCCATAAAGTGTCATCACTTATTCACTTTTTCTTTATGTGGTAATTCAGTCATTATTGAGGGGACACAAAGAGATGATACCATGTAAGAACAAGTAATTTTCATCTAATTAATTTGATGATACATGAAATGATAACTTGAAAGTTCACACTAATAAAAATAGGTTACATCGAGGAGATGTTAATATATAAGTTAAATCACTATCAGCAGTGACAATGTAGAAACCATGCAAATAGGAATTAGATTTAAAATTATGTTAAAATACATAAATATTATATATACATTCCTCCTTTGTAATTATTATTATTATTTTTTTTTCAAGCTTGAAGGGATTGTAGCCTCCTTCGACTCCCTTAGGTCTGTCCCTAATTATAAACAAACGAGAGCTGTGATTCCAAATAGCATTACCATAAGTAACAGTTTGAAAAAGATATATAGGTCCTTGAAATCACATACCCTGTGTTAATGGTTGGACCTTTAGAGGTATAGCTTTTGTATATAGGAAAAATGCACAATAAACCTAGGTTTATAAGGTAAACACAATAGAATGTATATTTTTTATCTTGACTCTTAAATGTTTTTTTCTATCACAATACATATTATAATTTAGAAAGAAGAAAATTGGATCTGCTATATTCTGTTGAAAGATTAGTGATTATTAATTAAAATAAATAAATAAATAACTCGTCTATCATCACGTCGTTACTACAAACTCACATGTCATTAATGCTGACAAGGAAATTTACAAAAGAAGGTTTAGGTTTAGGTTTGTAGGTTTTATAGAATGCATTACGGATGACACTATTTTCAATATCAAATCAAAGTACTCATCTCGTAAGAAGAAAAATATCAAATATGCACGTTTTTTTTTATTATTATTTTCTTTCTTTTTTATGCAAAGATTTTGTTCAATTATTAGTTTTCAACTGCTGTAGATGCTCCCCCTCTCCACCAGTTAATATAACTGCTTTTCGTTCGCATTATCATTTGACACATAGAGATACTCAAAATTCAAATATAACAAATGCTAGAACAATTCGGATGTTACTTTCCAAAAATCAACCACAACCTCTCACAGCGTTAATTTGAATAAAGTTTTGCAGTATTCTCCCTCCCAAATAATCTCTATATGTAAATAATAATTATTATATGTCTTTGCTTTTCTAAATATTATAATAACTACTAGGCAGGAGGGAATTGTACCTAATCGATCCTATTAAAAAAACTAATATTAATACTGTAGGACTATAAAAGCCTTAACAATTACTATGTATCTCCCCTTACTATCAATACGGGATTAAAAAAAAAGAAAGAAAGAAAATTATATTGCATTTGCTTGTACTTACTTCAGCACCGATACCTGCAGAGCTCAACAGTATATTCGAGCCTTATTCAAGTTGTCGATCATAATCAAGAAATTTCATCGTCTAAACAAACATTTGGACAATCTCGTAAACGAAATAGAAGAAGAATCAAAATCCAAAAGTTGCATCATTTACTCAACCGACATCTATATTACGTCCTATACGTGCTCACCTAGTAGCCACCCCGCAACTTTTTCTCGTTTTCATTATGATTAAAACTGTAACTATTCTGGCCATTAAGCCGTACCAGCCCAGAACCATGGGTTTATAGGCTAGCTTAGCTAGCTTAGCGATTTAAGGGTTAGTTCACCACCCTTGAATTGACTCATTTTTTTTTTATTGATTTTATTATTAATATTAATAATTTTTTATTTTTTATTAATTTTAATAATTTTCAACTTTTTATTAATTTTTAAATCAGTTTTCTTCGTAATAATAAGTTTTAATATTGTGTTTATGATTAACTAATATTTTTTATTAAAATTTTTATTCTGTTTTGAAATAATAGGCTTGTTCCGCATAAAGTTAATATTAGTATTATATTGAAATAATGAGTGATATTAAATAAAGCGAGAGAGGTTACAATGGATAAATAATTTTTCTTTATCGCAGAATTATGAACTAAAGTAGAAAAATAAAATATAACGTGAATATTAATTATAAATTGTTATAAAGAAATAAAATCCTCTTTCTCTCTTTTTCCTTTAATTTTCTTTTAAGAGAGACAAAAATTTTTAGCATTTGATAAAAAAAAAAAAGAGGCCAAACCGATCGATTCAATAGCAAACTGACCCACTAGTTATATGGCCCACTGATTTAGTGAGCCCAGATAGCCGAACCATCTGAGCCCTTAAGGCCCAACAATTCAAAGGCCAATTCAAACCTATCTTGAATTAATTATAGACCAGTTTACTGTTCAAAACAGGTTCCAAGCCAATTCATGGTTTAGAACCAACACATAAATGGGTCTAATATTGAATATAAAATCAATAGAATTTGATAAACCGTTGGAAGATGAAAGTTCCATCTATCTTCCTATGCAACAAAGATTTAATATGAGTATAATTATCAACCATTTTCAAGTATATGATAACATTAGTCATAATTTTATTAGAAACTATCCACTAGTACTATTGGTATATGATCCAAAGTGTATTACCCATCATTTCTCCATCCTATGGGTTACTTCTTTGTATGTATATCAAAGGAAAAAGGAGGATACATTTTCTTGAACAAGAGTTGTAGGCTATAAGAAAGACTATGAGGTTGAAACCAAGGCCCATAACTATTTCCCTTATGGTTGGGTTGAAAATTCATTTAATCCCAATTCCTTATCTTTGGCCTTACAATTCGTATAAACCTAATTCCCTAACTTACTAATTTAATTAATGTGTTTTATTTTTGGATTGAGCCCCTTTGTTGATGACAAATCCTAATTCAATTATGATGTATAATATAAAAAATTATTATGAGCAAAAATCTTTGTAAAGTTCAAGACTATAATTACAAATTACTTAAACTATTCAACATATAATTTTTAATGTAATAAAAAAAAAAAAAAGATGAGTTCAACATAAGATAGTAACTTTCCATTTACCATATCACATCATCATATTAATGTAGATAACGGCCTATTTGGACAATAATGCTGCAACGTCCAAATTTAGCACCCCTTTGCCAATTTTCAAGAGAAATTACTCATGAGTATATATTGAAAAGAAAAATGAGGAGACGATGCTAAAGTTGTAATTGAAATAACCTATCATTCCCTTTCAATACTCCTCTTCTTTTAGTACTTCCATATAGTAAAAGTTAATTTCAATGCTATATATTGAAAAATTGAAGCACTAAAATATTGGGAATATATAGGGAAAGTAGATCATGTGGTAGAAGCTTGTTAAAAGATAGAGGTGTGATATTTTTTGAAAAGATAAATTCATCATACCTTTTAAAATTGGATGGATAGATGCAAGATTTCTCAAGATACTTAAATCGGCAATTATAGAGGAATTCTATTAGAGTTATAAGGTTAGGATTCAAGTTTTGAAATTAGAGAGAATGCTAAAATCCTAATCTTAAAGGTAAGGGTGGATTCTTAAACTAAAGAGGATGATGATAGATTCTTAGATGAGTCCAAATATTAGTCCTGAAAACAAATACGTTCACAAACATATCTAACCCATTTACTTATCACTAGCAAACATGCAGCCACTATGCAAGTGCGACATTAATGGATGGGCAATTATTTTTTGCTGTTAATTTTATATTAGAGATAGGAAGTTAACATATGGCTATTTAGTAGAATGATGTGAATTCATATTGTGCTAATGGGTTTATTTTATAATATTATGTAGAAATCTTTTGCTGTATACATTAGACACTAAAGTAGGCTCTCCCACTTTAATATTATAGATGATGAATCTTGCCAACTAAAATTGTTTATAATCATATCTTATTGTATCACGTTCAATTTGGCAAATCTATTACCACATTATGCACCCTACATCACCTTATCCTCATGTAAATCATAAAGCTGATTCATCATGTTAAAAATTTATAAGGCCTATTATTTTATCTTTCCTTTTGAGAGTAAATATTTATATCTAAAAACATCATATATATTTAGAAAAATGGAATAATATAGCTATTTCTTTAATTGCAAATAACTCTCCCCATTATCACTAATTGTAAAAGCTCTTATTCATATTACGAAGGTCAATTAAGTAATTATCGATGAGGCTCGTTATCCTCAAGGCCTGTTGCATTTGTTATCTTATCTTTCCATTTAGGCTTAGTATGCACATATTCAACGTAATAGGATTTATTATTGTAATCCATTACAAGTAATATAATGCATTGTATAGGTTTGAAGAGGAAATGATTATTTCATAAATCATTTTTAATTCCTTCCAAGTTATTAGGAATGGGATAACCCTTTTATCTTGTGTATTGTATGATATATCATGTTTAGCATGTAATTTTGAAATGCATGTATGATTTATACATTTACATATATTTAACATATTTAATTTAAATATACATAATGAATTAATAATATTTAAGATTATCAGTTAATTCTTAAACCCTTTTGGAACAAATTAGAAATAATTCAGAATTTAATGGATGATTTTGAAAGGTTTGAAATTTGCTTTCATCAAAGCAAAACTATGTGTTTGCACTTTATTTGGAAACATAACTAGATTAATATTTGTTCATTTTAACAATTAGTTTTTTTCTTGTAACATTTTCAAATTCTAAGTTCACCTAAATTAACAACAAACTATTAAAAATAAAACAAATAGGTAGATTCAAACAAATTACAAAAGTACATTGGAAAAAAGAAAAAAAAAATCACAAAAGTACACAAATGAGCAAATAAGTATCTTCATCCAGTCATGAGCCATCATGTGCACAACTAAACACCATTCTCTCAGAAAATGGCATGTTATAAAAGTTTAAAGATTTTCAAATGACATAGAAACTATGTTGCTTGAAGAATAAAGAGATCACCTATGTAGCTAAATCTATACTTACACCAAGCAAATACTTATCATAACTAACCTATAATATGAATACATGAAAAAAATAATACAGGTTATAGAAAGTTTTATTTATGTGGAAAACTCCCCTCTCCTCTAGTCCTCTTCTCTTCTTCAACATTTGTGGGGCCTAAATTATTCTAGAAATGAAAACTCTCAAATCTTGCATAGTTTACCTAAAAAACATAGCATTAGCCTATTATTTTTTTCATGTATTCATATTATAGGTTAGTTAAAGTAAGTCCACAAAATAGGAATAATAGTGGGAGCCTCTTTTCAAAGACTAACTAGGAGAGGGGTATGTGTACGTGGGAGCATGTGCATGTGTGTCCATGTGTGTGTGTGTGAGTGTGTGTATGTGTCTGTATGAGAGAGAGAGAGAGAGAGAGAGTTTGTGGTCATGTCTAAATGTTTACTTAAAAGATTTCGTGTTAAATGCCACAACTTTCCTCTTTTTCTCCTTTTTCCTTGGTCTATATATATATAGGGTAATTAACTTATAAGGATCTCAAGTGTGAAATCCATGAGGAAAATATTTTCATGTGCAAGGTTGTCAAGAATGAAGAGGTGCCTTAATACAAGGATTTCTAGATTCCTTATCTATGTAATGTATTATATAAAAAACAACACATAAAATTCTACTATCTTCTTTTCATGTTTGTTTCTTCTCCTTCTTTCTATCATTTTCCCATTTTGCCTTATTGTGATAATTTGCTCAATTCACTAGCCTTAATTATTGAATTTCAACACTAACTTGGTATATAAATATTGTGAGGAGTAGCATCTATACTTGCTTTAGCTCCAAAGGAAAGAATGGCAAATAAAATAAGTTAGAGAAAAACTTTAAGACCTTTAAACAACAATGCCAATCCCTTTTGAATCTCTATATGGTTACCTACTTGAGTTATAGTTGGCATTAAGTGGAAAGAAGCTACGTTTGCGATTACACAATAAATTATTGAAGTAAAGGGAAAATATGAAGAGTATACTTATGGAATAGTCCAGCAAAAAAATGAGTCATAACTCATTAGTAAGCATCAATTTAAAAGAAAGCTTCAAATAAGGAATTAAGTCTATCTTAAGCTTTAGTCATACAACCGAAAGTTGGAATTGCACAATTAAGCCAAGCTTATAATTACAAGCCCTATCAAATGACTTACAAGATTAACAAATTACTTAAGAAATATAGCTACCTTAAATCTCACATTCACTCTGTGTTCCATGCATCTCGATTAATGAAGAAAGTAGGAAGCAAATATAATCCTATTTGTGAGTTGCCACTAGCTAATCAAGAAAGAAGTATTAAAGCTGAGTTCTCTTTAAAACACTAGATAAAAGATTGGTAAAGAGAGACAATGAGTTCATTTTATCCAAATGTTAATTCAAAGATAAAACTTAAGGGAAGAAAAAGCTACTTAAGGAGGCTTTGAACAATTAAATAGTCAAGAAATTCCTTAAGTTCCATCCTTGAGGACATGGATGTCATTAAAAAGGGCGCAACGTGAATTCCCTATTTTTTACTTATTTATCTATCATGTCTTAGATCATTAATGTGTAAAGATCTCTATAGAGAATCTAATTGGAATTCATTTCCATGTGTAATGTTGTTCGGAATAATGACCCATGTGTATATACACATAGTGTATAAGTACAAAAAAATGTTTCACACATATAGTAGTAGATGATTAGTTTTTAAATGACTACAACTCGTACTTTGCCACATTATATGTGATGCCCCAAGTCAAAAGCAATTAATAGCTAAGCCAACGACCACTAATGAGCCCATTTCAACCACTTAACTTAAAAGTTTCAACTTTGTGTTAACAAAATGTTCATAACCTAACCTTATAAATTACTACCATAACCTCTCACGATTCGTGTAGGATACTTAACTATGGGATCTCACAATCTCCTCTCCCTAAACATATGACGTCCTTATTGTGAAACTTTACAATTGGGTCTAAATCTTTCCCCATTTTTAGTATATGATTTTGGCCACCTATTACCTATAAGTTATCTTAGAAGCATGTAAGGAGTTACATCTTGGTGATACCCCCTACCTTCCTTGGACCTCTTCTCTAAACTAAAGCTAGACTCAAATCATCCACCTACTAGCAAAGATTCTGCTCTCATGATATTTGTATCACCCCCAGCCGAAAATAGTAAATAACCAAGCCAATAATAGTAATTAACCAAGCCAATAAATACTAATGAGCATATTTCAACTACTTAACTCAAAAGTTTCAAGCTTATGTTGACAAAGTGTTCACAATCATAGCCTTATAAACTAGTACTACAACTTCTCACAATCCATGTGGGATACTTAATCATAAAGTCTCATATTATATATGTTAAAATTTTATGAATACTTATACACCACATTTATATAACACATAGCATGTAACTATATGAGCATCTATAAACTCCATTTAAAAATGCATACAAAGATGTCTTACTCCTTCCCTTTTGTTTTTGCTTCTTCTCCCCCTTTTTATCATTTTCTCCTTTTCGACCTTATTATACTAATTTTCTCACTTCATTAACTCTAGTTCCTAAACAATAAACCCTAATTGAATCTTGAAATATTAGATGAGATTGGATTTATGCATTTAGAGTTGGAAGAAATATTGTATATTCGGCTTAGATTATTGTTTTAAGAGTTGGCAATATGAAGATTTTAAACTAAGCTTTAATGTTGAGCAAAACCAAAATAATGTTGCTCTCATCATCTTAAGATTGAAAACTTGTATGTAATAAGTCAATGATTAAAGGATTGAGAACATTGCTTAATGTTGAGGAATTAATGACCAAACAAGCACAATAATAAGATGATGCTTTGGTAGGGCTTAACACTAAGAATTAGCTATACCATGCAACAAAGATGTTAGAGGCCAATGTTAGATGAAGTTTTCACTCAAATTTAAATGATGACTAGATGGTAACGATGAATGATATGTCATTCAAGATCTCACATCACAAATGTCAAATTTGGCTTCACCTATTTAGTTATATTAGAATGCTCTCTATTCATCAAGAGAGTGGTTCTCAACTTTCTACATCATTACTTACCACTAGCAAAATAAAGATATAAAGGAATGAGGGAATTATAAAGGGACAACAACTTTTTACTCATGTGAGAATTTTTTGCTCTTTTGTTCACTTGTTCGTCTTTCTTAAGGCTTTGCTATACTTAAACTAATTATTTGTACGCTCATGGAGAAACGGCTAATTTTTTAAATATATATTTTAAAGAGTAAAATATAACATAAAATAATGTATAATTTAGGGATTAAGTGTTTAGTTTTATAAAGAAGAGGTCTTAAGTTCAAATCTTATGCTTGTTATTTTATTTTTTCTTAATGCATTAATTACTTAAATGACATTTTTTATTTACATTTATTAAACTTTGTTCTTTACAATGACCAATAACATTAATTTCATTAATTACAAATTATATTAAAACAAATAAATTTTCCTAAGTTATTTTTTTTTGTTAATAACATACCATAAATAATAATTATATTATCCATTATACATATATATAGGTTGTATCACATAAACTATTGATAAATAGTATCAATTATATGACTTGGTTAAATATATTTTTTTTTTCAATTGATATTACGAAAACAAATATGGACTATTTCAATCATTATTACCAATATTATGATCATAGGTACGTCCTTACTTATGTTTCATCATATACAAAAGGTGCATATGCTTTGTTTAGTAGTAATTACATTAGTATGAAAGAAGAGTACAAAGAGCAAGAGCTGCTTTTTATTTTTCTATCTAATTCTATATTATGAGACTTTTGATCTATAGCCTTTGCATTATTTTGGTATCGAAATATAATTGGGTAATTGAGTAACAAAAATACTTAAAGAAATAAAATGGTAAATGCACAAATTACATATAAAACATGTAAATGAATATTAAAAATAATGGATGGGGTGGGGAGGAAATCAATGGGTATCTAATCCTAGTACAAGAGTAATAAGGAGAGTCGTAAGATCTAAATTTTAGATAAATATTTTTATGAGCTTTGAAAATTAGGGCACAATAGTAGACCAAGTAAGAAACTTGATGTGGGCTTTGAAGTTGAGTTACAAAGGCAGTAAGAGGCCTGGGCCCTTAAAAACTTAGCTTACATTACTAGCATTTTATGATATTAGCCTTCTTTTAATTATCCATAATTAACAATTTGATATTATATAGTTTTAATCATTAAATATATTTATATAATAGTTGTTAAAAGAAATTAAACTCATCTCATAAAATTTTTAACTAACATATTTAACTTTATACTTACCATTTTCTATCACACATACTTTTATGGTTACTATTTTTTATTAATCAATTATTTTAATTGTCCAACATTGTTATTATTTGGAAAATTTGCTACACTTTTTAGTCAAAGTTTTTGTGTAATTTTTGTATATGTAACATAGGTTTGTTATTCACTAATACTATTTATCGGTTTCCTCATAAATCGTAATAGTAATGTGTACGTGTTCGAAAAGAAAAGAAACAAAAAGGTTAACGATATGCATTAAAGAATAAAAGCATCGCTTAGTGATAATCTTAGTAAAACTTTATGGGAGAACATATTCCATTTTCTTGTGATGGATAAGGGGCTAAGGAGAAAATATGTTTCTTTTACAAACTTTTTTGAAGCTAAAAGAATATTAAATGGACATTTAGTCAATATACATTTGTCCGCATATTTTATTTTCATATAAGTGGCACTTTTAATGTAGTATTTTTGAACTCTTCATCTATATTATTAAAGTTAAAAGGTTTCAATAATTACCGATGACTATCATAATTTGGTATTTTATATGTTTTAGAAAAATAAAATAACTAAAATCTTCTCTGTATTGTTTATTAACTACCATACAACTTATTGTATGGATAGAAGATAAGACTATTGATAAAGATATTTTAGTAAATTTTTCTATAATAATATTTTACTTGTGCTTATGTTTCTCTTATCGAAGCCAACTCTTACCAATTATTCGTACTACACAATTTTCAAAAGTTATATTACTTTTAAATAATTATTATGTCTCTTATTTTTTAGATTAGTAGATAACACAATTGTTCCTTTTGATTTGCCCCTTGATTACATGCCTTCTTCAACTATACCTATCTATAATTTATATATTTCACCATTGGAATTTATAGTTTTAAAACTTTAAGACTTAACTGCTCAAATAAAAAACCTTTGTCTAATTGAAAAATCCCAAAAACTTTTAAAATTTGATTAATGAAATTAAAATATTTACAATTTGATGGCAAAATATGAAAATTCTTAAAGAACATTATATTTTTTTTTTCTTAACATATACAGCACAAGCACATGGTCTACGAGTATATATATATATATAAGACAACAAAAATGATATAAAAAATCAAAGCTGAATTTCATCTCCAGTTATTTTGCCTTTTATTATCATACCATTTGTACTAGTAGCTTAAAGATGATTCACGTATTGGACATTGCTTTTAACTTTTCATGTCTTTTTATGATTGTATCTATAATTTGCTCATAAGACAACTAATAATTGTTAGGTCTTTTGCATCAATTTCAATTTCCAAGCCTTTGAGAAACTTCAATACATGTTCTTGGTAAAAGTTCTTATCAACATCATTTAATATTGACCACCCATTCACTTTACTGAATGGGATAAACACATAGACATTCTATACGAATTGAATAAAACTGTAATGGTTATTATATCATTCACTTAAAAAAAAATAGAAAGAAAAAAAGCATACAAGCAATAAATATGCAATACAATTGAAACGTACCATTTTGCCCTCATCTTTTAATTAATGCACTAAAGTCATGTACAAAAGCCATTGCATAACCATGCAATTGCTCATGGACCACTCCATGAGTGCACCAACATAAGAATGGGAAGAATGAAATGGTTAGGGAAGGGACTCTTAGTTACATATCATAATGAGCTAGTTAGATTAAGAAGAAGAAGAAGAGCATGGAGATGATGATGATGATGATGACATTTCGATTTTGTTCATTTTGTGGTGGTGGTGTACTACCTATGCCTTTAATCATATAGAAATTTAATAAGAAAAGAAGTCAAATCTAGAGAGAGAATGAGAAGGGAATAAACTTTGCATACTAATTTAATCTGTCTCTAGAAAGAAAGATGAAGAAACGTACTAATTGATAATGGGTAGGTAACAATAAGAGTGGATAACAATAGTAATGGTTAACAACAGTGGTAGGTGTTCCTCATCGAAGTGAATAGGGTGGTGGTGTATTAGAGTGAAGGGGTGGTGGTATGTTATAATGAGAGTATGAAGATAAGGTAAGTGATGTCCTTTTGACTTGAAATCCTACTTCATTGCTTTATGTAAGGAATCCTAATTCCTTATTTTTCCTATAAATGCAATTCAGTGGTAATTGCAATTTAACGAAGTGAACATTATAATAAGGGGTAAGTAAAAAATAAAAGGGAAATGAAATTATCATACCCTTCAAGTAAATGAGTCGTAAACCTCATCATTCTTAAGATTACTCAAGCTGCTTTCAGGCCAAAAGCGAATCACTATATACTAACTAAGGACGGTGTGGGAATAGCTCCCTTAGAGGCCTTCCTCTGGCATTTGAACAGCTGACTCAAAACTATTGCAAAGAAGGGGAATTCGATTGTTTAATTAAAACAAAGTATTGCAATAGATCAATAGTCATTACAAATAAGCCCTTGTAATTTTTTATTATTATTACTTTTTATCCTTACTCTAACTTTTTGTCAAACAGTTTGTCTTATCTCCTCTTGACAACTACAATTTTACACAACTAAATTCTCTTTTTTTTTTTTTCTAAATGAAAAATATTGTGATTTAAACTTTAAGAACCCAAATAAAGTTTAGTTAATTAGTTGCAAAAATGAAACCAAAGTAACACATTTAAACTTTAAATAGTTAAGGAAAAAAAAACCGTGACATTTACCTTTATAGTTATTGACTAATAATATTTCATACTGTGAACATTTTCTTGTTTACAAATAATATGAAAAAGGACTATTTTACACAACAATTACTAAAGACAATTTTCAACAATTTATTTTCAATATAAATAGAATGAAAAATCCTACACTAATTCATCATTTCAATGGTAAAGTAGTTGGCTCACGCATCATATATCATATCAATCAACAATAATTGAGTTGTAAAAATATCATCGGTTAGTGGAAAGAAAAAGCAAAATATGCCCATATTCTCGCTGTCACTCCAAAACATACTATTGTAAATTCTGATATTATACAGTACAATGCACCACAGCAAAGGTTGTTAAGAAAAAAAAAAGTAGAATAAACTAAAAGATAGGGTGGTTAATGTCGCTGGTCACAATGGATAAACCAATCGCAATCATTTCTTACAACCTCATTAAATACATCTCGAACTTCATTTCCATGGAGGATAACACTTTCCTCCTGAATCCACCCTTTATTTGATGACCAAAAGCCTTTCCCTCCATAGTAGGCAACTGAATAAGGTAAGTGCCATAAATTTCCAACATTTCTTCACGGGTTCAACTACTTGACAATTCAATCATTTATCTAATTTATGTTGCATTAGTAGTTCATGGCTACTTCTTTATGGTATCAATTGCTTCATTCATAAGCTCACGAATTAAAAGTAATCTTCTTTTTAGACGGGAATTACTACTCCTTTCCTTTCTCTAGAATAGGAGAGTGCATACACATTTAAAAGGTAAGAATGCAAGTGAGATTCAATCTATATTCCATTTGTTTCGAGGGACCTAGTTGTATTATTAGTAGAGCTCCGCTCTTACGAATCCGGTCATTATGAAAAGGAAATGAGTTTTTGTCCTCCGATCCTTTAGGTTTTATTGATAGCAGTAGCGTCCAACACTACAGGGGGCTCCAGCACTTGACTGATGTAATAAAAAAAGAGGGCCTAATGTATATGCAAGAAATTTATGTATAAAACGGGTGATGATTCCTACTTTTTGTGCAGATGATGCATGGAGGAAAGAGGAGATTAGGGAGAAGGAATGATGGATCGGGTTCTTCAGAAGATGAAGGGAATGAGTTTAAAGTTGATGATGACAGTAATGAGCTTGATAGAGGTGGTAGAAGCAGTAAGAAGTGGTGGAGAAGAACTCTTGATGTGTTGATGACAAATTATGAGACTACGGGGGTTAGTAGATTTGGAAGAAACTACGATTTCAGGCCATCTATTTCCTACGAAAAATATGTCATCCATCCTCATGATTGGTAATTCACACCCCTTTCTTTGTTTTTTTTTTCTTCATATTTGAAATAGAATCCTCATAAAGTTTCATAGTTCTATCTTCATTTCCTTCATGTTTCTTTTGATTGGTGTTTGAGAGTTGATTCTTGTAACACGGACTGGTAGAAGTAGTGTGATTTTCATTTTACGTTGTCCTTAACCTAGCTACTTCCCATGAAGATGAAACTTGTACAATAGGTCTTAGAATTTTGTTTCTTTAATCCATTTATAAAATCATCTCTTAGAATTCTGACATATCTTTTTCTTTTTATCATCTTTTTGCTTGGTTATAACTATAGATTTATTTTGATAGACACCAAATAGCAAGGGTGTTCATCACAATTATTGAACCTTCAAATCTATATATTTGAATAGGTATTATGGTGAAATAAAATTCTAGTTTGAAATTTTTAGGACATATTCTTATAGGATATAGTACAAATTTAACCTAAAACCAATAGGTGTGTGTATTTGGTGTCTCCCCCAATGAAGGAAAACCAAATTAGCAAAGTTGATAAATATATGTATGTTTGTATATAACTAACCTCTTGTAGTAGAGGAAAAGCGATAACCAAGATCCTGTATTTTTGTCATTGCAAGTTTGATATATTATGCAAATCATTTAAAATGTCCTTAGCAAATGTACATGTATGGAAAGGTACATTTTTAGTTCTTAATATTTTACTACTATTGGAGTCTTAAACCTATATTCTTCTTCTTCTTTTTCTCCATTCAAGTCTTTAAGATTTGCAAATGAGTCCTTTTTCTTTTAACATAGTTAGTTTTTCCATTAAGGACTAACACGTGACACAATCTACTTGGTCTAAATAATTAACAAATTAAATAACATAATTATATCTATAACATTGATTAAAGAAATAAAAAAATTAGAAGAAAAAAATTACATAACCGAAGTAAAAGAAATAGCTCCGACCATCCCATAGCTAAGAGTTGATTAGCGGCCACTTAAGGTAGACTACAACCAACACTAAAGAAAGAGGATCGATTCATACCACCATTCAAAAATTTTTAAAAAAGAGAAAACAAGAAAAGATTTTTCTTCCTTTTTAAATGAAAGATTTAGTGATAGATTAGTGGTGGTAACCATTCACCACTAGTGCGGGTTGAATCAACCTACTTTAGTTAGTAGGTTTCGATACACCAAATTCCTTTGGCCATTCTAGCCATCCCATGGCTAAGAGGTGATTGGCAACCATCTTTGGGGAGTTACGCGATCCTAAGTAGTCACCAACGTTCCCTTAGTAATAAGGTAGTTGGAAATAATTTTTTTCCTGTGTATAACATATATATATATATATATATATACATACATAGATATTAACTCAATTCACAATTAATCTCCTAGAGAATAAGGGAAAGAAAAGTTAATTTCCTTTACCAACTCAGTATTTAAAGGATTTTTTTATGATTCTATTTTTATTTTTTACAAAACTAGTCCTACCATTATCTCACTTTTAAGTTATGCTTTTTACTAACAATAAATTTAACTGTTTAGATTTTAAAAAATAAAAATGAATAGTTAGATGAAGGGTGGGACTAATCCTACCAAAATAGAGGATCGAACCATAAAATCTCCCGGTATTTGAATAGCTAAGAAATAAAACCTTATGATGAGGAGACGTGTTTTATCAAATTTGGAGCTTCTAATTTGTTTTTAGGCAACCTTAGGCTTATCTTAGATATAATTAACTATGAGTATAAAAGAAAAAATAATATTCAGTCTCCATCATCCGCAGCTATGTGGACTAAATTACTTCATCGATTTAAATTATTTAAATTACTTCATTAATTTAAGGGTAAATATTTTGTAATATACTAATGGGTTAGGCTAATATTAGTGAGGGTTAATTATTTAAATTAATAACAAGATTTAGATAACTATATCTCTGACTTAAAAGAATTTTGCAGCAATAGCAGCAGCATATAATACATATTTGTTATATTCTCCTGGGTTCTTTGATCCTAAGGCATTACTATATGACTTCTATAATCCAATTGATCTCATGCCTTGATAGCTATTATATATAAATACTTATTGATAACTAACACAACTACATTGAGTTTGTTAAAAATTTAATATAATTAACAAAATATCATACCCGTTTGTACCTACTAACATATCTAGTTTTGAGTTATAAATATATTCTTATCTTACCTATAAACCTGTATGAAATTAAGATTTTTAATATTTGTAGTTTCATTTTATACTCCACTATTTACTTAATCTAGTCTTTTCTTTAGATTGTCCATTTACACTTCTCTCTCTATCTCTCTTCCTCACACATGCATGTACTCACACACCACCCACCACCACTACTTTTTTGCTATGGATTTCGCCAGTTGTCAATATTCTATCTCTTATTATTATCTTTATCCACTTTGATTCCATTCTAACAAGAATAATATTCTTTTTTATTTTTTCATCCACACTCTAATTTCTAATATTCTACAATAAAAGTATACTTAATATATATATATATATATATATATATACATACACACAAACGCGTACATGTATATATAAATATATAGACGTAATTTCAATTTTCGTCTTTATTTACAAGCTCATCACAAGACGTACCCTAACTTCATTAGTGAAATCATAGATATTGTTAATAAAAATTGAATTTAATGTTAAATCATTTTTGTTTAAGTTGGTCATGACATGCTATATAAAAATCTTGCTAAACAATTATACCATAAATTTTTATTTAAATTAATCAAATAGCACTTAAAATCTGAATTGGTGCTTCGATTCTTCAACTATTATTTTTCCACATTCTTGATATAAGAATGTACAAATTATGATCTTAGTGGTTAATTTCTTTTGGAAAAAGTACAAATTTAGAAATCAACTTTTTACACCCTTTTTGTTCAAATCCTAAATGTTTCAAAATTTCAATTTAAGTTATCAACGTTTACAAAAATTTTCAAACAAATCAGCTATTAGTTTATCTTTAATTTTTTTGTTAATAAGATATATGTCACTTTTTAATTGATCTACGGAAAAAGTACAAATTTAGGACTTAACCTTTTATACATTTTCTATTTAAATTCTAAATGTTTCAAAATTTCTATTTAAGTCCTTAATGTTTGTAAAAATTTTCATGAAAATCCTATATTAGTTTACCATTGACTTTTTCATTAACTATGATGTGTGGTACTTTTTAATTGTTTTACATATTTTTATTAAATAATTATTATAATTAAAAAATTAGTAAAATAATAAAAAAATAATAATAAATTAGAAAAATTCATAAAAATAAAAAATATGAAGAAATGCAAATTCAAATAACAAAAATATATACATTATAATATAATATAATAAATTTATATACATGTTGGAAAAATATATACATATTTGATTTTATATTATATACATATATAATGTAAAATCAAATAGCAAAAATATATTCAATAAAATAAAAAAAATTTAAATAAAGAAAAAATTTGAAAAAATAAAAAATATTCATTTTAACTACCCAAAGATAAAGGAGTAGCTAGAATGACCGAAAGAAAATGGTGGGTCACGACCTACATAATAAAGTGGGTGGCCATTAAGGGTAAACGAATATAGAGTAGATAAGATATAAGGACCTACATATATCTTACTTTATACATACAAGCTCTCAAACTTTTATAATTGAAACCTACCTTATGGTATTATAGAACCACCCTATACCTATACCTATAGATTTAATAAGGTATAAGATACCATATAAAACCTGTATTTTCTTTTCTTTTTTTCCTAATTTTCTTTTGAAACATTATGTTAGATATATATTCAATATTAAATCTATGACTTTACTACTATAAGACTAGATAGTAATAATTTAAAAGGAAATAGATCTTATAGCATAAACAAATAATTCCATAATCCATATGTATAGGAAGTTAAAAAACATATCTTTTTAATGGCACAAATAAGTTAAGAATTGTAATGTTTTTAAAATTTTACTAGACTAGAGTTAATAAAAGAGAAAAATGAGGCAAAAAAAAAAAAGAATTACATAATAAGAGAAGAGAGAAGGTTTCGCCAAAAAAAAAAAACTAAAAATAAAAAATAAAAGAAAGAGGGATTAAACAGTAGATGTAA